>PQXI01000052.1:0-185806 GCA_004786145.1 Botrytis paeoniae
GCGGGGGCGGGAGAGGAGGGGGAGGACATTTTTTATTTTGCTTTTGTTTTGTTTTGTGTTTGCTTATCGATGGTGGTGGTGAAGATGATGTTGAAGAAGTGTATCTGCTTAATCGAGAGTGAGAGTAAAACCGTACAGTTGCCTCCTACCTACTTCACCAATCAAACCCAAAACCGAAGTAAAAATTCCCTCGAATTTCGAACTCGAATAAAAAATACGAGTAATTATAAACCGATTTATATATCCCCAACCAAAGCATGCGTAGCATAACATTCCATTAAATTCTCCTCACACCAGTACTCCAAGTTTTCATCCTATCCTATCCTATTCAATTCAATTCAATTCCAATTCCAATTCTAATCTATTCTGTCAATGTCGATTATTTACATCGATAACCCACTGCTATCTATTCAAAATAGTGACAGCGGTGGTAAATTTTTAGTACATTGGTGAATTGATTGATTGATTCAGCAAAGATAAGAAGGAAGAAGTGTGAAGGATGAAGAACGAGAGAAATAAGAAGCACTTCTTTTCTTTCTTCAACTTTTCTTTTCACTTTCCATCCATCCACCCATCCATCCATTGCATTACATAACAAAGAAACCATCCCGATCCTCATATATAAAAACAAAAAAAAACAGCGTCTCAATACCTATTTCTCCAAACCAAACCTACAATCCCTCAACTCAACCTTGGAACTCAATAAACTCTCTCCAATCATCATTAGATTCACTCAAAACACTCAAAACACTCAAAACACTCAAAACACTCAAAATACTCAAACTTCCAAACCTCCAAACTTAAACCATATACCTACCTATCTACCTATCTACCTACCTACTCAAACTAACCATTACATACATACATACATACATCCTATCCCATCTTGCATCTCCATCTTCCATTTTAAATCTTTTCTCAGATTCTTGAATATTTATTCATCCATCTATCCATCATATACCAATCTATCTATATACCTATCTATCTACCTACAAATCTCATCTCATCTCATCTCATCTCCTCTGATTCCCACGTCCTCTGATTCCCACGTCCTCTGATTCCCACGGACAGCTAAAGACAGTTGTAGTTTACCCAGCTACCCAGCTATAGTAGATATTTGTAGTTGTACAACCACTCCGAAATCATACTACGTCATAACTGACAAGTTCCCAATCTCTCCATCATCCACCTTTCTCTCAAACTATTTACAAATGTATATCGAAGTATATCTATCTATCTATCTATCTCTCAAACATGCCACTATGCCCACTACACAGGAGACCTTTCCAACCGGCGCAGAATTAGCAAAGGTTGGCGATTACCTACCCAACACAGGGTGTGAATAAATCAACTCTACCATGAAATACCAGAGTAATGAATAGTGAAGCAAGACAAAGTAAATGAAAGTAATGAATGTATGTATGTAAGAAAAAAATTGATTTCGATCTAGGTATTTTCAATTCATTACTCTACTAATAATGCTCATTTGGTATATCCATCCATCCATCCAAGCAACCAACCAAGCAGCCGACTAACCATCCACCCATTCCACAAACCATCCCCTTCATAATATATTCAACAAACTTCCAAACACAAACAATCCTCACCAATCGCTCAGCTATGTGTGCAAGTAAGTGCACTCTATTCAACATTTCAAAATCTCGTTTCCTTACGCCCTATCAAAAAACCCCAATCTTCCAACGCCTATCAATGAACGATGCAAGCATAAATACTCCTAAAACACCCTTTCCTCCCCTGCCTTTACCTGTATCTCTAATATAGTCAAGTTCACCCAATTCAATGATTGTATCCCTCGCCAACCATCCCAATCCGTCCATTCCTCAATATACAGATATGCATGCGACTGCACTTCCCGACTACCCTTCCATTAATCCAACCATGAGACAAAAGTAAGAAGTATTCCCTATCCCTGTTGCGAGCCGTATAGCTGTATTCTATGCTACGCGCGCTTGCAAGTATGCATTCACTTTTTTGCTTTTAGTGCGAGTAAAGTAGTAAACCAATTCCGTAACTCCATCCCAAATGCAACGCGACTTAAAGCAAGCAAAGATCGCACAAATAAACCATGTGCAAACTACTAAATCTGAATTCAAAGAATCAAGATTCCATTTCAAACAACCCATTGTCTAACTCAAACATCTTCTCATTACCCAACGGACCCAAATCAGGCAGTAAGCCCCCATCCTTACTGCGTTTGTAAGATATGCGTTTGGGTTTAAGTTGAGTAGTATCTTCCCTTTCCTCCAATCCAAACATATTTTCACTGCTCAAAGAAGGCAAATCAGGCAGTAGACCTCCATCCTTACTGCGTTTGTAATGTATACGTTTGAATTGAATGTTCTCCCTTTCATCCACGGGCCTCTCGTTTTCCATTTCCATAGGATTAACTACCTCTGCTAATGGCGTCATGCCAGAAAATCGATCATTTGTGATTTCGACTGGATTTCCCAATTCAATCCTAGGCGTCGTGTTGCTTAAAACCTGTTCTAAAATCCCTCGGTCACTCATCGCTGTGGTAGGACGCATGGCATGTTCGCCTATAATCTCAACAGGATCGTATCCCTCCACGCCCATAGCTATGTTTCTGTTTCTTTCCAAGAACATAGATAATCTCCCAATCTCCGTATTCCATTTCTCGGCCAAGACCTTTACCACTTGATCAACATCTTGAGGTGTCAATTCTTGTTTTATAGGCTTTTCAACCCCAACCCCAAAGGTTTTCAATGTTCGCTTTACTGAACTCTTTACGTGGTGGTTTTCGCGGCCCGAAGAGCTCGTGGCGCGGCGTGTATCCCTCATACTGGCACTCATTCGTTTCATAGCGATATCTTGATCGTCTTGCATATAGGGAACTTCAAGAACAGTGTGGTTGTTTGCAATAGCATTGACGAGTATGGTGAATCCTTGAAGATTGATATCGTTGTGTTCACAGAAGATATGCGTCAAACCCCTATTCTCTTCCAAAACAGAAGAGAGGGTATTCGCTCCTTCCAGACCTAAGTTTTGGTACTCTATACGAAGAGATTTCAAAGTGTTATTCTTTTTGAGACCGGTCAATGCCTGATTTAAGCCTATTCCGAACCGAGTAACCTCCAGATGTGCCTGTTCTCCAGAAATATCCAAGTCCTCAAGTGTGGTGTTTTCAGCGAAAACTCTCTGCATGGTTTCACATGTCTCCGGACTTGCATCATATGGAAGGGACGCTTTCGAAATATCCAGGACCTGAATCGTAGTATTGGTGCGCAGGGCTTCTAACAATCGTTTGAAGTAGTCCTCTTTTGTAAATTCGATCATCCGAACTACGAGTTTGGTGGGAGTGAAATTTTCTTGAATAGCTTTCACAAAATCACTTATCCCCTTCTCAAGTCGGTTGGCACTTACGTGAAGCTCCAAATCACGAGGTTGACCAGCGACTCGAGTCATCGCTCTCATGAGAAGAGCAACATGCGATCCACTCAAATTGCACTGATCCATCTGTAAGGTGCGAAGTTGATTTGACATATCACTTGTAAGATAGGCAGAGATTGTGTCCAAAGTTTGATCGTTTACCTATCAAGTCAGCAAGAAGTCCCAGAACAAGGGTAGCACACTTACAGGAATGCCATTCAAAATCAACTCCTCCAATCTCCAAGAGAGCATAACTTCAGGAACAAAAAGTGGTTGATCACCAGATGTACGAGTGATCATGGAAAGGTCGAGCTTGCGAACGTGCGAGAAACGACTCATGGATACTTGAAATCTTTCAAGAAGAATTCTCCCGGGGTTGTTAGATATATTGATGCACTCTAGTGTTTGGTTTTGTCGCTCCAAATGAGTCAAAAGTTGCATTATTCCTCGATCACTGAGTCCACAGCGCGAGCACTCGATTGCCCTAATCTCAGCTGTTGGATTGTTCAGCGCAGGAATCATCGCATCAAGATCTGTTTCTCCCAACTCAATTCCGTTTAGAACAATCCAATTAACATTGGTTAACTGTGCGCGACATAATGGCATCAATGCTGTAGTAATTTCACAACCCGGATCTTTCTGTAGAACACCCCCTTCATCATCGAATGTATCTCGCGGTCTTCTTCTGGGAAGAGCATTACTGAAATCCATCTTTCGAAGCTGTAGTGACTTCAAAGCAAGTGCTTGAACTTCTTGATATAATAGTGATCCATCCTGTGGCTTCATGGTGAAGTAGGTATCTATCGCCATCCCTACTCGAGTAGTCCAAGCTACATGATCTATGCCGTAGGAATCCACAATACCATGCATACAATGAAGGTCAATATCTGCAAAAGAAATTGAGCGAAAAGATTCGTTATATCGTAAAGACCTAAATATAGCAAGCAGTTCGTAAATCGTATATTTAGCCGTCATGGCAGGAGGGTAGAGACGAAATTCTGGAGCATCCTCAACATTCCAATCAACTGCATATTTTATGTTCACGGGATTACACTAGGTATGTCAGCCAGATAGATTTCGCGAGCCAACACGCAGTATCTTACATTATAGGCCATGCAATAAGCAACCAAGGTTCTATCAAAACACCCATACTCCTCTTCTTCGTGAACTAGAGGGATATCACCAGACTCCAATAGACGCATGGGCCCGTTGAACGTGAAGTTATAGTCCAGCCATGCTGGTTTGAGATACTGTATCGCTTGAAAGATGACCACAGCAATATCGTGTGTGGCTGAAGCTGCTAACTCGAGCATCTTGGCTTGTTGAAGTGGTGTTCTACGCTTAAATTAGTCTCTATCTCTGCGTTTGTAATTATTGTCAAGATGCACAATCACTGGATATAAGGGCTATCTAGATACATGTAGGCGTTTAGACCTGATTCTTGTGACGGCACAAAGCGAATATAGAAATGATCCCATACATAATGGGCTGCAATTGCCATGCTGGGACAGACAATGGCACTCGCAACCGTCAAATGTCACACATGGATTTCCCATACTACGCGACGAACTCTGCACAAGAAGGCGAACATGAAGTACACTAGGAGATCTAAACTGACCTGAATGCGAGCTCAAATCGATCATCAGAATACTGCACGTTCATTGCAACTAGGGATACAAGGCCGTACGAACTTCGACTTGATTTTGGATGAAAAAGGGCACCGGAAGGTAGGCTAAAATCAGGTAGGGGTATCAGATGCAATCGATTTATACCAATAACCATATAGAACACTGATGATCCAAGTTTTTGAAGGTCGTCCGAAGAAGAGCGCGCGCTCTTTGCTAATGGAGCTCGTTTGACAACCCTGAATACCTGAAAATGGTTCGAATCGTAGTCGTCAACTCCCTCCAAGGTCTGAACAAGGTATCGGACAACTCGTTCGGGATATGGCTCCGGCATCATAAGTCTGGCTTTCTGCGCAGCCGCTCTTATTGAAGTGGACCATAGATCTGCATCTTTTGGGTCATGTAACATAAGCTGAATGGATCCTACTCCATGGTAATCCTCGTCTAAAAACACGACCTCGGTTGTAAAAAATGGCCGCCCATCCTCCATCTTGTAGACTGTGACAACCTGGCCCAGAGGAATTCTATTTTCGCCCTCCGTTGATGCATGCGAAGCTTGAGACTGTACTTCTTGTAGCGACCCTATTGATGCAGTGGATGACTGGCGATGAGATTGACGCAAGTGCGCCGGTTGTATATTTGGAAATGCCTCTATCGCTCGCGCCATGCTCTTGAATCGTGTCAAGTGTGTATCCGTCAGGACAAGGTATTCCTTTTTCTTTCTAAACATCGAAGTCGTCGTCTGAACTTCGCCATGGTGGAGTATCGAAACAGCACTACTCGCATTGAGAATCCCCGCCGCAAGATAGTGATACTCCTCTTCAGGAGATTCAGGAGTTGTGCCTGTAACCTCCTTATCCTCATCCACATCGGTCATCGACCTTCTCCCCAAGGAACCGAATAATGAAGTTGGTCTGCCTTTTTGTAGTGTACGAGGTCGCAGTTTTGGTGAATGGGCGTCGGCTTTAGTAGGACTATGGCTTGTATTTTCTGTATCGATGTACATTGACGGAGTCAGACTGCCAAATATCGAACTTCTTTTCCCCAGCTTCTTCTTATCCTTCTGTTCCTTGTCGTTTGTGTTGCCATTGTTGATGTCGGTATTGATATGCGCGAGATTTGAAAATGATGCTCTGGAAAGGAGACTTAAACTCTTTCGCCGAGATTCTTTGGGCGCCATCTCATAACTTTTCTTTCGACAGGAAAAACTCTTGCTAAGCTGGACTGCAAAGCCAAATATGAATGATTAGGTTCTTCAGGAACATTCATGCGGCAGAAGTTGAGGGTTTTAATGTATATGAAGTTTAGTAGGAAATTTCACCGGATTAAGCTACGATAGCTGCAAATGTATAGAGGTATGCTGGACGAGCATCTGATGAATCCGGAATTGCGAATTAATGAAGATCTGAAAGTGAAACAAAATACACAATTGAAGAGAATGTATGGAATAGGAAGATGAAAAGTAAAAAAAAAAACGAAAAAGCTAGAGAAAAGGTGTACTGTTTGCAGTGAATTAATTAAAGTTAAGGACGAGAAATTGAGCTTAAAATGAATTAATTGATCGACTATAGAATTATATATTATGTACCTATGGATGTATGGATGTATGGATGTATGATAACGGTAACCAGCGAAAAATGGCGAATGGCTCGCCCTCGTTCTATTTTGGTGGGGAGGAGAATTGCGTTGGGTGCGGGTTGATAAAATGATTGAGATGATTTATAATTTTTAAAATCCGACTTATAAATTATAAATTATAGATTATAGATTATAGATTGTAAGCAAGCAAAGAAAAGATTGTAGATTCATAAATCAGAAATGAGGAGCGAGGTAGGTAGGTAGGTAGGTAGGTAGGTAGGTAGATAGGTAGATAGGTAGGTAGATAAACAAATCAATTGTACCTCCTAAGTATGCATTCCCTCCTTGATGGGCAAGTGGACGTGATCATAACAAGCCTCTCTCTCTCTCTCTCTCTCTCTCTCGCACTCTCGTCCTCCTTTATGTATATCACCGCATGAGAGGTATCGTATCGTATGGTCGGGTCATACAGTAAGAAATACCTACGAGGTCCCTAGGTCCCGTGGATAAGGTAAAGTTCGTACCTAGTAATTACCTAGTACTGAGAACCTTTTCCAACATTCGCTTGGCAAAAGAGAAGTCTGGTGGTTCGGTGTTTGATTGTTTGTATGGGATAGTAATGTGATATACCTACATACCCAGCTATGGTGGTAGCTGCTACCGGTTGTGGTTGTGGCTGTGGCTATGACTATGGTTATGGTCCCGGTTATGCTTCTGGTATGACATTTTGATATGTTTATCAACATGTTTACCAATATGTTTCCCTCCCTGCGAATTTGTACAAAGTAAAGGGTGAGAATGGACGGATGCAGTGCATGCAACGCAGTGTTCTGTTGTATTGTGTTGTCTTGTGCTTTGGCTATTATTGCGGGAGCGGGACATCCAACCCTGTTTACTAGGTAATTCCCTAGGTAATTCCCTAGTAAAGGTATTTAATTAGTACAGAGAATGTTGCACCTGTCTATTATGCATGCAGAGAGACCTATGATGTATCCACGCCATGTTTGGGGATTTCTGGATTATCTGGCCCCGTCTGTTGGTATTAATACATCCATCTATTTTGTACTTGATTGTATTGTATTGTACTGTCCTGTACCGTACGGAGTACTTACTGTGTGTACTGTACATATCTATCCTACTGTTAATAAACTACCATGCATTTGTCTGCGAGCATCTTCATTTGTATCCTCGAAATCACAAAATGCATTCCGAATACCTACCTAGTATCTTTAACCTTACTGGGTATGGTATACTCCGCAGTCAAGCTCAAATCAACAACAGGAGATAATTCCCCTGGACCGTCTGAATGATCTGGTTGGTGATGAGCAATATCTTTATAAATAACCATGTTAAAGAGGCGCCAACATAAACTGGGTCATACAACGATGTTACCGTATTCTCCAGCTGTCTTTCGGTATGATCGTCGCTCACCTATCGTATATCAAAATCGAAATATACTAAGGCCTATAATGTCCTAATTCAAATTTGGGCGTCGGATGATTCGATCTCTTCAAAACTTAGATTCCTTATGCGGAGTAAAAACACTCTTCAATACCTCCAATCTCCTCATTTAGGTTTGATGGTCTAATGACCTCTCAGACTTGAATACTCAGAATGTAGAAAAGAACATGTTTTGGTGTTTGTTTGATTTCATCAATCGAGTGCTAGTATCGAGGCTCTCCCGAAATACGAGCCATCTTGGTTACTCTGCATCACATCCTACATTCATCCATTCGTATAAAGATTAGCATTGATGCTGCGGTTGGTTCTGAGTTTGTGAATCGTGTCAGAGGATCTCAGGGCCTGCTATTCCCTGCAGCTTCATCTAAATGATCGTATTATACACAGCTTATGCTGTACAGTGCTTTTCGGTACCTTACTGTAGTGTCAGGGACGAAAGGGATGATCTTGATTTCGTCTCATCTTTTCAAAACAGCTACCAAATTATATTCCCAACATCAAATTTCATCAGATCTGCATAACCCTACGAAAGTGACTTGTTTTACCTCCTCAAACATCGGAGAATATTCGAGAGAGATTAAATCCTCCGGGATGTGTTCACTGTTCAGCCTTGTTGTCCATTATTACCCAATTACTAGCTATCACCAGTGTCAAGGGGTCCAACAACCGCAGACCCCTTGACAGCATATCCGCCTTCCTTTCCTTCAATCCACACTTCGTATTTGTTGCTTTTGTCGGCATTCTTCCCCACACAGACTCTTAGTTCTTCATTTGCGTAAAGTGGAGCCAAGTTTCTGTAATTGAACCTTTTTATTATCTCACCAGGCTGAAGTTGTGATCGCAAGACGGAGAACATGAGCACCAATGAAAGGGGTCCATGAAGGAGTAAATTCCTATATCCTTCCGACTCCCGGCAGTATTGAGGATCCAGATGTATAGCGTGAGCATTAAATGTAAGGGCCGAAAATCTAAATAAAAGGGATTGTGTAGGTGTTATTCGCACATCAAAGTCTGGTTTACGCGTGGCTATAAGCTTGGTTAATGGGACGAAGAAATCCTTGGACAACAGTGTGGAAATAGCTTACGCCTCAAGATCTTTGGAAGCCTAGCGCAATCCTCTTTGGCAGTAGTTGTGTCTTTCTCCCGCATGAAGACGATATTCCGCGTCTCCACTAAGGATGCTTGTCCGATGTTGTCGTTGTTATCGACATGGTGACGTTGTAGTAATTGTTGATCGGCCATGTAATTTCGATCACTTACAGAGCACTTTTCCGAAGCGATTGCGCTGCTCTTTGCATCTGGATTCATCCGCAGTTCGTCTCCGGTATCAGCGAGTCCAACCCGTCTTTCAATGTTTACGAACACTTTCTCGTCACCTTCACGCCCTTTGACCGAAACGTCCACGATTCGTTCTATACAAGCTGCTCGCATGTTACCAAGACGGAGTTGCTCTCCACTCGTAGTATTGAAAACCAGAGACCCACCAGCCCACATGCGGCGCACAAATGGAGGCCCTGGGGACTGCAGAGGATCTGTGCCATCTGGAAGTAAAGCACTGTGAGAAATTTGCGGGGAGAAATAGACTAGATGATGCGACTGGGGGAGAAGTGCTGCATCACTACACTCATGTCCGGGTGTAGTAGTGTACGGAAGGGTGAGGTCTTGGACTTTGAAATTAGCAGGGTGGCATGTAGGTGGAAGGAAGTCCGCCAGAGATATATTTAAAAGATGTGAAGGAGTTGGCGACAAATAATCATATATAATGTTGGGCTTGCGTGATGTGAGTTCCTTGTGGAGAATTGACTGCGTGGAAGATTTTCGAGTATGCGCAGGTAGTGTCAAGGAGCGATTGATGGTACGAAGACCATATGATCGAGAATAAAAGGAATTGGAGAACCTCATGCCAGGTTTTATGCAGAAAACATCTGCGAGAATATCATAAATTCGTCATCATGAACTGTGATGGGTTGAAGAAGTAGTACATAAAAGATGGAAGAATATTCCGAAGATCTAAACGACGTGAAAAGGTCCGCGACCTGAATGCCAAGAAAAGCGTCATCCTTATCGATAAGAATCCGATAAAGGCGGATGTTTGTCTAAATTTCCTTCGGTATAGCCATACCATAAATACCATGCCATTGATACTCCATTATATTTTCTTTTGTCTATCCACAAGTTTATCTTCCCAGCTCCCAAGCCAGCGCCAATTCTGTGTGTATTTGTCGAGGCTATTCAATGCCCCAGCTACTTTTCCCTCTGGATCACTCAGCTTACTTCCCTCAAACTCAACGAAGAAAATGTATTGGAAAGGAACTATTTTCGTTGGGCGACTGTTAATACTTGTCAAATTGACTTGGTATCTCCTGAAGCAATCCAGTACATCTGCGAGTGCACCCGGTGTTCTATGATCAATAGTGAAAGTAATCATCGACTTAGCGGCAACATCAACCTTTGTCGCAGATGTATCTACACCTTTGCGCAAAATGAGAAATCTGGTAGTATTATCATCACGATCCTCAATTCCTTTTGCCAGAATATCCAATTTGTGGATATCTGCTGCGAGCGAACTAGCAATGGCTGCACTTGTACCAGTCTTATCTGCTTTAACGATTTCGGCTGCCTTGCTTGTGGAACTGACGTCCAGTCTCTCAACCCCCTTCAAGTATGTTCCTAGAAATGCCTCGCATTGGCCGTATGCTTGTGGATGGGTGTAAATACGTTGAATGTGATTGAGACTAGATAGCGGCGTTGTCTTTGGCTTGACAGGAGAAGGAGTGGATGTAGTCGGGGTACAAGTGCCAGACATTACTGGAGAGTCTGCCGTCGAAACATAACCTAACAGGCAGTGACTAACATCAAGATAGGCTTCGCCGCATATTGTGACATCTTTATATAAGGAATGGCGATCTGCGAGGAGTTCTAGGGTAAAGATCACAGCTCCATTTGTAGAATTCTCAAAAGGTACAACACCTAACTCTGCTTTGCCTGACTGAACAGCCTCGAAAACATCTATATGCCATCAGTAACGCGTGAGCAATCATTTGAAGATCGCAATACCTGGTATTCCAATGGCTGGTTGGTACTCGTATTTCTCTTTATCGAAGCGTCCAAGAGCGGCCTGGGGGTGACAGTCATCTGTTAGTCCTACTGGAATTGCATGTTGCTCATAATGTCGACAATTGAAGGGCGCTGGACACTGAATTAAACGAAGGTCAAGTACCTGATGAGTATAAGAAGAAATGGGCCCAAGGAAAGAGATAGCTGGTGTGCTATAGGAGTTGATTCTGGACTGCATTGTTCAGCTTGTCTTCACTCCTTCTCAGTGTTGACGTGGTTTGGTGGTTCGGAAAAGACTAATATAATTCCGGTGTTAAATAATAATCGGGTTCATTGCATCTCGGGAAGACTCGCGTACCACTCATACGGTCGGAATGTTTGTAGAAAAAAGTTGTGGTCACTTGTGAGAAAGTAACGGAAATCTTTGATATTTATTTCGCTACTGTTGCCGGCTCACCCCGCTACTGTAAACATGAGAAGAAACCCCACCTTGTCACGATTTCCGCGGAAGGTATTGCTAGATTATTCGGATCCGGTCATCATTCAAGAAAGTGTCAATCAAGGAGATATGAGTCTTTTGTGTATGGGATTGTGTACTGGCTTCTGTCATCGTGAGAATTTGGGGTAAATTCGGGACTATTCGAGAATTTCACAGGTATATAGCCACAAATGAGAAACACAGTATGAAGCATTGAACTTAAGTATAGAAGCTGTCTGATATTTGAGTTCGGGTAACCTGATCTATCTATGGCTGATCTATTGATACTGAACTTCAGATAATCTTCTATACACTTTAATAGCAAGCAATTCTGCCAAAACGCAATCTTTCCTCGACCTTAACACACATGAGAAACATTAGGGTATCGCCTAGTTTTCACGGAATCATATATTCTGCACAAAATTGTCAGAAAAGGTGCAGAAGGAATAACAATGGATCACATACCTGAAATATGGTTTCTCCGACTTACGAAGCCGTCATGACG
This sequence comes from Botrytis paeoniae, assembly GCA_004786145.1. Taxonomy (NCBI): domain Eukaryota; kingdom Fungi; phylum Ascomycota; class Leotiomycetes; order Helotiales; family Sclerotiniaceae; genus Botrytis; species Botrytis paeoniae. The sequence goes on from PQXI01000052.1 coordinate 12,113, forward strand.
GACCGGAGAGGGCTGGGACGGGCATTCCCTGTGTTCCCTCTTAGTCCCAAGCCGGCTGGAGAAGCCGGCTGCGCTGGGGTCGTCTGTTGCACGGCACGAGGGCGGTGTGACAGAATTTGGCTTGACGGTTCGACTGGAGTTGGCTCCTCGCCCGATGCGAGGGCATCAAACTGTCAATCTATATCATATTAGTCTCTGAAGTAATTTTGGTCTATAAATGCTTATAACATACCGTCGTAGTAGTCATCATCGTCATCAACTTCGGCCAACTGTTCAAAATTGACCTTGTAGCGCAAGAGGCCACCAATACCACCAAAACCCTTAACGAATTGATTACCCTCACTGGATCTATCTGAGACAAACTCTAATGTTGTTCCGAAATCTCTGTACTTCTCAGCGATCCATTCCAAGAACGATTCCGAGGAAACGACTTCCATTTCTTGGCCAGTCTCCTTGTCCATGAATTGTTCTCTGTTTGAGGCCTCGGATTGCTTAGTAGTATGAAGAATTGTTTGGACGCCATTGCTATCCTTCAACACCCAACGGTTGATCTCGAGGTTCTCAAAAACGATCAAAACCTCAACAGCACCTAGTTCCAGAGCCTTCAAAGTATCCTCAACACCATAACAAACTCGGCCTGTGTCTTGACTGATCTCCTCAAAGTACTTTCCGATGAGCTTCTTCTCCTGAATGAATTTGACATTGCTAAGTGTCTCGGCTGAAAGCTCAATAGCCTGATTGAATCCGTTCTCACCACCATAAGAAACATCAACAACCTTGATAACCTTTGTAGCCAAACGGTTGTCAAACAAATCGGACTGGTTAAGATCGTTCTTGAAGTCGGCGGAACCAGCCAAGATAATACCAGCTATGTTGACTTTATCTGCTGTAATGAAGTTCTGTACAGCTAATTCGGCAACCTTTCTGACGTAGTTATGACGCTTTTCCTCACGAAGACGCGCGAAACGAAGAGCAGATTGTCCACCACGACCGTGCTTCTTTGGTAAATCGACAGAAAATTTGTGAACAACGTCTCTGGTGTTTCCACTCAATGTACCGAAGAGGGCTCCATTTCCGTCCATAATGATGAAGCCAAACTTCTGGTCGGACTCCAACAGTTCAGCAAGAGCTTCCGTGTGGAATTTGTTGTCGCAAAGGTAGAGAGATGTGTTGATGGGCTTGAAAGGCTCGAAATCGATGTTGACCTTTCTCTCCTTTCCTTCTGATGTCAAGATTTCACCACAGTAAACAACCAATCCATTGGGCGGGACTTTGTTATACAACTTCAGTCTTTGTTGGGTAGACGTGATAGCAGAAAGAACGGATTGTCGATTCACACGAGACTTGATGTTCGATGCGGTACCCTATATCCAAGTTCTAGTCAGTATATAATAGGCAGATATCAAGAAAAAGCGGTAACATACGTATTCTTCTGCCAACATCTTCGCCGCACGGGAGACTTGATCCTTTGGCGCTACATAATATGTTAGAGAGTATGTAAATAATATATCGACGTGACGTCTTACGAATAATAAGAGAAATCATGGAGGTTCCATTTCCACGCGCAGCTTCGAGGCGCTTAATCAATTTTTTCACCTTCCATATCTCGATATTCTTCTCGGCCTCATTTGCCTGAGCGTCACTCATATTGGCGGATAATGAGACAAAACCACTTAGACAATTTGACCTTTATGAATGATTTGACCTGTAAGTGGTTGCACAATATCCGTTGACTCTGCAGTTTACAGTTGTCAAGATATTATCTATTCGTCCTGTCTTTGTCGTATTTGTGACGTGGGCTTAGGGTCAGAGTGTGGGTGGTGGTTAGAAGAAATTTAGTGTGCTAGTAAAGGTTAGGCGAGGGGTCGGGAACTTTCGAAGTGAGTGTAGGTAATGACAATAAAATAAGTAGGAAGTAAAAACGTCACTGAAATTAATTTTAGTGGAGAAATTTTTACATTCTCTCCAAATAATAATATCACGAGATTTTAATTTACATGAAAATGCATGCATCTCAACATCTAGGTAAGATACCTACATTCTAACCCATTGTCAATGGCGATGGTGATGGCGGTGCCGACAATATGACATACAACAGTTTCTTCAATGAATGCTTTTGCTATTACTAACGCCATACAATCTGTGTTTTGAAGAGATGGTAGCGTCTATGATACAATACTGCGCTGTATAGAACCTTTACAGCAGATGACTCTCTTCAGTAACGGCCGTCCACGATATAATATTGTCAGCTTCGTATGACTCTTCATCCCATCTCACTCTATTGCAAATCTAGCACGGTTGCTTCTTTGTGTCGTTTCAAGGCATTGCAGTGCATTGTGGTATCTCAAGTCACCAACTCCAGTTTTAAAGTAGAGAACTTACATAACATATCCTGTTCAAAAAATTCAGTCATACAACTTGTACAAGACCAAGCCTCAGTTTCCTCCAGACGCTGTTGTCATCTTGCTCTTTCTTGTTTGCATTTTCTGAAATAATGAGTCATGAAGTTCTCACCAAACCAAAGAAGCTCCTCCTACCTGCCTTATAGCTGGATTCTTGTACTGTACTATCTTGATAGTCCAAGTCAAAATCTGTCAGTAAATATCGATTCTATAGCTATTTCATGGATGAACCGGTGGGCCAAATTGAATCCTAAATTGGAACTAATCAATGTTCGGAAAACTATAAGTTTCTGCTGAGTAGGTGAATGCAACCTCTAGTTTTCTTGATTAATTATTAACTTGATCCCAAAAACGTCTTCCAACACCAGGCTATTGTTGTTGGGTCCAGCCCAAGCCATTGAGGACTATTCATCCTAGTGCTCAACTTTTTTTATCGGAGACAGGCCCGGGTATCCAGCTTGGTCTGCGAGATCATACACGTTTCAGTAGATCTACTCGAGCTTGGAAGTAAAGGATGTTTCCGACCTTCTAGAAACAACGAGCTTTGAAGCTAAAGCTTTATCCATCGAGTTCAAAAGTCATCCCTTTTCAAGCCTCATATGGTATTTACGGGAACTTGCGAAGCTTTCATTATGTGTTATATAGGCATCTCACGGGGGTCATTTTATCACTATTTTTCCACATGGTTCGAACAGCAACTATAGCAGAGAGTAGAGGTAAGGATCTCGAAAAGCTTTCCGTGCCTAGGCTTGGTTTCTTTGTTCTAGCTCCAGCTCCAACTCCATGTCTTTAGTACTGACTTTGTGGGAAGTCCCGGATCTTCATCTCTGAACAGTCTATCCAAATGGATAGAATCTTGTCATGAAGTCATTTAAATCCTGGCGTATCACAGCTAAATCAGATCTATTTCATTTGGGAGTGCTGCTCGAACAGTGAGCTCATGTCGGCGAAATATTCAAAATGTTAGACAGAATCGACTTTTGAGAGTGAGAAGATTGTTTCAATAATAAGAGGTATCGCTATGTTCAATTGCTAAGCATGTAAAATACATGAATTCCGATATTGGATTTCGATATTGAAATCCGCCATTCAAAGAAAGTACAGAAGTTTTTGTGGTCCCACTATTAGATACTTTGGACAATTGATATAACCCCCCTAGCCTTGTGCCATCATATATGCGGCCATTGTCACCGCAAAACTTCTGGCAGTCCAGTTTCAGCGTATATATTGATATCCTTTGGATCAAATGATTGATTTAATGTGTAAAATTATGTCTATGCCGAGTTATTATCTCGTATTTGTATTTTATTTCTACGTGGCGTTTTTACCGACAGCCTCCTGCTAGATCCTCCTACCCATTCATTATCCTCCTGAATACATGCCGGACATCTTCCTGACTTATTGGTGATTGAGAGCTTTGGGTCTTTTTGCCAGTTCTTGCAAGTCTCTAACGGTCCTTTAGGATTCAGAGAACATCTCAGTGTTTGCAGGTCGACATCCCCGCACTCGTACTGTATCCACAACTTATCGCCGCACATGTAGAATGGTATGGTTTAGTTTGGCGTCAGTACCTGCGTATCTGATAGAGTTTATCCATGCGTTTGGTGACGCGAGCCTCCTAACAAGGTTGATCTCTGAGCGAGTGCTTAGAGTAGAGTTTTGAATTTGTGTTCCAGATAGGATCCAGAGTATTTGTGTTTGTTCATATCTTTACAAAATGTCTGATTTGTGAGAAACCTTTCTAAATAAATATTTTACTGCTCTGCCAATATCAAGAACCTGAAAGAGTTTTCATGGCTTCCACCACGGAATCTGCCGGCGGATTCATGCGGGGCATATATACTAGACACAATTTAATACATGACGATTGATACACGGTGACAAAGAAATCATAAGGGTAGAGAAAAGACCTTTTCCAAGATTACGTGAGACCTGTCGATTGAAGACTATCGATTTGTCGTATTGGCAGTGCGAAGATATACTCCACGTCGCAATCTTTGGTATCGAACGAAAAGATGGATATCGGCTTTCTCCCTGCGAGTGGTGAATGTGAAGTTTCAATTTCTGAACTTTACTCAATTCGAAGTGAAATCAACGATTCTGATAGCTTAATTCTTCTATTTTAATGCAGTAGTTTAAGAGCTTTTATTTTCGACTGCAATCTAAGTATTGAGATACTCCCTAGCAGGGCTCAAAGAATCTATGTTCGTTTCGCTGCCTCAAGTATCCAGGTGGTTTCCGTCGCAACACTCTCGAAGCACGCTATTCTGGCCGGAAAAGACTTTTTGTAGCGCCCCTGTTGTCTGGGATCTCAGAGATGTTTACCTGGAGTTTACATCTTAGCCTGCTCATTCTGTTCGAAGATTGTGATGGCGCTACCTTGTGAAGGAAAAACTTTGTACATACCATTTCCTCATCGTCAATTCCCATGAGCTTCCTCCACTACATGAGATTGTACTTTTTTACTCACTGTCTTCGTATCATCAAAAGAAAAATGACCTCTAAATGTCTAAGGTCTGGACGAAGAATCGCAGTCGACAATGTCGCTAGTCTTGGCGATGATATCTTTAGGGCTTCGCTAGTCGGGTGTCAGCGATAAACTGAGGTCTAAAGCGGAGTACTTCACCAAGCCTACCTTTCAGTTTCTTTTGAGGACGCCCAGTAATTCTAATCTTGCTTTTTCTTGAAGCCATATCATGATAGAGATTGGGAGCGACATTGTTGAGATGGTCGGCATTTGCGGCATGCCATTCCTTACTGCAAGGAATCCAAGTGAATTTATCGAATATCACGTCCTTCACGTTGCCAAACGTCTTACCGGGGATTCTTCCCCAATCTATGCACCTTCCTGGAGAGCGATACAGACCTGGATCGGGATGACCCATTGGGCCTCTTGCTTCCCTTGATAGTTCTGTAAGCTGGCGAGTGGCACAACTCTCGAATGACCGACCGGCTGGGTTTTCGTCGCAGCGGATCTCAGCATAACGTAAATCACCGCAGTAAAACTTAACCCACTGTCGCTGACACATTGTTGTAATCGAAAAACAAAATTGGTATGTGGTTGTTGAAATATTTCGAGTCCGGATAACAGGTATCTTGAGATCGTAATCTTGGTGTGTAATGTCTGATGTTGGCTTAATGAATAGTGCGTAACATATTGTTGTTCTTGATTTTAATTTATTAAAAGCTTTCGATGAAATGGAGAGCGCTTAACTTCTCCAAGCTGTTTTCGACCTTTCGCTCCTTCCTACTTCTAGTTATGGAAATGACCTGCTCAGGCTGACCTTCCCGAACCGGTAAGCAAGCAGAGAATAAAGAGGGTATCATACAACACTGGTATTGCAGTAATGGTGGATCATTGGGTTGTAGTCTAGGATACGGTTCGATTTGGATCAAATTTTGATGGTATCACTGTTCTAGAAATTCGATGTTCGAATTGATTGTAGATGTTCAAGATCACTGCAACGTCCAGGATCAATTTGATGTTTAGTCTAACTTCAGTGTTCAAAATACATTTAATGTTCAAATCAAATTGTTCAATTTTTTTTGGAAAGGCCTTTGATATTCAAGTTTATATCAATATTCAGAGGCCTCTCTCATTGTTAGATTGTAGTATGAATCGCGGAATACCTAGGCACTGTCAGGTTGATATGAGGTTTGAGCTTGTTAGATTTTCAACAACATTTCGTAATGCATGTATTTGAATCAAGTAATTTTCTCCTATCCCCTCTACTCTCTAACGATTAAATTCCGGGAGCCTAGACTTTGAATTGTATTAACCTATCAACTTCGACTGATACAATAAATTTTGTAATCATAACCTCAGTCTGGTAAAAGGGGAAGGAATTTTGCATCGACTGGTATTTAGAGCAGGAAGAAGAGCCATTATTTGGGCGGTTTTTACAATGCATGTAGTACAGAAATTGGCATTCTGACAATTAATCGATTATACTAGGTATATATTTCCGCTATGCAATTTGCTACTAGTGATTCCCTGATATGTGAAATTTCCTATAAATGATAAATTAAATTGAAAAGGTTTCGCCTGCGTTCATCCGTCGTCTCCTGCGTCATGACTCCATCACTACTATTCTGTTTTCAAAGCATGATGTACAGTAGTCACTTGCAAGTTGGAAATCACGATCAGAGATTGACCTCAAATGGCAAAATTAATTAAGTCGGAATGTAAAATGTAACATTTTTGACTATTAAATAACTTTAATCTCGTGAATCCTGATGAATACGACGGCCGAGAGGGAGCTTCAAAAATTTTTGTTCACAGATACTTGATACATATGAATATGTATGTATTAGACAAAGAAACTATGATTTTCTACTGTTGCATCTGGATCCAACTTGGCCAGGCCAAATCTTGAAAAGTTGACTATTTTACTTTGCGTTGTAGCGACCACACTAAGCGAGGATATTTAGGGGAACTCTAAAGAGTGGAATCACCCATGTCAGTCCACTCCCTCTTCAACAAAAAAAGAGCGTCCTTTGAAGAGAATGAATGGGAAGAATCAAGAAATCCAAGACACATCCAAAAAATCATCTGAAAATTGGCTGTCCGTCGCAATCGTTATTGAATTGTGTGATGAAGAAGGGCAGGCGAGATGTCTGTATCGTAAATTTTGAAAAAGGTAGGAAAGTAGGCTCTGAGGAATCCAGTGATTAGAGAGATTGACTCGCCTGTATTAGATTCATTCACAGTGGGCAGGTGGCTCGATCATTTAAGGTTCTCCTAGAAGTAAGCTCGCCCTTAGGTTAGTTTCACTCCACCCCTCTCACAAAGCATGTTGGCATTCACAAAAAAAGAGAAAGAAGAAGAGAAAGAGCGAGCGGTATAGTTGATGTATATTGATGTCTAAAGTGATTCGAAAAAAGTCCCGTACAGAAAGTAAATACTGTAGAGGCCTGCACATTTATACGTGTTTTCTGGGAGCAAAAAGATTGAGATAACCACTGTCTCCGAATTACCAAGAGAAACCGGGCTAACCATTACGGCCAGCACTCCACCACCTTATCCTCTTGATTGTTGAACATACAATCTTAATCGCAGGTATATCTTACTCCCCATAGCTACAAGTCACCCGTCTCCCACTCAAATATACCCCCTGCTTTCACTATTCTTAGAATCTACTCGTACCTTCATATGCCCGTTGAAATCTATCATACTGTATTGCTAAACGATACGGATAGATTTTTTAAGATCAAAATCATTAGCGAGTTTAGAATAACTTGTAAACTTGAAGCCACAATCATCTAATTCCAAAAACAAGAGTAGTATTTCTAGATGAAACAACTTGAAATCGATTGAGAATATGAAATCTCAGTGACAAAATTTACCACCCATTCATCCCTTCCCTGCCTTTCTTAATCTCAACTCCATCAATTCTCTCGAATATTCAATTTTCATCTCCTATCCCATCCTTGATTTTCAATCTATAGATCTTGTCCTCTCTTAATTCTATGGATGGAATTATTCAAATTTAGCCATCTCTATCTACATCTAAACTACACACGTTCATCATTAAGTATGCACTTCAAGTTCCGGACACATCTCGGCTACGTCAGTAAGGATCTGGTCAAGTCCACCATTCACTAATATCACACTTCGCAAACTCTCGCTTACATCCAATCACCCCTCTCTCATCCCATCTAGTCTCGTCACTACTCTTCATATTCACTTCGCTACACCGCTTTCGCCCAAAAATGAAGTATTCAAACAGGAAAAAATCCATCAACTCCTCAAACTATATCCTAGAATCCAGATAATAAAAATATATAAAGTAGTTCATCGAAGCAAAACCTTACCGTCCCTCGAGGGACGGTAAGGAAACCCCCGGACGGGTTTTTTTCGATTCGAACCAGGCGTGCTAACTCCTCCGCCAAACCGCATTTGTCCTGGACAAACAAGCCTGTTTGCTGCCTTTGCGGTTTGGACGAGGAAACGTTCTTACCACGGTATATATAGGAGAGTTTCGGTGTGGCATGTTGGGTGATAAAGGCATTGTATGTAACTTTTGAGATACTTATTCTGCTGCCTTAGAGTGCCTGAAAGAACTTACAAGCTAGAGAATATCTTAGAGGTTCTTGTTATAATTGTTAGGTGTTTTGGTAAGTTTCGTTTGGGTCGCTGACATGCTTTTTGGTGGTTGCGAATGCGCCAAAAGAGTGATTGGGCAATAGAATTGACAAATTGTCTTTTGAACAGAGTGGGTAATGAACAAAATACATTTACAATTCTTGAATCGGTCATGCGTCCGAAATACTCAAATTTCATCATCAAACAGTCATGTAGATGGAAGGAACTCCATGCTTGAAGAAGTAAGAAATGTCACACTGCATACGCTTTCATGGCCCGTTCTATGCCACTGATTGCACTTTCCACTCCCAAACGAGAATAAATTATCTACCGCGAAGATCACTGGAAGCAGTAACATTCGCTCAGGCAGAGACGCTCCTAATTATTTGTCCCAGTATAAGACTGAGAGTTGACGATATGATTCTGAATGTGTGCATTAATCTACACAGGTAGAGGATATTGCTCATTAAGCCTACCTACATAGTCATTTGACTAGAAGGAATCACATCAAGGCATGGAACTATCTGTTTTCTTTATACAGTGAAGCAAATATTCTTGAAGTGATTCCTCCATGTACACTGTACTTCCTTAAAAAGGCCATCTCAACGTAAAAGTTCAAGCCTCCCATTGTCCTCACTTTCGCCTCTGTGACTAAACCCGACTCGGCCGAGAATTATACGAGGCAGACTATCGACATTGCGATTTTCGGTATGTTTTCTTCGAATGAAGAAGAGACCCGGGAGTAACGAGGATCGTTCGCCACTGCCACGCGTTGTAGTCTTACTCCCGGGTGTTTTCATAAGTCTTCTGATTTTTACCCGAACTTTTGTGATAGGATGACGCATATTCGCGGTCATTTCTGCATCAAAAGTATTTAGCAGAATCTACACATTTAACGAGATAAATTTGTCAAGCGAAACGACTTATAAAAAGCCGAATCTGGCGTCGAATCGAAAAATTGGGCACTGATTCTATGACTGCCGTTGACTGTATTTGCGAAATCTTCACGATATGCCGTTACTGTTCCTGTAGATAAGAGTTGCAAGATTAAAGTCTTTATAATGATACCTAAGTTAAGAGTCTTGTGTGTGGAAATTCCTGGATAATACCCGGGGTGGATGAAAGATGATGGGCATACAAGGAAGAAAATGATATTGGGCAGAAAATTTCCTTTAAAATGGCATGGGTTGAGGGTTCCAGACTGAGAAGAACGACGAGATGTACCAAGTCGGATCAAAGTATTTCTAGGCCGCTGCTGAAGTGACCATGACATGGCAGGTATTTTCTTATTGTAATATTGGGCCCGATCTGATCAGAAATTTTGCAATAAACGCGAAATGTTGGCGGCCATGGCCTTAAAACTTTTTATATGAACTCCACATGATATGTTAATTACCCAATGATATAATGTCCGTCTCGTAAACTGAAACTCCGACCCCAAAAGATTTCCGCCTCCACGCCAAGATTTATCCCCGCCATTCCTGGTTCCAACCTTCCGTCCATTTAAATCCAATGCCAAATTTCAATCTGACATGCATTTTAAAGTGCCGATCCATGCTTCATCGCCTTACGCGCTCATACAAACTCTCCTGCGGCCCGTCTTAAGACCCCCGCGAACAAATCGGCTCCGGACCCCAACCAACAGCAACTCCCCGCCCCCTCGCATACCTCTATAGTATCGATATTACTACCTGATTCTTGGGCCGAACTAAGCATGAGCCGGGCGTATGCATCTGTTAGTACGTTGTCTAGTGGGCACAGAACGTATGTGGTGGGAATTGTGCGCCATGCCGCCATTGTCGTTCTGTGATATAACACTGATGTGGCTTGGGGGCGCATGATATGTGCATACTGAATGGTTTAGTAAACGGTGCTTTGGTATGGCTGTAGTAACTCACATATTCGGCATGCTCACGCGGTAGGTCATTGTAAAAGTATTGAATTGCCGATGCAGATGGAATAGACACAGTAACAGCCTTTTTCTAACATTTAGTGAACGTAAGTTAGAACTCAATACAGAACAAGCGCAAAAATATAAGCTGGAATGAGGGACCAATACTTCTCGACTACATTGTAATCGCGAGTTTCATGGAAAATATCCGGCGGAAATAAGATATGTGGATTGATTGACTTACACGTGAAGCTGTATTATACTGCATATATGGCGGAAAAGAACTATAGTCTCCTTCCTCGCACATTTTAAACCCCTCTTGCACAATCCATGCCATGACGAAAACGATCCGTAAAACTCCACCTCCAAGGCCTCTTTGTGCCCTCTCTGTTTTTCCTAAGCCTTGCAAAGCATCACCACCTGGAACTCCGGCATAAGAATGTAGGATCACAATGACATCGTGACCTGCTTCTACAAGATGTGACACTGAACTTCGAATTGCTCTAGTATCCTGAGCAGGATCGTTTGACGCGTGAGATCCATTCGTAAGTACAGATGGAAGCTGAACTGGAAGGACAGGATAACCGTAGTGACCGAGAAGGGTTCTGAGGGGATCAAATATAGCCGAAGTGTGGCAAAAGCCAGGAACACAGACGAACGTAGGCATAGACATCGAGACAGTTGATTCAGTGGTAATGATCCGATTGACAATGGAAACAATATACTTCGAACAGCTGCTACATATATAGAGAAATCCATATTTACACCCGGAATACCTCCAACAGTGTGCTGAGAGACCATGGCCATCAAAACGCGAATTTTCAATTCATAGTCATTGTAGACCCTCCCCCCGGACACCTCTGAGTTGATGCTGCGGTCGCGCGAGTAATTCTTGCATCGTACAGTTATCCAATAGTAAAGGACAGTGGTACAATCTCCCAATCATAGCTCTTTTTAAGGTTTCATAACCAATGAATACCCGCCACTTGTTCTCAGGCTACTCAATTAGAAAGTACATTCTCTCTATAAATCTCGTGCCCAAATTTTTTGATGGTGGAATTCACCTTCCGGATCGACCGGATTTGGGTAGTATCCCTAGGATTCAACTCCTAAACCCGACACTTAAGGCTATTTATGCTAGGGATCTCACGAGGTATGCTCCGGGTTGAACCCCATCATCCACTCGTCTATGCCCAGCGCCACATTACAATGCAAATTTGGGTCTAGAAACTTTCAAAGGGGGGTGAGAAGATGACGAGCGAAAATAACAGTACAAAGTACGATGATAAGCCGAGAAGCTAAACAGCGGCAGTGCTAAGGAACAGTCGATGTTTCAAACCACAAATCGTAACTCTTAAGATAGTTATGATGCATGAAGCTCTATATATATCACAGCTCTGTCATTTGTACGAGGGCACCTTGTGGCTCGATTAACGACTTTGCACTGCCTCCAACATCTAACTCTGAGAACTGGTATTCGGATCGAAAAATGTCAATATTCCCGGCACTACCAGGAAAAGAAATACGACACGAAGAACGCTAATGTGAAGCTCGCCCAAGCGTATTCGTGTTGGAGTATTTCCGGCATATTGGGTTTGAATCGTGAAAAGCTCGCGATCATGTAGATCAAAAGGCCCTAAAATCCTTGACCAGCTCGCGCGCGGAACGGCAGGAATGGGGCCGTATCTTACTGCCGATCGTCAGCTTCTGCAAGTTCGTGTTTTATGATGCTGAATGCGTTTGTGTAAGAAGCTCTCAACGACTTGTTTCTATCGTCGGATTGTAAGACCAATGTGGGATTCTTAGCTGGGCTGGCGTACCTGTTGCACAAGGGTAGAATGATGACTCTTGAGACATTTTCAGTTGTACGGGAATATTTCCAAATGATGTTGAACTTCTGTGTTTCTCGAAACTTTAAGCAACTTAGGAATTCATAGTGAAAATAAATTATATAGGACATCACTATTGGAATTTCTTGAACACGAGAGTTTGGACGATAATGGCGGCGCGTGAAAAGGCCGCTTACTAACGATGATCTAAAATGGAAACTGCCTATATTCACACCCTGTCAACGCTACATGGACTCACTCAATAAAATGGCCAACAATTGCAACTGTTTCAATATTTGTTCAGCCCGTATGTCTTAGGGTCCGCGACGGAGTGACCAACAGAGAATTTACAAATTTTAAGCGCCGGCTATGAATACCATATAGTTAAGCTAACTTTTTATTTAGTAGGAGTGGCGTATGAAAGCTTTACCGCCATTCAAGCGACTTCGTACGACGAACCTGTAGTCACCTAGTAAGTGATAGGGGTTAGTCTCAGCTTCCTCTGACGAGGATGGTGCAGATCGAGCCTTTCCGACGTCAGCATTGCTTAAACTTCACTGGCTGTGGCATGAACGCTTGACAGTGCTGTGTCTAGTTAGTTCTAAGCTTACCACAATATGTATGGTCGGCAGCAATCTTGGAACAAGTATATTACAGGTAGTTTAACCCCGATCTAACATCACTTCGCTCCGAGGTCGGTTTAACTGTCAAAAACAGCCAAGCTACTAGAGCCGTTGTGCCTGTAGGTACTACCGTCTGCTTCTTGTTTGTCTCCTGCCATGCAAGTGTCTCCATTTGTAGTTTGTACTCCGAGCATTTAAACCTAACTACGTGCGGGGTTTGGTGGGGATGCGGGGTTAAACAAATAATCCGAGCCGAATCCATGTACCTAGGTACTTGAGTTCACATAACTTGGTATTTGTTGATCATTTCCAAAAGCAAGTGGGATCTACCAGTGCTAGAGCTCTGTACGGTGTCTCCTAAGCCGTTCAAAGGAAGAGTTTGGAACAGTTTCTAATACATCACAAACTATGTTAGATTGTCTTATCATTCTGCAAAAAACAGAATTCGTCTGTAAGATTTATTTGTACCATTTATGCAAATTTGCATGTCTAACTCCGGATACTCTTCGTATCTCTCAATAGTGACATGTATGTTGAGCTACGGAGTGCAGCATTACCCCGCTAGGAATCTTGCTTTTACTCGGTCTGTGAAGCCATTGGTAGACAAGTGGATTGTACCTGGATGTAACGAGTAAATAGTCCGATTGGAGTTTTTTGATCTATAAAATCTGGTGTTTCTCCAGAAAATTTTCTTCGCACACTTTTCTTAATTTCTTACAACTGAAGATGTCGACAAGAAGTATCTTCGGCGTTCTCGCTACCTTGTTAGCTTCCAGAGTGGATGCTGTCAACAATGGCCTAGCTAGAACCCCTCAAATGGGATGGGACAATTGGAATGCCCTAGGTTGTGACGTGTCCGAGGAGCTTCTTCTTCAAACAGCCGATTTGATTGTTGATTATGGTCTTAAAGACCTAGGATATCAATATGTCATTCTCGATGATTGTTGGAGTAACGGGCGAAACGCTAGCGACAATAACACTCTTGTCGCCAATGCGGATAAATTTCCGCAAGGCATGAAGGCTGTAGCAGATGCAATTCATGATCTTGGTTTGAAATTTGGCATGTACTCAGATGCTGGCGAATACACCTGTGGCGGATACGCTGGAAGTCTAGGATATGAAACTGTCGACGCGAATTATTTTGCTTCGGTGGGAGTTGATTATTTGAAATATGATAATTGTTACAACACTGGACAAGCAGGAACTCAATATTTGAGTTCTCAAAGGTAAGAAACATCACGAATTTGAGGGCAGAAAAACTGTATTGGATACTGGGTATTTTAGTTGTTTCTGTCAAATCAGGCTAATTATGTGTTTCAGATATCAGGTGATGGCGAAAGCACTCAATGCTACTGGACGACCTATTCTTTACTCCCTTTGTAACTGGGGAGAGGACTCTCCATGGAATTGGGGATCAACTACAGCAAACAGTTGGAGAATATCCGGTGATGTGTATGATTCATGGGACAGAGCAGACGCAAGATGTCCATGCGATGGCCCTGATGCATTCAACTGCGTATTACCCGGCTTTCATGTAAGCGATCCTTCCACCGACATACTTCGAACAACTAACCAAAGCAAAATATATAGTGCTCAATTGTCAACATTATGAATAAAGCTTCTTTCATCGTATCAAAAGCCCAACCAGGTGCCTGGAACGATCTAGATATGTTGGAGGTTGGCAATGGAGGAATGACCGACTCGGAATATGTAGCTCACTTTAGCATGTGTAAGTCTTTTAACTTTATTTCCGAGTCAAGAAATGTATGAAAATCAAAAGTCTAACAACAAAAAGGGGCAATCGCAAAAAGTCCCCTCATTCTCGGCAACGACCTCCGCAAAATCCAACCCGCCGATCTAGCGATCATCTCCAACCCAGCCGTTATCGCCGTGAACCAAGATCCGCTAGGTAGTAGCGCTGCTCGTCGCTGGATGTACGCTACTGATGCTACTGACGAAAACGGCGTTGCCACAATCCAAATGTGGTCCGGCGCTCTCCAATCCACCACCAACAGCACGACCAGTGACTTTGTTCTCCTCCTCATCAATGGTGGTAATGAAACTCTTACCATGAATGCCACATTGGCCGATATCTTCATTGATTACGGTACTGGAGGCACAGCCAAACAAGTCTCCATGGAGTGGGAACTACGTGATCTCTGGGCAAATCGCATGGATAATGCTACTGCTCATGCAATTATTGACGCAAGTACCGCGACTGGAAATGCGACGACGGGCTACAACGCTACGACGGTTGGAGAGGGAAGATATAATGCGACGGAAATGAGTTATGAGGATGGGTTGGCGGCAGGGAGAAGTGAGCTGTTGGGGAATTTGACGGGGACGGTTAAGCCTAGTGGGACAGTGATTGCGGATGTGGAGGCGCATGGAGTAAAGATGTTCAGAATGAGACCAGTGGAAACTGGGTTGAGAAAGAGGGATGAATTGTAGTTGAGGGTTCTGAGCGTTGTAATGCAGATAAGATAAAAACAACTTCCAGAATTGTTGTAGTTGTTAAAAGTTATATAAAATCACGTAATAATCAAAAGATTCCGCACAAATCGTACATTTTGGAACCCGAAGAATCGAATGTCTGCGAAAATTCTGTGTAATTTCTAGATATATTTCTAGGTGTATCACGACACCCATAATCTAATTTTACCCTTTCTCCAGCGATGCCTCTTCCAGTGTGCCGGGACAAATGTAAGACATGAAGTCCCTTTTACAAAGCACCGCCCACAACCCCCACAATCCACATCGCAATCCTAACATGCAGCCCCACTCTCCTCTCACTACTCTGGAACTCCTTCATCCCAATCTCGCTTGCCCACTCTCCCAGCCCATCTCTTTCCTGTCTTAGTCTCTCTTGCAAGTCCAGATCTCGGGTTACGATCATGACACCTGTTTCGAGATCCAATGTATAGGATCTTTTGGTGTAGTTGCTACTACCCAGTACTGTGATTGCTGGCTTGAGAGTCTCGGTTGAGGATGAGGCGGATGATTGGGTGGGGAATGATACCCAAAGTCCCTTAGCGTGATATGTCCAACCTTCAGGCTCGTTGACAGT
The DNA here is from genome assembly GCA_004786145.1 of Botrytis paeoniae. Lineage (NCBI taxonomy): Eukaryota > Fungi > Ascomycota > Leotiomycetes > Helotiales > Sclerotiniaceae > Botrytis > Botrytis paeoniae. Next base: position 28,010 of record PQXI01000052.1, read on the forward strand.
TCCCCTTTTCCATTCTCGTAGAGTGATGGATGGAGAGGGTCCCTGAATTTTCTGAGCTGCGACGAGGAATTTGCGGAGGAGAAGGGTGTAGGCTGCGGGGAGCATGCCGGAGACTCCAGGGGAATTGTAGAAGCCGTTGGCATGAGGGGAAGCGGTTAGGACGGTGTTATTTTTAGATGTTGTGTGGAGGAGCAGGGAGGTAAGAGTTGGCGACGGATTGAAGTAGCCGGCTGTGAAAGTCCAGGATGAAGAGGTGGTGGGAGAATTGAGGAAGGTAAGGAGACGGGTGAGAAGAGGAAGCTCGGTGGATGTGTCGGAGGTTGACGGGAACAGTGGTGTGAATTGGGAGATGGGATAGATCATTGTGTTAGCTTGAGGATTGCTGGATGTCGAGCTCGATGTTGTTGAAGCTTGAATCAAGGGTGTGAGAATGGATGATGCATGAGAAATGTATTTTTGGGAGTCTATAAGAGGAGAAGGACAAGAATTTGAGGAGGGCCATTCAAGTGTGTATCCAGCAGGCAGTTGAGGGTCTGGCGATACCAAGAAGCTCAAACTCGAGACTGCATTCTGGATGTTGTAAAAATACTGAGTGACTTCTTTAGAGGAAAACACATGATATCTATCTTGCCGATTCGTGAAATAGTCACTGGAGAGATTTGCTCTTTTCGGGTCCTGTTAGTATTCAAACCTACTCAAAATTGGTTTGATGACATACCCGGATATGATAATTTCATCATCCACTCCATATAATTTCATGTGTTGCAAACCCCATCCCTCATTAATTCTTTTGGGAATATACTTTTTCCTTAATCCATTCAGATTCGGGGTATGATACATACGAATCTCGACCCTATCTGCACCAAACTCCGATACCAGCGGGGCGAGAAGTGAAGCACATGACGCATTGGGAGACTCTCTCGTACCTCTCAAGGCATCAGTAAGAATACTAAGTTTCAAACCCGGTTTTGCACGCAGAGCTTGCTGAAGTGTGGATATCTACACATAGTTATTATTCATGTATACTATTAAACTGGGAGAATATCTGTATGTACTAATTCATGTTCTGTTTTTCCTATATACAAAGTCGATAAGAAAATTCGTGTCTCTGCTGCCAGTATTTTGCTCTATATCCGTCCATCAGCATCTGTCCCATCCGCCAATGTCCAATTGCTGTATATGCCAACCTTCAACGTCTCGTAAAATTCTGATGGCGTCCGTAAAATTTGTATCTGCGAGCCATCCACCTCAAATTTTGGAGCTATTTTATCACACTCATTTGTAAAAGCACCTAATATTGAAGCAGGAGAGGGTGCTGTGGGCGTAGTAGCAGTAGAACCTGTAGATGTCGAATGTGCTCGCTGTTTCATTCGTTGTAATGGTGGTTGAAAGGAGGGAACCTTTCGAATGAGAGAACAGCGTGTAATAGTCCTAACGATCATGTCTTCCTGTATGTTTCGGAATTCCTCTATGAATCCTCGATTTGCGATGATGAAGATTTGAAATTTCGAGAAGCCGATAGGATAGCGATAGCGTTTTGATATCGCTAGCGCAAAAGCGGCGTGCCGAATGGGCGACGACTTCATGAACCTCAACTTTCATTGATTGTTAACAATTGAGCAAACCCATTGCAACTTCAACAAGATGTCTACAATTCTGCGGACTTTGCGCAACCTGCGCAGAGCAGGTATCAAGGTATGAAGGCCCTCGAGATGCGCCTGTCAGATTGCTGATCAAAATATAGGATGCTCTTCATCAAATGCACGTAAGTACACCTTATAACGAGCCCACCACAGAGCGAACACCGATGCTGATGGATGGATTTTGAAATATAGTACCAAGGTATTCAATGCTCGAAAAGATAGCTGAGAGACTGAAGCTCATGGGAAACAGGTGATACCAAGGCCGGAACCTTCATCGCAAAGGATCGATATGGCAACAAGTATTTTGAGAACCTGGAGGATGAATTACCACGTACGAACCTGCCATAATATGCCATCTACGAGTCCGATTACGCTTACACCAACATACAGTACGCACAAGATGGGTAGACTACAAGGACGACGAGTTCAGCCCGTAAGGAATATCCAGCGCCTCTCGCCGAGTTGTCTCGTTCTAACATACTATCCGTAGATGTCAAATTGAGCCCGGATGGCACGCATGGATCTCATACATGGTAGATAAGCCACCGACTGAAGATCTTCTCTTGCAGCAAAAACAACCTTGGCAGTTACCGGATCATAGACCAACTTTCACCATGAGCCGTGCTGCTTTCAAGACTTATTCTACGTGAGTGCTGATGTATAAATTATTGGTCAAGTATGTGCGTTTGAGCTGATATTTCCTCTTAGTGTCAAACCAAAGATTACTGCCTGGACCCCTCAGACTGTTGAAAGAGCGTGAGATGGAAATATGGTCTGTGATGTACATACGCGAAGAGAATGAGATTAGCATTGCATGTGCCCCCTTCTCAGATTGCTTGCAGAAATTTTAGTGAGAATTGAGGAATTGAGGCGGAAATTCTAACCAGCCTGACTCTGGCAGGATGGTTATCTCGAGGATCGATTGGAGCGACACGAGAAGACAAGTAAAACTGATTTACTTATGCACAAGGTAAGGGTCAATTTGGATTCTTTAAAGTGGTTTTTGATATGCAAGCTTGGGTATTTCTATCATCTCGCTATGTTCTCCTTCGGGTGCGCTTTCACTGTTATGCATCCTCCATCACCTTTCTTCTATGTACAATCAAAACATGTTCCTCTGAAGAAATTATAAGTTTTGAGTTCTCCTGTTATTGAACTTGCTGTTTTATGTCCTGTAGTCTCCATTGATTGTGACGTATTCATGACTATATGAAGTTAGTCTTTGTCTCGTCAGTGTGGGCGTTGGGTTCCTACCTGAAATCACAAGTCCAGTACACTGCCTCCTCCTTTCCACCACCAAGTTTTATCAAGATTTCAAGATCTTCATGTTCCAAGATTTCAGCAGCGCGAGCCTCGTCCACTGATTCTGGCTCTCCGTTCACCAGAAGCTTAAGTTCTGGTGAGCCATCTGAGGGAATGAATGAGACACTAGTCTTCTCAGGGATGATTTCTGGAACCTCATTTATGGGCTCGCCTGGTTCCGAGATTTGGGAATAGCCAGTAGCACAGAGAATACGGCCCCAGTTTGCATCTTTACCATACAATGCAGTCTTTACCAAGGGAGATCTTGCGATCGTGCTGGCAATTTTGCGTGCTCCAATTTCTGATGGGGCCTCTGTCACACGAATAGTGACAAACTTAGTGGCACCTTCACCATCGCGAACTACAAGCTTGGCAAGATCTGTAGCGAACTCGGTCAAAACTTTCTGGAATGCAGCATGATCTTCGGAAGATTCAGAAGTGACCTCTTTTCCTCCAGCTGCTCCGTTTGCCAAGACAGCAACCGTGTCATTCGTAGAAGTATCACCATCAATAGAGATGCTATTGAATGACTTGTTAACGGCTTTTGTAAGTAGGGATGGCAGCAATGCAGGTGCGATGGGTGCATCTGTTGCGATCATTCCTAACAAAGTAGCCATATTTGGGTGAATCATTCCGGCACCCTTTGTCATACCAGCCATCCTGTATTCCACTTCTGGGGAAGAGGGCAAGGAGAATGTTCGGGATAAGAGCTTTGGAAACGTGTCGGTGGTACAGATCGCGGTTGCAGTCGCCAACCAATGCTCGTGAGAGCTTCCTAGACCATCAAATGCGGTAGGTATTTTGAGTAATATTTTCTGGATTGGCAGTCTGATATGAAAGGTTTAGTCAAGGTTTAGTTGAAGTTAAGATTGAAAAGGAGGTAGAAGCAGGTCTCCAAACCTTTGGCCAATTACACCAGTGCTCATCACTATCGAACTCCCACCTTTACCATCACTTGGTGTGTCAAAACATCTATCAGCTTCAGCACCCATCTTCTCAGCATCTTCCATTCCACCCTTTCCGGTCACAGCATTTGCACATCCTGAATTGATAATGACTGAACGGATTCCACTATTATTTCTTCTTTGTAGCATCTTCCTGCTCACAGTAACTGGAGCCGCTTGGAATTTGTTCTTTGTGAACACAGCTGCAGCCGCACATGGTGTCTCCGAGGCAAGGAAAGCAAGATCTGGCGTAGATTTGTTGGTGGGTTTAACTCCTACATGAGTTCCAGAAACTAAAAATCCTTTGGGGTATGTGCCACTTGTGGGAATGTATTTCAGCTTTGCGGCCGGTATCGTGCTCTCGGGGGGTGCAGAGTAGTATCGAATGCTACTAATTGCGGGGTGATAGGAAGCTGTTGGTCTGATCAATCGAGCTACTGGGAGCTTCGTACATACGTTGAGAGCCATTGCGTAAAGATAATGATCTACAAACTGTCTTGCGAGGGCGATAATAACTCAATTGATTCAAAAAAGATCAATTGGCCTACCTAGCACTCTATTTCAATACTAAAAGGACTCTCAACAGATAAGGAACTGACTCACCAGAAATTTTGAGCCTTGTGTGATACAAAGATCGGACCACGGAGCTTATGCTACAAAGAGATTAGCGCCACTATATGACGACAAGGTTGTTAGTCATATTTGATGGGCTAGTCAATCAGCCTTGCCTGCCTCGCCTCATGCGTTTATCATTTAAATATATATTTGACGGCAGGAAAGGAAAGTGTGACTTGGACGACATATAAACTTTCTAACATAATTAAACTCGAGAAAACCCATAATGTCTGCATAGCTGTGGCCTCGGCCGCACGCATTTGTTGCTTTTTGAATCTCAACGACGAATTCAGATATTGAAATATATAAATCAATACCATATCAAATAAGCGCCATAACCCAATTTCCATCATGCCTCCAGCAAATAACCCATGGGGAAAGAAAGCACAGCAGAAAAAGCTCTTAAACACATTTCCTTCAATGAAAAACAATGATGTCGCAAGTGACTCACCAAAATCCCCATATCAAGAGACCCAAGATGACGAGTTAATTGCTCTCGCCTCAATATACGGTGATGACTTTCGGCGTATTGAAACACATCAATCAGCATGGAAGGTTTGTAAATTTTCTTCACAAGTGATGCATGACGTAAATCTAATTTTCTATAGAAATCAGAACCATCATTTGAGATATCTATCAAAACTTCTGATGAGGATTTCTCAGTGACTTTAGGAGTCACCCTGACCCTGACCTATCCCAAGTCCGCGCCATTGTTGACTCTAAAGAATACCAGCGGTCTTCGGGAGTCTACGAAATTCAAGCTCCAGAAGATTATCGAGACATTACCTAAAGAACTGATCAAGGAAGAACAAGCCATGATTATGGAAATTGTTACTGCTTGTCAGGAAGTTTTAGAGCAAGCTGCTGAAGCGAAAGCTGCAGGACGGGAACTACCCACTTTACAAGAAGAGCGTGCAGCTCATGAAGCGGCTGCTGCTCAGATACTTGAAGATCGGCGTTTAGAAGAAGAGAAGAAAAAAATGTTAGTATATCTCCTTTTCCTTCTTCTCCCTTTGGGATCAGCTGATCGCTCTCGGTATCTCAGAGTATCATTGCCTCTCAAAAGTGCTAAATTTATGATAGGTTGGAGTCCCAGGAAGAAGAGAGAATGCTTGGCTCCTTGGTGCAAGATGAGTTGAAAAGACAACGTGCCAAAGCAAAAGAGACAAAGCGAAAAAATCAACCTCCCCCTTCGATCACCGCCTCCAATTCTGGAATTGGAAAGATGACTTATGATCACGAGGTGCTAGATCGCCAAGTATCAGTTCTGGATGCTGAGGGTAATCCGATATACTTTCAGGCGGTTACTGGTAAATCGCTTATTCGTCAAGGTCCTGTATCTCGTTGCTACACCGTAAGACCCGCAGTTAGCTCTCACGCCCCTTTATTGGTATTGAAGCAGACGGTGCTTGATACGAACTTGGGTGATCGCAGTGTCAAGGGACAATTGCAAGCGATGGAAAATGAATTAGAAAAGCTCAGGAGCATTAGACACGACAATATCCTTAATCTTCTGGATTTTAAGGTAGAAAAAGAAGAGTGAGTTTTTCACTATTGTTTTGTTACTATAGTTTCATTGAGCTTTCTGTGTAGCTGAGTTGATTAATTTTGGGACGCACAGAAATGATTCTTCCTGGACTGTCAGTACCTTAAGCGAGTATGCCGAGAAAGGGTCCTTGGAGGAATTCCTGGATATCGTTGAGAACATGAATGTCAACAAAGTTCGTTCATGGACTATAGAGCTACTGGACGCTTTAAGATTCCTCCACGAAGAAAACGGAATTATTCATGAGGTAAACACATTGGTTATATCCCCGTGTTCTTCGAGTGCTGACGCTCCTCGTTCTAGGATATCCATAGTGGAAATGTACTTCTTTTCCGGGAATCAGATGGAGTGGTCAGGCCAAAACTTGCTGATGCTGGATATCAAAGAAAGCTACATACTCTGAGTGGTAAGATCACAAAAAGAAAAATTGATAGCTCTGCCATAGCAAAATCTGCGTACTGGTTTCCTCCGGAAATTGCTAACTTGGGGGACGGCCTACGAACGGCGAAAACTGATATATGGGAGCTTGGTATTGTTTTTCTTCAGATGGCTTTTGGGCTGAATGTTACTCGAAAATATTCATCTCCAAAGGCTATGCTAGACTCATTGGACTTATCCGACGCTTTACACGATTTTATGCTCAAACTATTCAATCCAGATCCGAAGAAACGGCCGCGAGCTTTCGCGCTCAGTAAGTGCTCCTCCTGTTCGCTTTAGGTTTCGTAGAATCTCCATATTTTCCTGTGAACGAACCTGACTAATTTGGATAGGTTCGTGTAAATTTCTTGTTACTGATGCTACAATAATGGACGAAGACACGTCTGCTATACTGTCGAGGATCGGATCAACATCATCGTTAGCACCCATAACACCACGTAGACCTCGACATGATTCCATGAGTCTCACTGGACCTTTTTCAAGATATGCTCATGATTTTGTTGAAGAGGGTCGCTTAGGAAAAGGAGGTTTTGGGGAGGTCGTAAAAGCAAGGCAGAAACTAGATGGACAGATATATGCCATCAAAAAGATTACCCAAAAGTCGTCTGCTCAACTAGATGATGTACTAAAAGAGGCTCGCTTACTCTCTCAGCTCAATCATCCTTCCGTTGTTCGTGAGTACTTGTTTTTTTCGTATTCTCTACTACAGAACAAAATATTTGAGCCAAAGTTGGAAGTCATATCAATATCATTCTCGATCCTCTAAATTACCAGGGAGTGAGCTAGGAGAAAGACGTTCCAATCACAGTATTTCATTGACTCAGTATGATGCTTACGCTCTCTTAGGTTACTTTAGTACATGGACGGAAGAAGTTCCAGACCTTTCCGAAACAGACGATGAAAATACAACAACGGACGCTGCCACAGAAGAATCTATCAGTAATATCTCCCCTGGAGGGTCGGGACCCCACGTCGAATTTGCGACGAGTACAGGGGGGCTTGACTTCATGTCGACTAGCGGATACCAAACTGAATTCGGTTACGATGAGGCAACTGATAGCGATGATGAATCCGATGATGATGAAGACGACGAGTATTCCGCAGAACCCAATGGACATGTTCGAAATCGAGGGCATGGGCGACTTGCTTTGGCACATAGGGAAAGTAGATCTAGTCCGAGACCCCCACGCCCATTCAAAACAATTCTATACATATCTATGGAATATTGTGAGAAGCGAACACTTCGCGATCTTATTCGACGAGGATTATATAAAGATAACGAGGAAATATGGCGTGTTTTTCGTCAAATTCTTGAAGGTCTTGCCCACATTCATAGCTTGAATTTTGTTCATCGCGATCTCAAACCAGAGAATGTTTTCATCGATGGTGCTTCAAATGTCAAGATAGGCGATCTAGGTTTGGCTACAAGGGGCCAATATTCGGCAATCGACAAGGTTTCAGCATCCGGAATGCAGAATAGTGGGGATTTAACACGAAGTATTGGCACTTTCTCTTATATTGCACCCGAAATTCGATCAGCAGTTTCTGGAGGACCGTACACTGGCAAGGTCGATATGTATTCTCTTGGTGTAATTTTCTTTGAAATGTGCTATACTCCGCTTGTCGGAATGGAGAGAGTAAGTTCATTGCTCATATATTTTCTTGCTATTGATATTCATGACGTGGCTTTATAGCATTTACTTCTGGGTCCAAATAGAAGCAGACGACTGATATCTCATACAATCTTCCAATCCCATACTAACTCACTGCTTAGGCTCAAGTTATTGATGGCTTAAGAAAGAAGGATCCAGTGTTCCCAACGAATTTTGACAAGATCGGAAAAGCTGTCCAGGCAGATATTATATTGTCCCTCCTTAACCATAATCCGAAAGAACGACCCTCAAGTTCCGAACTTCTTCAAAGCAGAAAGCTACCAGTTCAGATGGAAAGCGAAACAATCCGTCAAACTTTAGCTGGTCTGTCTGATTCAAAATCACCTTATCATCAAAAGATGATGAGTGCTCTCTTCTCTAGACCAACAAAACAAGCAAAAGATTATGCTTGGGACATGGGAGTTCCGACTCCCAGTGGTAACGACTTATTGCTACAAGGACTTGTCAAACAAAAGTTGATCTCAATTTTTCGTAACCATGGAGCTGTAGAAACTCCTCGAAGTATTCTGTTCCCATCATCGGATCATTACGGTGTCAACGCTGTTCAATTGTTAGACAAAAGTGGTACTCTTCTACAACTACCTTATGATCTCACTGTTCCAAATGCTCGCGCTATCGCGAAACACCAGCCTCCTGTGGAAAGATCTTTTGCTTTTGGTACCGTTTTTCGCGATAAGCACGACGGCGCATGCCCACAAACATTTAGCGAAGTGGATTTTGATGTTGTAACTTCCGACAGCTTAGATCTAGCACTAAAGGAGGCTGAAGTTGTTAAAGTTTTAGATGAGATCGTTGCTAGCTTTCCATCCTTACCTTCGTCGCAAATGTGCTTTCACATAAATCATGCAGATTTACTCGGTCTAATCTTTGACTTCTGTCGCATCGAACCTAGTATACGACAAGCTGCTGCTGATACATTAAGTAAGCTTAATGTACAGCAATGGACATGGCAGAAGATAAGAGTTGAACTTAGATCACCATTAGTTGGGGTATGATTATTTTGAATTTCTTAGATGTTATCACTTGCTAACCCATATTTTAGGTTTCCGCCACAAGCGTTGAGGATCTTCAACGTTTTGATTTCAGAGACACCCCTACTAAAGCCTTTCAAAAACTAAAGGTAATTTTCGAAGGTACCGAAATGTTCGAAAAGGCTTCTTCTTCTATCGCACATCTACGTGATGTAATTGCGTATGTATTTTGGTTCCTCTGATTTCTCCACCAAGCATCGCTAACGTGCGGGTATAGATATACAAAACGGTTTGAGGTCCAGAGAAAGATATATATCAATCCTTTAGGAAGTCTAAAAGAAAAGTTCTACAAAGGCGGAATACTTTTTTCTTGTTTGTATGACAGAAAAGTTCGGGATGTATTTGCAGCGGGAGGTCGATATGATTCTCTGATCCGAGAAAATCGACATCACAAGAACATCAACGAGGAACGTCACGCTGTAGGTTTCAATCTAGCATGGGAGAAGATGGCTCGACTCCCTAAAGTAAATTCGAAGGGATTCTTAAAGAAGCCCGACGAGGAAGTGCAAGGTATTTGGAGCACAAAGAGAGTAAGTGATGCAATCTTCGTTATTTCCGAGTTACAATAACACCATAAATCCGTCATCAAATGAAAAATAGCTGATTTATTTACTAGTGTGATGTACTTGTCGCAAGTCATGATGCAGCAATACTAAGGTCAACTGGAGTTGAATTGGTTTCGAACTTATGGTCGCATGACATAAGTGCCGAGCTAGCACGAGACTCAAGATCCCCTGAAGATCTCCTATCCAAATACCGAGATGATAGTTATTCTTGGATAATCATCATCAAGCAAGATTCCGTAGTAAGATGTAAGACTACTGGCAGGAAGGACGTTCCGGATGCCGATATACCTTCTACGCAATTAGTTTCGTGGCTTCGTGGCGAAATGCGTGAAAGGGACCAGAGAGAAGGTACTTACAACCGAGCGAAGTAAGTATACCTGAATCTCTTCTAATGTATGGATATTAATACATCTCTTAGATTATCTCGTCAACATAGTCAGCCAGATACAGGACCAAGTGATCATGAACAGGATGTACGCGTTCTGTTTGCCGGTACAAAGAGCAAGAAGTCGAATAGAAGAAACATTGTAGAGCAAGCTCAAGGAAGAGCTGCGACTCGTGAGTCGCATTCTTCGAATCTTTTGTTACATCTATCTATTACGATACTCATACTAACATCTCCAACAAGTCGTTCATTCATTCTTAGATGGCCCTATCGCTGCCGTTGAAACAACAGACCACGTAAGCAGTCTAAGAAATTTTTACCCCTAATCTAAGCACTACTATACTTTCTTATTCATTACCTTATCGCATTTTATGACTAGTCCGCACAGCTCTATACCCTTCCTCTTCCATCCATTTATCTCGCGAGTCACATATTATCCTAACCTATGAATTAACACCCACTTCTCTAGGTGATGGATCTAATCCGCGAAACCAAGCTTTCGGATCCGGAGTCCTGGCGCAAACTTACCCATTCAGTTCCCACAGCCGAACGTCGCTATATAGGTGAAATCCATGACTTAATGAGTGGTTTAGCATTCCAGAATAAAGACAATACGAGGAATGCTTTTGTTTATAATTTTAGAACGGGTATGTGTATTTATTATGATTTGGGAGCGTGATTTTAAGATGGTGCGTGGAAGGAAATCTAGAAGGGAGAAGGAAAGGCGCTGGGAAAGGAATTCATGTATGTATGTAGATACCCAAGTAGAAATTAGGATATTGCGAAATCTCTAGTCTGCGTTTAGGGAGAGGTTGTGTGTTAATATTTGATCTCACTTGGTTGAAAACCGAACAGGATAATTAATTCACTCTGGCGTGAATTTTAGAACATGTATCTCCAGTACTCCTATCCTTTTCTTCTCATTCTGATACTTCAGAAAATAACCCATCTGCCCACAAGTACCTAGGTACATCTATCCATTCCATGGTCAATTGCTCCTTCCTTCTCCCGAAGCGAAGACACTTAATAAACTCCAACCAACATCAAATTGATATTATCCAACAGCCATACACATAATGTGAGTATTGTCTCCCGTCTATATGTCAATCTTTTGTTAAAAGATAAAAGTCACACGCTCTACCGATTGAGCTGGCTGGGCTGACGTTTACCTGATGATTTAATGATGCAGGTGTTTCTGCTTTTTTCCTGTTGATATAACATTTACCTTTGTCTCCTCCATATATGTATCGAAAATTTGTCTTTTTCAAACTCATTACTTTGCTACGACTCATTGCTATCCTACCTCTCCATACGGAGTACATTTTCCTCCCTCTTAATATTCCTCCCAGTTTCCTATCTCCCTAGAATCAAAAAGAAAATATATATTCAGACCCCATCGTTCATGATATCAATTCATCAAGTATAGCCCGCCCGGCTAGCTCAATCGGTAGAGCGTGTGACTCTTATCATTGGAAGATGTGCAAAGTCAATCACAAGGTTGCGGGTTCGACCCCCGCGTTGGGCTCAATTCCCTACATCAGCTTGTATTTTTTTCAATTTTTTTGGATTGGTATTCTATGAGGATTGGGGTGGGCAGACGGGGGAATGAGAGGGGGTGGAAAAGAGCGACAAAGGAAGATGGAGGGGTAGGAAATAGTGAGAGGGATTTGGTGGGGGAGTTTGAACTTTTTTGACTTTTTTTTGGGCTTGGTGGGTGGGGTGGAGTGGATTGGTCCAGCAGGATGGAAAAATAATGAGGTCATTTTGGATTTGATTATTGAAAAAGGTACGCTGGATGGCTTATTTACAATTAATGATTCATCACTACAATAACCCAATTTGTGACTTGGATTAATGAATATCTGATTTGTTAGGTATCAGATAAGTATTTATATTATTCATCTTATCATCTATTTTATAATTAGGGAAAAGGGAATAGAATATCAATTATTCATACGGGAAACAGATAACCTTGACGCGACGGAAAGAGAGGGGGAAGAAAAGAAAATATTGGTTGATATTGATAGAAAGTATGATTGTGTATGCGGAATCATTGGATAAATGAATAAATAGATATTCAATCATCTTTCATTTCCTATTTGCCAAATCGCAGCGATGTTGATATCGGGATATATAGGGAGATATGTATATCTCCTTTGAAGTTCGAATTACTTCATACCTATGTGCTTGGTTTATTCGGAATTCTATAGTATGTATCTGCCTTCCGACTTTATTTATAGTGTATTATATTTATTATATCTATTAACGAAACTGGAGATAATGGATTAGATACTGTAGACAGATAGATATATAGATAAATGAATAGTTAGAATCAATCCTGAATGATATCAATCCAACAAGTGTGTAACCATTCACCATCACATTCACATACCTATCCATATCCTCCCTCGCCTCAAACCCCCCCCCCTTTCCTCACAAAAAAGCACCACGCCAAGAAGCCAAGCTCGCCTCCCCCAGAACCCCAGAGTCCAAGCCTTGAGTACCGAAAATTCGTTTATATTCCTAGGTAGTATTTCGCATCTTGAGGCTTGTACAATATACTAGGATATATATTGCATACCTGTGAACTCTTCATCCTAGTCCATAGGCAGGTAGGTAGGTGGGTATTTGATGCTCAACGTCATCGCATCTTGATATTTTCAGGATTTGTTTATTTGTATTCACATTCTGATGATGATATATTGAAGATAGACAGATAGATAATTAGATAGATATGTTTTTTTGAATCTCTGTCTTGTAATGATTCTTATTATCTCTCTATTCTTGCATATATGTATATATGTGTGTATCATTTCTCTTTCTATTTGAGATTATCTAATCCACATCTGACCCCTCTGTATTCCATCACATCAACGTCAACATCACTTCTCATCTCATCTCATTCCATCCTATCTTATCTCACATTCACTTCTCATTCTCCAATCCTCCCAAAGGTTCCCTTCCCATCCAAATCATAAGTAAAAGAAAGACTCCGATGCTATGCAAGCAAGCAACCCATGCAACCCAACCATCCATCCATATCTCAAAAGTTATGGAGAAGAAAAATCCCTCATCATCAAAAGAAGAATGAATGCTCTCATCTCATAAAAATATATATAAAACATATATGTATATATATATATATGAAGAGAGATTGAAAAAGAGAAACGCCTTTTAATGCAACTCTTGTGTGTATAAAACTCAGAATGCCAATACCATGCCATCCCATCTCACGCAATGCAATCCGCTGCAAATAAAAAATAATAATAATAAAAGTTTTTCCAAATAAATTTCGCCACTTCTCTCATTTCATGACATTCCACGCTGCCAAGCAAAGAGAAAGATCTCTACATAGCATAATACAATCCCGCACCCAATGCAGCCATACCATATGCCAACGGCGGCGGCGTCTGCATGGCGCCTGCATTTTTCGACTTTGAACCCGAACTCAAAGTGACCGATCCGCTGATCTCGCCACCCGACGAACCCGAACTAGCTGTTGCTGCGTTCGCAACCAATGTTGCGTCTGGAACTGCCGTGGTGCCCGTGGTGATTTCCACCACGCTTGTACTGGTAGCATTGAAGTTTGTTTGAGCGAGGGAAATTTCATTGTTGTCGAGATCGTAGACGATGTATGCGGAGCGGATAAAGGTATCTCCCAAAACCGAGGTACTGTCACCTGCGGGAGCGATACCGAAGAGACAAGCTGCGGTACCGTCGGTGAACTGTAATTGTTGACCCGTGGTGCTGGTGACGGGGATGACGAGTTCATCCATGGTGACTTGGATGGTAGGGGATGTGAAGGTGAAGTTTAGAGCGCTGGTGTTGGAAGCGAGGGAACAGGGGACGTATGCAGCGCCTTCGCTGGCATCGTATTGGGCGTCGACTTGTTCGTAGATGGCTTCGGCCATGGCGTCGGGGAGGTAGGTGAGGGAACTGCCGGAATCGAGGAGCACGGCGAGGGCTTGGTCTTGGGCGATGACGGTATCGCCTAGCATGATCTCGGTTAAGGTGATGAGAAATTCGGCGTAATATCCGGATTCTTTTTCGATCGGGAGGGTTTCTAATTTCCCGTGATATTGAGCAGTATCGACACCACCGAACAAAATACTTCCAGTGCTAGCATCCAAATCGTTAAGCCATAAGGAGTAAGCATTTGAATTGATCAAACCATCAGCAACCATTTGTGCTGGTAAGTTGTTATAAGCCTTCTTTCCCGCTCTTCCCACCTGAACCTCGTTAATCTCATAACCGATTCCTAAAATGCCTTCAGGCGAAGAACTGGTATATCCAATACCAAATTGTAATTTGTCCAACGTCGTTGATCCGATCGTAAATGTATCAGTGACATAATCTCCCGATGCTCCAGATCCATCAACGTAAGAAATATTAAAATCGCTGGCCACATATGCGTATGTTGACGATGAGTTGGCCGTATATGTTCCAGCCAGCTGACATGGGTTTGTCTTTTTACTACATAAAGTCGAGCTAGCAGTATTAACCCATAAATCACTGCTTCCTGTGTCGATATGTAACCGTAAACTCTGTGCTGGTGTACCTAATGTTCCATTGGCGAAATATAAAGTTTCCTGAACGATGTTAGTATATAGCTTCACTTAAAGTGTATATGAAATTCACAAACCTCATTATCTAATGTAGCAGTAACAGTGTTCGACCTCCTCCTTAATTTCCTTAATTTATCTCTTGCTAAAGGATTTTCCACTTGTTTTCGTACCACATCCAGTCCAACTACTCGTGCCGGTCCATCGGTTCGCTTCTGTAATTGTATTGCATCTGTACATGTTGATAATATTCCCACGGCAGCGGTAATAAATGTTGTCGTCCTCATGATTGGAGATAAAATATATTGATGAAAAAGAAACACTCTTCTATGAATTCCTATATGGGATACGAAATTGGTATATATTGTTCGGGTTGGTCCAGATGACGCGGACAGTAGACGCTAATTAATTTAGCTTCGAAGTCCCCGAAGACCCAAAAAAATTGTTTTTTTAGAAAATCGGAAAATAAGGCCAAGAAAATCCAATGTAAAAAGTAATAATCAATATAATCAAACTATTTAAAAAATGGTTTGTTGGTAGTGAGGTTGATGTGAAAAGTTGTACTTTAGAAACCAAAATTCGGAACGAATGTGATGTGATGCGATGTTTTGTATAAGTTCTCAAATCTCGGACTGAGTAGTACTAGTAAGAGTAAAGCTTTTGTACAGCAAAGAGAGCCTGCGACAGATGACGAAACTCTTAATTGTGGCTGAGAGTACGAGCTGTAGGCAAGAGAATCGTATTTTATACAAATTTGTGGAGTATATTTCTTAGTATTTCTAAGATCTTCAAGCGTTTTTCTACTGTAAGGCTGGCACGCCGTGGAATCCGTTCTTGTCCTGTATCAGATGGTGGCGTGGGTGACTTTTTAGGAAGCGCAGCGGTTGGAACTTAGAATGCCGAGAAAGGCTGAGAGATTCAAAGTAAGAGGGAAAGATATAAATATGGAGATGGAGATGGAAGGAAGAATAGTAAGTAATACAATATAAGATGACCAGAACCTTTACTAGGTTGGTACAGTAGTAGTAGTAGTCAAATTGTTCTACTATCAAGGACGAGGATTGAAACGATTGAGTAGAAATGTACAAGTGGAATTCTCTAAAGGTCCCGGTACTGTATATGAAAATGCAAGAAGACCGTCCAAAAAGCTTTGAACCTTTGGAATAATATTTCTCATACAAAAAGACCAAATCCAATGCAAAGAGTGATTCCAATCCCGAGGTTCGATCCTCTTTTCTATATCTTGGCAAGTTTGTTGGTTGACATACGGTACGAAGTACAGAGTGTATAAATGCTAGTATAAATGCTAGGGTTGTTGTCTGGGATGATTCAAGGTCAAGGATCCGCAATATGACGCGGCCTACCATGTACAACTACGAAGCTCAGGCGGGTAGTACGGAGACTTTGTATGGAATACTAGAAATCTGAAAATCAAGAGTCGTTCGATGGGAAATAAAATATTAAAAAGAATCAAAATTAAAAAGGGTTACTAGATATGTAGTTGATATTAACTTGATAATAAGGACATAATAAGGATATAAAGGGGAAGGTATTTTGAACATTAGAACATTGAAACATCTGATCTATAAAAAAAAGTAAGAATTCATAAGATATCATTCAATAACCAATCATATCAAACATAATCCTCTTCACTTGAAATCCTGCGCCCCAGACTTTCTTCCTAAATAGATTTCAGATCCCTTCAAGAGGAAGAGGCGAGGTACAGACACTCTAATATTTCAACGAATTAAGATTCTTATTCACACTGTCCTGATCTACCATACTTGCTTGACATCTAGATATTGACGAATCTGGGTGTGCATACTAGACACTGTACTCGCGGAAGGGTACCATGCTAATCCATTATTCGTTACTTGCACAAGTTCTAACATACCTTTCAGGGATCTCATGAGTAAAGGAAGGGAAGGGGAGAGGAAACATGCTATTTTCAGATTGTTGCGATAAATGAATTTGTATGGCTCCTTATGCCTTTCTTTTCCTCCGAGTCTTCGACCCTCAGACCTAGAAACATAGCATGAAGCATTGAGGATGGGATATTTTGCAGACTAAAGACAAAAGCGCATTTGCTTGAAACACCATCGGGTTTATCACACAGTCCTTTTCCACGTTCCCAGTAACAAAGTGAGGACCATAAACCCATGATACAAAGCATGAATTGAAATTGTTTGAACTTGACCGAGAAGAGCCGTGAATAGTTTCTCTTACGCCAAAGCCATTTTGTGATCTTGCATCTACCTAGGTGGCTCGTTCAAGCGGAAAGTAAAAAACCGTTTTATCGGATGAAGCCTCAAGAGGTTAAGTAAAGTATCTGAAAAGGGGGAGGGATGGAGAATTGGAAAATGTGTACGATATATGTGTACGTAGTCTTCCTTTCATTTCTTCGAGGGGTAGTGTAGTACTCTGTAAAGTGCCTGTGCCGTAAATTCAATGAATGGACCAACACGCAAACTTCCAAAATGGAAAACTGCAAAAGCTAATTAAGCAAAAATGTGACCATTCTGCCTACAATGACCCAGTAGGCCAATGCAATAGACCCGAGGAAAGTGACGGGCAGCATAATTCGTGGTAAATAGATACTCGTCATTATCACCACTATATTCGTAAGCAAACAGTGGCGACGGTGATATCGGGCATTTTAACTTTTACATGGAACCTCCAGACAGTCTGACAGTATCAATAAAGATGGATCTCATAGGGATAGGGATACTTACGCAGGCACTAAAGAGATTAGGTAGTTGCCGAACTTCCTGCATCGTGCAAGAGTACTCCTCCGTTGGTTATGGATCTGATGGTAGTGGATTGGATCGATTGTGTTCGTACTAAACTCTAAAAGGGTCGTTCCGTCCACCATAGGGATTTTCCTCCCTTCACTCCATACAGACAAAGTATGCTTTTGATATGCGAGTTTATTAAGACTTTTTTTAAGATGCCTCGATGCTAGGTCTCTACGTATAACTCATGCACAGCCACATTCCACAATAAGAAATTTCTATGATTATCTAGGTGCCTAGGTAGGAATGGTCTATAGAATATCAGACTTTGACTGACTATCACGACTTTTGCTACAATCACTTCAGTACTAGGCACGTGCTAGGTACTTCTTGTCTTGCCAAGAATCCTTACTAAGCTTGACAAGTTTCCATGACTGACAAAAGGAAAGGATTCCCAAACATTTGAACTTCAGAAGATCTCATTGCGAATTTGTAACACCATACTCATCTGAGATATTACCTAAATATCGTGAGCATTGACTAACTCAAATCATCACATATTCCTTCCCCATACTCCAAACGTTTTGAAAGAGACCGCCGCCCAAGTCTAAGCGGCAGCCTCCAGCTGTGACCTCTTTTTTTCAAATCTTGCAATTCGTTTCAAAACTACATCGGAAAATTTATCACGTCTTGGATTCTTGGTATGACTGATCTCGGAAATCGAGGCACGGATTTTCAATCAGATGGAGATTCAAAAACTTGGCGTTTATGGTATTGACTAAGTATGCCTAGGTCGGGGAGGCGGGCTTGACATATGAACTCGGTCACTGCGCCTACCTAAGTTCTTTACATCAATACCTTTAACGGCTTCGTGTCAATATGTTGCATCTATCGCGGCGATGTTGTAGCAGATTCGTCCTATCACCCAATTTACGTTCACTAAAGTACCTCGTATGGAACTCCAAACTGTTCAATGGATACTTGCGATTGCGTATATCAAACCAAATATACAACTCAATGTTGGTATGCGGCACAGCAAATACTTCTTACAAGCGTGAGGACTTTTCTATTCGTTTTAGTGACGTGTACGCGTTTGCTTTCGTGTTTGGTGTGTTGAATATCTGTGTAGAAGTGGAGCATTGGTTCGGACACATTGTTCACTCTCTCCTAAGTTCCTGCGCATCGTGCAAACCAAATTGAGGTACTGAAAAATGGCGGAGTTACGAGGAGTCGCGGCAAGTATCAACGATAGCATTGCCCCATTTTGGAAACTGTGTGTTCAGGTTCCAGCATATTTCATCTCAACTAAGATGATAGTATGCAGAGTTATTCTCGCCTTGGTCACTGCCATTGCCAAGGAACCACAGTATACCATTTTTAACCACCTTCCAAGGCAGCTATAGCAATTTGAGAAACTCCCTAATTGCTAAACTTCTCAGCAATCACGCTCATCTCTTTCACCACACACGATTTGTCTGACAGTAAAATTTGTCAGGACTGAGAAGTATGCAAAATTGCGATGATTCCTGGCGTCGTAATAAACATGGCCATTGATCACAATTTTCGTCAGCAGTAAGGTTGATCATGATCTGCATTGATTGCGTAGCGCAGACTACGTAATCATCGACTCGGTGACCGAAGGCAGCAGTACTTGTGTATTCGGAACATCCGTCATCTACACGATAGTGGTATCTATCTAGCTGACTTCTAACTTTATCATACTAAGCGTCGCAATCATTCATCAGTCAATTCAGACACCTGCCAAGTTGAAGGTTTTGAAATCAGGCACCCAGTGCGTGAAAACCAATCAATCAAAGCCCTCGAGCATACGAGATATCTTTGACTGAAAGAACCTATTTTGTTGATGTAGAAATGCACACACGTTGTCACTGAAATTCCAAAACTTGGAATTTCATTATTCTCTGCATGTTCGTCGAATCAAAATCGATATTGATCTGGTGCGGCTGCTGCCTAACTGCAAATATTCGTAGGGCTTACCCTCCAGCGATGTAAGACGGATGAACATGTAACTTTACATCATATGATATGATTCTTCTTGGAGTTTGAGAACTTAGTTTTCAAATCGAATTTTTTTCTTAATTTTGGAATCAACATTCTGCTAACTTAATTCTCTTCTCGCGACGTATTTAGTAGCACACTACTCCCACTCATTCTCAAGTAACAATCAGAAAATCACAATGGATCCATATCTCAATGATAGATGGTGAGGATTTCACTCACACCTTCATCAAGACTTCATCAAAACACCATGCTTACATCTCACTCTGTCGTAAAGTCCCGTTTACGCCGTCAGCAACCACCTTCCTCCCCTCCCTTCATACCCCCACCTAATTGTTAACAACTAACCAATCGATCCCACAGTCCTTTTTCGGAGCAATGGGCTGTTGTTGTGCAATCGTCCTCTCCAATATCGGCGCCGCATACGGCATGGCGAAAAGTAGCATCGGAATCTCCGCAGTTAGTGTCATGCAACCACAGAACATGATTCGCAGTACACCCTCCTCCCGCTCCCTCTCCCTTCCTTCCCCCTCCACCCTACCACTCTGACCCCACCACAGACCTTCTCCCCATAATTCTCTCCTCCGTCCTCTCCATCTTCGGCCTGATAACCAGCATCCTCATTGCCTCCGCGCTCGTCGCTCCCTCCGCTCTGCACACAAATTTTCTGCATCTAGCAGCGGGTCTCTCAGTCGGACTCAGCTGTCTCGCTTCTGGCTTTAGCATTGGGGTGATTGGCGATGCGGGGGTGAGGGGCGCGGCAATGCAGCCGAAGATGTTTGTGGGGATGGCGTTGGTGTTGATTTTTGCGGAGGTGTTGGGTGAGTTTTTATTTTATTTTATTTGGTTTTCATTCTTTTTTTTTGCTTTTGGGAGGTTTCTGGTTGAGAGGCCTCAGGGGGGTGTATGAATGGATGGATGGATGAATATTCGAATGAAGGGGAAGCGAAAAGCACGAAAAAGAACTAGAAAATAGCAAGAAAACTAACACAACCTCCCCCGAAATCAGGCCTTTACGGATTAATCGTCGCCCTACTAATGATCACACAAGCAACAGCCGGTGCTACGCATTGTGGTCCATGATTCCATGATTTATAATTGGGAAAGCAGGTATCAGGATTCAGAAAATGGGATGATAGATGTGTTGTGATATTTATCGGGGAGGGGCAGAATGGGATTTTACCAATCACTCACTCACGAATCGAAACAATTAATCTCCATGTCGGGTGTATGTAGGGGAATGATCTGCGAGTCTGGGGATTTGTTTAGTTGTTTACTTTATTTATCTACTCGCTCACCTCCACCTATCCATATACATAAATCATCACCCCCAAGGCCTGCCTCTCTTGGTCCCTCGCTCCATCCCCCCTTAGTCTTTCTCTCCCTTCTCCCTTAACCACTCACTCCTCTCCTAGTCCCTCTTTCTTTCCTCCCTCCCCCCTCAGACCCGCAGACAAGGACGAGGACGAGGATGGAGAACTCTCGCTATCTCAATTAGAGTTACATTAATATTGACATTGATATTGACATATATACATACATTCAATAATTCACAAACACCACATCCGTCTACTTATATTCCCATCCATCTATTCCCATCGAACATAAGCAAGAACCAATCAATCAACCAAATCACTCGAGGATATATCAAAATTGAATTTTTTTTGATTTTAATACTTATTGACTCATCATTGTCTCTCTTTTATATAAAATATGTACCTCGCTGGACCTTCCCCAACCACAACCTAATCTACTCACAGCAGCACAAATAAGTAATTTTCCACCACCCACCGATCCCAAATGCAAATAACCAACCAAGCCCAACAATCCATCTACAAAATTTCAAAGTCCCAATGCATTTATTTATTTACCACAAAAGAAAAAAATTATGTATAGTTCTTCTCCTCTCCTCTCCTTTCTCCAAAATGCACTATACTACATCCTTCTTTCCCTCCTCACTTCCCCCCCCTCTCTACTCATCATCCACCAATCTTTTTGCCTCCCAAGCCTTCTTTGCCGCCTCCTTCAACCCGTCCAAATCCCCACTAGTCTCACACATCCCTCTAAAAATCGCATCTTTCCCTTCCTTCTTTAACAACTCATGCGGATGAGCATATTCCACCACCTCTCCCTTATCCAGTACCAACACCTTATCATAATCCACAATTGTTTGTAAACGATGCGCAATTGTGATAATCGTACTCTTGAGTTCCCTTATCGTTTCTTGAATCTTGGCATCAGTGGTATAATCAATAGAAGCAGTAGCTTCATCCATCATGAGAACCTTGGGTTGTTTAAGTAAAGCGCGAGCTAAACAAAGAAGTTGGCGTTGACCTTGTGAGAGATTATTTCCTGATTCTGTGACGGTGGAATTGAGGTTCAAGAAGATATTTTTGTTGGTGGTTGTAGAGCCTGATAATGATTCAAGAGATGGTGGTCGTGAGACACCTGGTGTGGAAGGAGCTGTCGATGTTCCTACTGATCCAATCAAATGAACTCTTCGCAAAGCTGTAAAGATATCTTCATCTGTAAAGAGGTTGAAAGGATCTAAATTACTTCGAATGGTACCTGTAAATAGCGTTGGATCTTGTGGTACGATGGTTATTCTCTCGCGAAGATCACGAAGGCCAATAAGACCAACATCAACTTCATCAATCAAAATCTTTCCTTCCTCGGCCTCGAGACCACGGAATAGAGCAAGGGCAAGAGAACTCTTTCCTGCACCTGTACGACCAACGATACCAACCTTTTCCAAAGGACGAATTTTGAAACTAACATTTCGTAACACAGGATCCAAATCTTCCCTATATCTTGTGGTGTAATTAATGAATTCCACAGATCCTTGGCTTGGCCAGTTTTTAGCAGGCTCTGTTTCTTCAATATACTCTGCTGCTTCTTGCTCGACATCCAGATATTCCTTGATCCGCTCTACAGAGTTCATATTCTGTTCATTCATAGAATACAGTCGTACCATCCAAAGAACATTCTCCGTAAAACTGATAGCATAACTTAGGGAAAGACCAGCCGAACCAGCATCGATAGTACCGATGCTACTGACAATAAATGCTCCTGCGAAGAATGCGACGAGATCACCGACCAAGTCAATTCTGAATGATAACCATCGATTTGCTGCCCATAGATAAATAAATGGTCGACTATGAGTGTTGATTCGTAACATGTTGTCTCGGACAAATCGTTTCTCGTCACCATACGCTCGGATAGTGGTAACTCCATTGAGTGTCTCGCCGAATTGCTGGAACAATGGACTTCTCTGAATTGATTCAATTCTCTTCAAATCTCTTGATGATCGAAGATAAAATTTTCCCACAAAGAAGTACATGGCACTAATGAATATACCTGCAATCAAGAATCCGGGAGTGATAGCAGTAATCAAAGCGACCGTTACAATAATAGCCAAGGCACATGACATAACTCCAATGGCGATAGGTGCGACTTCTTGATCAACAGCTTCCAAGTCCTTACTAAACCGATTCATAAGTTGACCTAATGGAGTCGAGTCAAAGAACTTGAATTTTGCTCGGGTGACGGCTTTCATCAAATTCTCATGGATTCTCCAACTTGCAGTAAGAGAACCAAAGAAGAGCCAGAAGTCTCTGAAGAGGGCAATCAACATGCATGCGATACCAATCAAAGCATAAACCCCGAGATAATATCCAACATCAACATCTGGAGCGAACTTTGCCACAATCGAAGTCTTGTTAGGGTCGAAATATGGTTGAACTTGAGATAACTTTGAGCTCGCGACTTGAATAGTAGAGATAGTATTGCCAATGTAACTGTTTGCGGATAAGTGATATTTGGTTCGGACAGTTTCAACATCATATCTATAGGTTGATTAGCATCAGTCAATAGTTGTCAAGTGAACGTTTTATAACTTACTGATTTGCCCATTGCTTAATCCATATGTTGGCTCCAAGAGCGCCAACTTGTTGGACTCCAAAAACCATTACAGCGAGAACCCAGAACCACCAAGGGCCCATGGCTCTTAAATACAATACGAGGACTCTCCATTTGACACCACCCTCAGCCTTTGTTTCGGCCATGGCGTTTTTCTTTTCCTTGGATTTCTTTGCCTTTGGTTTTGCATTTGCATCATCCAGCTGGCCATTTGCAGGTTGGTCTTCAATAAGAGTTTCGTTGCTCTCCTCACCGATGCTAGAAGGGACTCGAGATGGAATCCGTGAGTGAAGAGCAGAAGCAGGGCGTGATTTGGTAATTTCCTCTCCTAACTTCCCTGAAGCTATAACCTTATCTGCGGATCCTTGTTCAGTGATCCTACCATTCTCGAGACAAACGACATATCGAGATTGAGGAACACAGAGAGATAGATTGTGCGTGACTAAGATGCATGTACGATCAAGCATCAAAGGTCCTCGAATACAATTGTCGAATATCCACTTGGCAGTATGTGAATCCACAGCACTCAAACAATCATCGAGGAGTACATGTTTAGAGTTAGAGTAAAGAGCTCTTGCGAGAGAGATACGTTGCTTTTGACCACCGGAAAGACTAATGCCCTTTTCACCAACAAGTGTTTCATCGCCATCATCCAGAATGTCTAGATCACGTTCTAAAGCGCAAGCAATAATCACATCCTTGTATCTCTGTTCGTCCAGTGGAGCAGCAAACAAGATGTTTTCCTTGATGTTAGCATTCACGAGCCAAGGTTGTTGAGCGCAATAAGCGACGGTTTCGGTGAGACCAGTTTCGGGGTCGGGTTGGACATCTTCACGACTGAAACCGCCAGGTAGGAAAACCTTTCCCTTGATTAAAGCCATCTCGCCGAGAAGAGCCATCAGGAGAGACGTCTTTCCAGATCCAGTGGGTCCAGCAATGATGTTCAAATGGCCAATTTCGAATTTGACATTCAAATCCATCATCCGGAATGCGGTTGAGACATCTTCATCAGTGAAGGCTTCTTTGCCACCCCAGGATAAAGTAGCATTCTTAAATCCAATCATTTGATTACCATCCTCATCCAAGTTATCGTGTGAGAGCTGATCGTACTTTTCAGTCTCGTCTTCGTTTAAGAATTCCTCTACTCGATTGATTGATACTTGACTTTCCTGAACATGAGCTATCATGTCGCCCAATTGATCCAGAGGAACGCGAAGAATATTAAAGAGTGAGATAGCTGTGAATGCGATGGAAGGATAAAGCGGCTTCTTCTCTCCAACTGTATAATAGAGAAACGAGAAGAAAGTAATAACTACCGGCACCGTGTTCCACACAGCAACAGCGAAAGCCCAGATGATATACTTTAAGCGTAATGCTTTCAACTCATCAGCTCGCTTGTCATTAACAATATCAGTAAAGCGCTTTTCCCACGCAAAGTATTTAATGATACGAATATTCTCTAGGACTTCATTGGTAGTATGAATTCTTTTATCGGTAGCTGCCATAATCTTTTTCTGGGCAGCTCCAAAGCCACGAGCGAATCCAATATTCACAGGGAGAAGAATAGCCATGACGACGAGACCTGGAATACTACTCTTTCCGAGGATACGATAGAGAAGATATACAGCTACGATCAATTGGGTTGGAGCAGCAGCAAAGAGGAAATGAAGATACGCAGTGACTTCGCTGACTTTGAAAGAATCAACAGACATGAGATTTATGATGGTACCAACATTAGCTTGCTCATCTGTCTTCTTTGTAGCCCCAGTCGCAGTAGCTGGTGGAGTCTGTGCGGCATTAGAAGTTTGCTCACCCTTCTTCTTTCCAAGTGATCTTCGCCACCAGCTAGGCTTTTCTACATCCTTAAGATCCTTCTCTGAGCCAAGAACAGAGTCACTTCCTGATGCAGCCTTTCTTCTTAATGCTTTAGCGTAGATTTCACCAATGATGATTGCCCTGAGCCTTATACAGATCTTGCGGCCAATCCAAAGGGCTTGTTGATCAGCTAGCGAGCGAAGGATATCTGTAAAGGCAAGAAGAATGACGTATAGCCAGATGACATTGCGAGGCGCCGAGTCTGGATCTTCGATGTATTCAAGAATAGCTTTCAACAGTAATGTAGGTGCAAAGTTGAAAAGTCCGGAAAAGACGGCATAAGCACACTGTATAGTAAGAAGACCTTTAAAGTAGCGCATCAAATGCCATACTAAGGCCGATGTCTTTTTGAGTAGTCTATAGTCTGCCAAAACAGCTGCTGCTTTGTCCTTTGGCATCAGGTTCCAGACATCTGCAATTTCGAAGGTGTTGATATAGCCGTGCCAAACAATAGCATCGACCCATGCGAAGGTAGCAATGGAAAACAAGCTGGCCAATGGCTCTTTTGAGGGTTGAATATCTCCCTCCCACTCCAAGACCACAGCCGTATTGCCCTTGCGTGTAGTAATTGCGAGTCCGAAAAGGAACGAAGAGAGGACGAAATCCGAAATAACAAGTCCCTGGCTGACCCTGGAACGCGGATGGATGATCGCGGAACGGAATATAACCAGCGAGAAAAGCCATTGTGCAGTGTATAAAGCAGCCGTATGATTCCAAATCTTTGGGACTCTCCATTTCGTATTGGAGAAAGCAAATCTCAAACTTGCAAGTATCAAAATATAGGTCCAGGTAAAGATTCCAGCAGTAGCGGCCACAACCCCCTTTGAACCATATGCGCCGAGTACGAAAACTGCGATCTGGATACCAAGCTCTACTGTGATCGCAAGGAGCTCAATAACTGTCAAGGTGTTCTGGCCTCTGGGGCTATCAATGGCAGCAACCGATCCTTGCGTAGTCGTTTTAGTCAATGCCAATCGTCCACCGCTATTTATCGTCAACCCCTCATCTTCCTCGTCGACGGCGGTGTGCTCGTCTCCGTCGGTAATTGCCTCCCCATTATGATGATTGAATCCATTGCCATTTATCGTTGTACGGTCAATTGATCCAGTTCGCAGTTGTCGATACTTGTGTTTCTGTTGTTTTAACTTTATTTTCCGGCGGACCGCAGATGTTATTAGGATGAGGAACGAGAGGCCGATGGCTATTAACGGAAACAGTACTTTCAGATAACTTTTTGTGGTTAGTCTTCGACCTAGCAGCAGACTGACAGCTTCCACTTACTCTCTCTGTACACAGTTTGTGAAATCATCGATTTGCCATATAGGCCCACTGCATTTACCCAACATGATTGTTGCGTATGAATAGTAGGATGGCGATTGAAACGTCTCGAACGTATTGTGTGGAGGTAGTCTTAACGTATCATTGAATTGGCTAATCAAGTAGAATAATTATTATTTCCTGCTTATAAACAATGATCCCGGTGAGAGAAAACAAAAGAGGTGAATAAACTAAACCGAGAGCATAAAGCTGTAGTATATAATGGGAGAAGAGAAAGCAGAAGAAAAGAAGAAGAAAAGACGCACCAGATGGTTCACTACCAGTTCTCCGAGTCAATATATATATATATATATAATATTGGGGATTTATGTACTCGGAAGTGATGGTGG
The DNA here is from genome assembly GCA_004786145.1 of Botrytis paeoniae. Lineage (NCBI taxonomy): Eukaryota > Fungi > Ascomycota > Leotiomycetes > Helotiales > Sclerotiniaceae > Botrytis > Botrytis paeoniae. Next base: position 54,926 of record PQXI01000052.1, read on the forward strand.
GAGAGGAAGAGAAGAGCTTTGTGATTTGTGATTTGTGATTTGTGATAGAGGAAAAAGTGACTGATTGCATACCTTTCTTTACCCTCCCTCTACTTCTGTCTGTACTATTATGATATTTTACTTTTATCTGCAAAAAGAGTTTAAGCATGTACCATATAAGTAGCATATGTACTGTTATGATATCCGCATCCACCCTCGAGCCACCCAACTCTTTTTTGGTCCCACTTAGATAATATTGCCCCACTTGATGAAGGAATGAATAGAAGATGAAGTCGAGGTTTGTCTCTTATTATTAACTAGTGGAATCGTAGTAATAAGTTGTAGTCGTAGTTGTAGTTGTAGTCGTAGTTGTAGTTGTAGTCGTAGTCGTAGTCGTAGTCGTAGCACAGAGTACAGAGAATAGAGTACAGACTACATTCATCATACTTAGAAACATCTAAATCCCGTCTTCCGAAACCAATCAATCAATGACTATACTCTGCAACAATCATACCGCAATACGTTTGTACTGTACCTGGTAGATACATACATCTGTACCTAGTTCGCCTAGGTAGTCATACTTCATGATGCTGGAAAGGTTAACATCTCAACGGGTCACAACAGGGAACTTCTTTGAACGTTGAATGGATTTTACTTTGTTTTATCAAAACACTCATTTTGTTGCTATGGTATTATGATTGCCCTCGTCACCATTGGTATACGTATACTTTGGCCAAGGCATATTAAACAGTCGATTCCATGGATGTCTCCTACAGGAATATGCCAAATTCTCTACTCGGTCGGCTTGCATGACTTCGGTGGCTACATAGTGTGGAGTGTGCTATCATATCGGTATGATATCAGTTTGATACCGATATCTATCTACCTAGGTCATCATGACTAGGTATCAGCCTCCAGCTTGTCCCTATACATGACATACACATAATGAATATATAACATGAGATCGATCGAGGCATCAACATGACGACTTACCGACGATGCGACGCCCTCTCTTGATTCTTGACTCTTGACACCCCCAGAAATAGGCATTTATCTATCGCCATTTAACCGCAATGCAAAGGCGGTCATCAATCAAACAATCGACAAGGGAATCGGCATTCGTTCTCTTATCCCAGGATACGACGATGCCTACCTTGTAATTCTAGAACAACCCAACCTTACCCCGCGAAGGATTTGTTTTGGATTACATCTTACTTTTTCCTTCTTACTTCTTACTTGAGAAAATGAACTTCACACTTTCTCTCGTATAAAGATCAAAGTATCAACTTCTACAATCCATCGATTGATCAATTGATTTCTTCACAAGCTTTACTCCGTACTTTGTACATACAGTTTTCCCCTAGGACCCATCTTCAGACCCTCATTGCTATTAACGGTTCCTGACTACTTCGTGTAGCACCCCTTCATTCCTGCACCACTCTTCCATCTCCACACTTCCATCCACACCGCCATCACTCATCGGAACGAAATCCCCCAAAATGTCTGAGAAAGAAACTTCTGGCCGACCTGAGCCGACCTGAGCCGACCTATTAAGGAAGGTGCTGTCGGAAATAGTGGCCGCATCTTTCACCTTGCACAGTGGACACGATGATCGTGATCAGGAATTAATTTTGCTTTCATTACTTGCACAACAAAAACACCTATTGAACAAAGCCATTTATTATCTGATTCGTCGAAACCCCATCCTTATCTGTGCATTACAGAAAACCATGTGCGATAACGGCTCTGACTCAAATGTCAAAACTACCCGATGCCACGCTCTGCATACCTAGGTAGGTAACAGAAAACGTCGATTTTGTGGCTTTCCATGGTGTCACCTGCTTTGGCTCGTGGAGTTGATCCCTCCGAAGCCATGCATGATGGCACTTATAGAAGATGATTTTTTACTTATTCTGCAGGTTCATTGGGCAATCAATAGATTTGAGGTTTAATATTTGACCTGTCATACACAGATAGTCGTCTTGAAGAGGAAAATAAATCCTCACGCCTTGGGTTCAATTCATCTTAAGAGTCGTTGATAGAGATCATCGACGATGGAAGCCTAGTAAATTTACTATATACTTCAAAAATTACTAGATCTTAGTAGATGGCTAGTCCAAAATTGTCTCCCCGACTTACACAAGCATTTTCTCATGCCAGAGGACATCATATCATATCATCTATCTACTCTTCATACTTCTGTTCATTTCTCAGCCCAATTCAATGCCGAGCTTACCATGTTATAAATCGGTTGAGATAAGTTGAGCCCGTTCCGAGAATGGGAAGTAGGCACCCGAGCCAGCAAGTTGGAAAGTTGACAATATTCTCACGACTTCCGAATCGTGTACTATTCGGAGACATACTCCATGCCATCTCCTTGATTGCCATACTTTTGCACTCATGTCTCACATCCCATCTCACCTATGGTTTTCTTCCGTTGGCCCATTCCTGTTCGAAACAGCAAACAAGTTTCAACGTTCCATACCTTCTTAAAAAATTCTCCTTTGCCGTCTAAATTTCCCGAATGGCACGATGCATCCCAAAACATCTTATTGTATTCTCCGAGATGACCTGCCAAGCGAGTTGCCGCGGCTGATACCTACAACACGTTTTCTTACAGTCTAAATCTCTGGCTTTCTGAGCTTTCATCATACACCTCAATGACTGCATACGCAACCTGGAATTCGTTCTGGAAAGATTACCACACATATGATCAATCACAGCTACTTAGGTAATATCCGCAATTCTATCAATAATTGCCTAGATATCACATCTAGTGTTCACCAGATGACCCCTTTGTTTCTCGAAGGCGCATCGACCCTAGATTTTACGGAGAAAATTGCACCTGGAAAGGACATTATTGTATAGACGAGTTCACCTCGCAGTCCTGGAAACAACTCGCATCATGCTTCGCTTGGGCTGTGGAAATGTTTCAAGAAAGAAATGAAGAATCTATGGCACAAACGCTGGTAAACATGGTCACCCAAGTCCTCTATGATATGGATCTCAGAGAGGCAGGATATACGATGTCAACCTCAATCTCAATTTTTGCATCAACCATACCATGCGCACATGCGAAAATCCATATCCCATATTCCTATCCATACAAGAAACTGACGCCGTGCTAGGAATGTAGGTACGGCGTACCCATACAGACCGACCCCGCATAGACCATTACCATTACCGCCCATTTTCATGCTACCCAACTCCTACCCAATCTCAACTCCAACTTCAACAAAAAGATAACCACAATTCTACCCCATTTCACAACACAACCCCTAAAACAAACCTAAACGGTTATCTCAAAACATGTTGCCAATCGAAAGCTTCTATATCCCACAAGGAGCATCACAATCCTATGCTTACCAGCCCAGCCCAACCTATCCCATAATACTCACCTCTTCATACCCCGCTTCAATCCCACGTCTACAGATCCTGTTCCCTACTAATCTCCTCTCCTCCAGACTCATCCTCCTCCACCTACAGAATGAAAACCACCCTCAATTTTCCACCAGTACTCCCACCACGACCCCTCAGCCCTCTAAATAACAACTGTACTATAATCTAGCTGAAATACTCTCCTCAGGCCCCTAATGAATAACACAACATAACATAACACAACACAATCATTACCTCATACCTCACGGAAGTATACCATATACCATATACCATATATTATATACAATACAAACTTAACAAAACCACACTAGCACCAAACCCTATAAAATTAAGCTTATTTCTTATTTCCCATTCCTTATTCCCCATCTCCCTATTCCAGCCAGTCTCAAAACAAAACTCAAAACTCATCCCATCAATCAACCCCAATTTTCATCACTATCCTGTCTAATTACATTTCCATCGTATTCGAACCTTGCATTTATACCTACCTACTTATTCGCCTACTTATTCACCTACTCCCCTACCTACCTACCTACATCTCTATCCACCAATTCTACAGCAAAAAAAAAAGAAAAAAAAAAAGAAAAAGAAAGAAGAAAAAAAGTTCCCTCCATGTTTCAGATCTTTGACAAACTTTATTATAAAACACAACCATCCACCAACACGCCATACCATACCAACCGTACCAAACCATACCACACCAAACCATCAACAACACCACACCACGTGCGCACAACTTCACACCTACACCTTCAAAACATACCTACACACAGGCCCTCTTTCCTCTTTCCCCTTTCCCCAAAGTTCCAAAACTTCATCGCATCTCATCTCATCTCATCTCATCTAAGACATATTTATCAATGCTCACTCACTCACTCACCTACTAGGTACCTACCTACCCACCTACCTAAGTATATATCTGAGACTCCCTACGAGTAGAGGCTAGAAGTTTAATAGAACGAACGAATAAATAGAAAAAGAAAAGAAAGAAACTATATGCTTAATTAGCTAGCTAACTACTTAGCTACTTAGACTAGCTACTTAGCCTAGCTACCTGGCCTAATTACCCTACTCCCCAAAACAGATCTAACCAACTACCTAACCAACAGACTTAATTGATCAACGAACTCACTAACAACTGACTTAATATACCTATCTGGGTATTATTAGTATATGATGATTATAATATAATTCCTACAGTATCACCCTTAGAGTAGCTTCTAATAACACACAATATCCACACAATTATAATCACAATTACAATCACAACGTAAACTCGGTCATTATCAAACATTTCTTTACAAATTGTACAATAAGTGCCTTCTTTTTATATCTCATGCTACCATCAGAATTCATGCAATGCAGTCCCAAAAAAGTACACCCATCCCCATCCCCAACCTATCCGCACCTATTGTTACATTACACAAAGATCATAGTCAGTATGTAGATAAAATGATATTGTCTCTTTCATCTACACATCTTTGATCTCCGAAACCCGTCCCAATTTTCCTATCAACCACCAATCCTAAATCATTTTGCTTTTCTTTTATGTAATCAAGCATACAAGAAGAAATTCGAAAGATATGAAAAGGGATTTTGTTATCCCATGATCATGCCCTTCATGCCGGCCATATCACCCTCCTTTGCGGCGATCTCAAAGTATCCGTAGATAATACTATAAAAGTGTTAGTCATTTGTATTCGGTAATATTGCAATGAATGTACTTACGTGACAGCCAACAAAATACCAGTACCAGAGCCGAGAGCTCCCATCAAATCACTACCGACAGAGAGGGCACCAATACAGGCACCACCAAATGCGGCAGCAGTAGGAATAATGCGCTTCAACTCCTTGTACATGCTTTGTTCTCTGTGACCAGCCATGACAAGTCCTTGATCCTTGAGTTGCTTAGCAACGTCTCTTGGGCCGGAACCGGAAACCTCAATCCAAGTCTTGGAGAAGATGGCACATGCGACAAGCATGTAAACAATGTAGACGGCAGTGTGGATTGGGTCGAGAAGAGCATCGGTGAAGTTCAAAGGTGGGGACATGTAGTATGCGATACCGGAAGTAGCGAAAAGTTGTGCTGAACCCTCCTTTGCCTCCCAAACACCGAAAAGTTGGACAAGCAAGTTCTCAGAAAAGCGGGAGTACAACATCTGGGAGATAAGGAAGACATTGGAAGAGAGGGCGGATTGAAGCATAATTGGCATGTTGGAGGTGTAGAAAAGACGAACTGGGTAAGAACCACGAGCACCACGTTGGCGGGAAGATTTGACTGGGATCTCAACGCGGAAACCTTGGAGGTAGATAACGGTTGCGAAAACGACGATTGTAGCCAAAAGGTTCATGATGTTGGGGAGTTGTTGTCTATAGAAAGCCTCTTGGAGAGCACGTTGCTTATTTGGCCATGTCAAAAGCAAGTGGAAGAGTGCGATAACGGCACCTTCGAATTCTGGGCCACGACCGGTGTTGATGGTAGTGGGAGAGAATGCTTTCCAGATAATAGACTCGCAGATGTTGGTAGCGATGAAGAGGGAGATACCACTTCCAAGACCATATCCCTTTTGGAGGAGCTCATCGAGGAGAATGACGATCAAACCAGCAACAACCAATTGAAGGATGAGAAGGCAGACGACACCAGCACCGAGATCAGATGGTTGACCGTACAATCCAGTGAAGACATAAACAGTAGCTTGGCCCATTGACAAGATAATAGCGAAGAGCTTTTGCGCGGTTTGATACAACTCGCGATCAGCCTTCAAGTCAAGATCAACATCAATCAAATGGGTACCAGCAAGAAGTTGGAAAACCATTCCGGAGGAGATAATTGGTGTAATACCCAATTCCATCAAGGTACCTCTGTTACTTGCCAACATCATTCTCAACCAGTATAAAGGATCGGAGGTATCTGAGGACACAATACCATACAATGGCATTTGGCTCATAACCAAGAATATCAATAATGTCAAACCCGTCCACATCAACTTTTGATTGAATGGGACCTTTGTCTCGGGTTGCTGAACCTCAGGGAGGAACGGCGAGAAGGGTTTGATGAGATCGAGGAATCGAACTATAAAGATACATTGTCAGTATTTTGCAATTGATTGTGGGAAGAAATTTGAAGTTTTAGAAACTCATCTACACTTATGACGATGAGCTGTGTAGGAATAAGAGATATAACTTACGGCCACTCATCTTGGCGGTTTAATATCTGAAAACCTCACAGAAGTGGAAAAAGAAGAATAAGAAGAAGAGTTAAAGAATGGCACGTTGGCACTGTGCTCTGCTATTTGAATAAATGTCGCAGATTGTGAAGTGTTGACAGGAATAATCCGAACAGATCTCAAAGCTTGGGGATAATTCAAGGTGGTGGCACTAGTAAATTTTGGGACTGGTGCCTTAATGTAAAGATGTGGCCTTTGGGTGCATGGGGATGAGTCAGCAAATGGTAGAGCTTCACTAGTGCCCGTCCGTACCCCTTTTATGCAAGTTGTTGAGAACAGATGAAAACATGAGATGAGTAAGAATTTCTTATGATTTATTCACACTGTTGTATTTTGTATGAATCATTAATAATGTCATAGATCTATCCAAGACATATCTCCAGCTTCAAAACTCGGAATAAAGTATTCCATAATTGGCGGCCTTAAGCAAGCCATTGAGTTCTCACCGACAATGGTAGTAGCAACTAATTGTCCTCACGAAGGTAACAGAATACTCTCTTCCAACACCCAAAATATGAGTAATCTGAGTTCTGATCAAGAAATCACGGAAGTCTCATAGCTTATAGTCAACTCAGGTAAGATGAAGTGTTTATGTATAGAATGCTACCGAAGCGTTGATCATTCAACCATGTACAAAGTAAATCGCAATGCTTTCATTGTCCATAAATTCATCTAAACGTATTCTGATATAATCATGATCATAATCTGTAACGAAGAAGTGCCAGTGCCACTCATCAAAATCAAGATCGAATGCCTCCCGTTTCTACATTTTAAACCCAAACCATCTAGCATTTTGCAGTACAGCTCCCACTAACTCTACTCACCTGTTCTCTACTACAAAAAGCGTCAACGTTGCCTTCCCTTCTATGCCCCTCTACCAAGCTATTCTCGCCAACCAACCCTCTGGCGACTTCCTCACACAAAACTTTCTCATCTCATCCGTAAAAAGTATCCACATACCGAAAGCCAACGGCAAGAAGAAATACTCCACTGGAATTGGGCTACTGTTGATTGCAGACGCCAATCCTGGTATGTAGAGGAATATGAATATAACGACGAGGGCGAAAAGTATTGCCGGGAATAGCCAGAGATTTTGTGTTGCTTTATTGAATGCAGGTGGTTGTTGGAAAATTGAGAGGCGACGGGTACGAGTTGCCTGGGTTTTTTGGTTAGCTAGGAAATGAGAAGATAAAGTAAGAAGAGTAGGGGAGGAAATGGATAAAGTGGAGAAAAGCGTCTTACCATCAGATTAAACCACTGCATAATAACCAAATTGACAAAATAAATACTACTCGCCACAGCCAACACTTGCTGTACATACGCATCACTCAAATGAGGTGGATACTTTCCATAACCCAACCACAAGATCGAAAATGTAACTCCTCTCCGTTGACAATACCAATAAGCCATCGCAAACGACGCAATAGCTTCTTGCACACCCAGAAAGATGTAGGCGTGAAACATCAATTTCCAATCAACCAGCTTGTCCTTCTTAACATCTCTTGGTTTCCTCAGAAGTACATCGGCTTCCGGTTGTTCATAAGCAAGGACTGTAGCACCAGCACAATCTGTGAGACAACAAATCATGATCATGAGGAAAGAGCTTAGAATTTGAGGAAGGCCTAGAATGACGTTAGTAATAATGGGGAGGAATTCGCAAAAGGTTCCTGCGGGAAGAAGGTAAATGATTGTTTTCTTGAGGTTGTCAAAGACTACACGACCGTATTTGACGGCTTCGACAACGGCACCGAAAGAATCGAGAAGGACCATGTCGGCAGCCTCAATGGCAATATCTGAGCCACTCCCGAGAGCGATACCAATGTCGGCGGCCTTTAAAGATGGGGCATCGTTGACTCCGTCGCCCGTCATACCTACGATATTTTCACGTTTCTGAAATTCTGTATTCTTGTTAGTCATGTGCAAAATAGTGCATGAGGTAAATTTGAAAACACACCTTTGACGATGCGTAGCTTTTGCTCAGGAGTAGTACGTGCGAAAACAATCTCTTCATATTGACAAAGTTGATCCCATTGATTATCGTTCAAACTCATCAAATCAGGACCACTCAGAGCTATCGACCTCGCGTCTTCGTGCTTAGAATACACGTCTTTCTCAGACATGACACCACTTGAAATGCTTTTTGGGGTCTCTATACCATTTCTGCTGAGTTTAGAAACATCGTGAATCATCTCAGAAGGGGTAGTAATAATCCCACATTCAATAGCAATAGCTTGAGCTGTGAGTTTAAAATCACCAGTGACCATGAAGATTCGGATACCAGCTCTCCTTAGAACCTTGACTACCTCCAGAATTTCATCTCGGGGAGGGTCAACGATGCCAACAAGTCCCACTAAAGTCAAATCACTGCCAGCCTGTCGCATGATCTCGGCCTCGAAAGTGTTGTTTTCGGGTCTATGTTGTTTTGGTGGCCTGGGAGCACTTTTCTTGCAAGTAGAATCACCCTCTTTCCTTGACTTGACCATCTATTTTTCATCTCTTCGATAGACGCCTTCATCTCCGGATTCAACGGGTATACATGCCCATCTTCACCAACGTATTTAGTGCAACGCTCCACTAGAATATCTGGGGCTCCTTTGATGGACATCAGAAGATCCTCATTTCTCCATTCGGCTAGCTCCTCAGGTGATACTGCAAGTTCCAAGCCTTCGGGGTTAGACAACCTTAGAGTTCTAATCATGAATTTGTTCTTGCTGTTGAACGCTAGTTCGAAAGTCTTTCTCCATAACGTATACAACTGTCGAACCTCTCCAAATATTTCTGATAGCCGAAGAACTGCTTGATCTGTCGCATCTCCCGCGATTTTCCTTTCCGCGAGAGGCAAATTGAGCGTAGCAGCATCGAACTCGCCAGCATTGCATAAGCCTGCCAGGGATCGCAATTGAGCCACGGAGTTGATAGTCTTGCCATTGAGATTTTGGAATTCAACAGCTTGCTCAGGTGTCATTGTTTTTTCTGCGATTGAACACTCGGTTGCAAACATCTTGTTCTGAGGAGAATATTAGCTGGAATATCCCTAAGAATATCAAGGACGAGTGCCACTAATGTTACCTTTGTTAACGTTCCGGTCTTATCCGAGCAAATAACTGATACAGCTCCCAATGTTTCGACAGTCTTTAGGGATTTGCATAAGACTTGGTTGCTCTTCATGATATTCGCCGTGATGGTCAGGGAAGCGGTTAGTGCGATGGGTAAACCCTCAGGGATAAATGCAACTGCCACTGTTACAATGTCTGCAGTAAAAATTTCTTAGCCAAAGATCATTTCTAGTTTCCAGTGATGGATCAGATAAGTAAGAGAAAGAAAAGCTACATACCAATAATCAATCCGGCAGTGGAAATCCAGTCAGGGTGAGAATGTCTTAACCACACAGACCAACAGACAATGACAACTATGTTGAAAAATATCATGATGGAACAAATGATTATGATAAACCTCAAGATCTCCTTTTGCAGTGTCGTCATGCCTGTCTTCGGCGTATTGGTCAATTTAGCAATCTTTCCGAAGACCGTCTTATCTCCTGTGCTCACAGTGACTCCTATCGCGCTCCCGGAGATGCAATGAGTTCCCTGCATACCAATATTATGCGTTTCCAGATAATTGAGATCTGTATCTTCGACTGAACCGGCAATAGGTTGTGATTCGCCAGTCAAGATGGAGCGATCAAATTTAGCATCGGATGATATTTCAACGAACCGAACATCTGCAGGTAGCTTGTTACCGGCCTTTATGTAAAGTATATCACCGGGAACTAGATCAACTGCGGCAAGTTCTACGCGATTGCCATTGCGGAGAACAAAGCAGTCGTCGGGAAGCATACCGGAGATGGATGCTATCGTCCGAGACGACGACCAATCCTGCCATGCATTGAATAGGGCTTGGATGACGAAGACAGCATAGAGGACAATTGCAAGAGCAAGATTAGCCTGTGCAGGATTTGGTTTTCCTAATGGTTCATAGGTGATGGTGACCAAAATACCACCTATCAGCAACACGGATCCAAATCCACTAAATAGATATCCGAAGACTAAAGGACAAAAGGATTAGAGAAAGTCCCAACCAAATGAGAGCATAGATGAGTCGCCAGTAGATATGAAAACAAACCTACCCCTTGAGAATAAGTTTGAAGGTGGCTTCGAAGGCATGTTCTTTCCAAACTCTTTTGTCTTGACCTCAACCTGTTCTTTCAAGAGACCTTGAGCAAATGATGTCTCCAACCGATTTACAACATCGTCTATCGATAAAGTATGCCACTCCAAATCACCAAGCTCAGCTGCAGCGCCCTTCTTTGCACGATCTGCATCGATTCGCTGTTTTTCTTTAGTTTCTTCAATGGCAAAAGATACTGTGCGGTAAGTAATCGGCAGAGCAGTTGCTGGATCGATAGAAACTCTGCGGCGCCTTGAGCTTGTACTTGATAGCTGCGAGTTATTTGTGGCTGTCCGAGTCAATCTAGGGAGTGTGTTTGTCTGTCTGCCCGCCTCTTCATCTTGTGCGCCAAATCTGATTCGAGCTTCGGGCCTAGGTTGGACGTGAAAGGTTTCATCGTCGCGATCCTCGAGTGAGGTAGGCGCGAATTTTTCGTCCATTTTATCGATTGTCAGAGTATCGTAATGGTGGTCTTAGGGGAGTAGCTGATCAAAGGTTTCGCCGATGTTTTGTGGTTAGAGAAATGTCTTGCTAATGCGAAACTGCCACTTGAGTGGGTATGAAAGTACAGCTGTATACCAGAAGAGCTCTTGGAGTCGTACCACTTGCTGGCCGTTCAACGATAAGAGGAAGTGAATATGGAGAGAAGTGTGAAAGGAATTGATGCTACCAGAAACAGAAATGGTTTTGGGAATATCAAGCAACCCAATGACTTCGAATGATTTTAATATTTGAGGGAGGCCAACAACTTTAATTAGATCAGAAGAGCAAGTACTAAAAGACTTAGGAGATGCAGCAACACACAAGCTCGAGTAGGTATGACAAGCAGATGGGGCAGTGCCAAATCATTTTTTGTTTCCAAAAGAATAGTCAACGGAAACAGACCTACCTTGTCCCAATTTTTTATACAGAAGAAATGGATTGTCCTACCAGAAGTTGTGGCGTAAGGCGTGGGAGCATACACAAATTTTCTGATTGTAATATATATCCCGCGGGACAATTTCGCATCTCATGAGAATGATATAGGTAGGTGGGTAGTAGCACAAGCTGTTTCCGTCATACAGCTACCTACATATAACACAAATTCACTTGCATTCCAGAAGCCAGAGCCAAATCTGGTCTAGATCTGTAACTCCAAGGCGCATCTGGAAGCCCGTCAATTTTGGCGTCAGCGTAATGAAATTAAAACCACCCATGCAAGTGGTAGGCAATCTCTGCATTTTAGACGTTGTCTCAAATCGCTCATACAAAATTTGAATTCATTCGTTGTTGAATTGTTATAAATGTGGTCTTTGTAGTGAAAATTCGATCCAAGTCCGCTGGTCAACGTTAGGTTAGCTGCGAAAATGATATCTGGGAAATAAATCCCTCATGGAACGAACAGGGCCTCCTTGCTCGATTGATTGTTTGTTAAAAAGATACCACGAGAAATTCGATTGGTTGCATTTATTGTATGATATAAAGGATACTGCTAATAATAATGTCGTACTACACACTGAGATTTGTATTTCAAGTTCTTAAAATATATATCAAGTTGTGTAGTAACCATTGAAGATATATCTTAAAACAGTCTGTTAAGAAGGACGTTTGCGGGGCGCTGTCCCTTGTTATTCGCTTCCAAATCAAGCTTTGTGAGAGAGCACGTTTTAAGCCCGAGTAAATTGCTGGGGTTCTGGGTTGGCATGGTCGCTGGATAAATTCCATGTGGCTGTAATAAGTTGTAAATACCATATCCAGGGCAAGGTAGGTTGACATATCGAATCCCGTGTACTAGGTTCTTGGTACATAAGTAGTCCTCGATTTTAGCACTGCCCTCTCTTCCAGTATCTAACAAGTCGTAAATTTCCTCATGCTATCAAAGCCTCCTTGAATTGACAAATTGAATAGTCAAACTTTCGTTATCAGATTACCAGAAAGATTGGCTTCAAATAAGACGCGGGACGTAAGAGTCGAAAATATTTAGCTGAGAGAACGTTGCAGGACCAAAACAAGTGAGGCAATTTTCCACAGCGAGGAGCTCCTTTTTTTTTTGAAAAAATAATTGAAAATTTCTTGTTGGCCCATATTCAATACTCTCCATCTTATCGATTTTGGGAACGGAGCGTTTTTGACGGAGCCCCTATCAAAATTAAAAGCATAGCCCAGAACAAGTTGTTGAAATTATCTGATATGAGTTCATTCTCGCGAGTACACACAAAAGCGCTCCACGAAGTACTACCAATCCAGGTACAGCCAGCGTGGGAAATTCTACGTTTGTAGTAATTCCTAATCTCCGTCCTGATGTACAGCATCAAGTACAACCAGGAGTTTTGCTAACAGCCTCGCGTAAGATGTAAAGTTACTCTTGGTTTCATTCTCGTCGATTATTCGTAAGGCTGGATCTTGGCTACAATTTTGGTGATGGTCATGTTACCAAAGAATTGTCACGAGCTTTGAAAGCTACCAATTTTTTTCTGTTGGTCTGGCGTGGGGGTTGAAGATCTGCGTCATTTATGTCTGTAGGCACAGCATTGGTGCCTCTCAAGTAGCAAATGATGATGTGCCACCACCCCTTTCGCTATCGTGACGGGGCCTACCAGTCACCCCATTTTTCTGCAACTTCTTTACCATTCGTCGATGAGCGCGGGTTGTAGAATGCACTTGCCATTGACCTTCTGTCATAACGACCATGTGACATATTTCACATTTCTGTGGCACCCAACGGGCTTTGCTCTGAGAGTGCTGCAAGGGCTTTTCGGGATTTAAGAATTCTCCGGCTAGAGTTGACATTTTACTTGGTGATGGCAGCTTGCTGCCAAGAAGAAATTCTTGGGTAATACCAATAGCAGGGTCTGATACATTCTCCAACCATGATGATACATCTGTCCCATCGAGGAGATATAATCTATCGAGGGCGTTCATTTGAACAAGACTTGGTATCAATTTCAGACTGATCCATCGAATTTGTCTCTTCGCATATTGTCGGGTGGCTGCCTTCATTTTTTCTAGCGAATCATCGCGGAGGGCATCTAGCTTTTTTGGATGGATGTCCTCCTGCTCAAGGGCGCGTAGGTACAGCTCAAACTCCTTCCAACCGATAGAAGCCCATATTCCACGAGAAAGATCAAGATCAGCACCACCACGGATGTATTCTTGGCGAATTGTCTCCATAGACTTGACTTCATCCAATAGGCCAACATCAATCATCTTATCGACTCGTTTGTCAAGCCTGGATTTGAGAGTATCTGTTTTCGCATGAACCCAAAACAGCAATGGTGAACCTATGTTGAATCCGCCTGCTTGATCCGAGTTACCGTCCGAGGTTGCCTGGGCCATGGCTTTGGTCTCTCTCTGCTCCTTATAGATATCGGAGGCTTTCTTTCCACTTGTTAAGAATATTTGCAGCGATGTTTGAATCTTGCGCCGGTCATTAGGATGCCACTGTGCAGCCATGATAGGATCAACTTCCCTCAATCGATCCAGTATTTGTTCTGTGGGTGCATCGAGTATTGGGAATCGTTTGGATATTTCTTCTATGGAGAGTTGTTCATTATCCTGCCCTTCCCCAGAACTTTTCCCGGAGGAAACGAGCTCATTTTCAAACAGAAGAGACTGTGTATAGTAATGCGTTCCGCCTACTACAATGGGTATCCGCCCCCTGGATCGAATTTCTTGGATTACCTGGCTTGCTCGATCCTTGAATGTCCCTACCGTCCACGTTTCCGCATTCAGGGGAATAAATCCTAGCAAGTGGTGTGGGATACCATTTTGTTCTTCGACAGTGACCTTGTTTGTAATGATAGGTAAACCTTCATACATTTGCACAGCATCGCCATTTATTATTTCGCCATTAAATCGTTTTGCGAGGTCGATAGCCAACTGTAGAATGATTAATTAGCTTTCGTTCTCAATGACAGAGTTCTAAACCTACTTGTGATTTTCCAGTACCAGTCGCACCGAGAACAAATATCAAAGGACTCTTAGGAATTGTACGAGCCATTGTTAATAGCTTCCTACATTTATTGTGTATTTGACGTAACATTAGGAAGAACTTATTTGAGCGACGGCACTGGGTATAGCCAAAATAATTTGGTGCTATTGTTAGTGGGGTTAGCCTTGTCAGCCTAGGCTGCAAGGCTACACTCACATTTGAAAATAATCGCCTGTCAATGCCTTTTTAAGGAGGTATTAGAACCAAGATGCTTATCTGGAGCTGGTATATGCATAGTTGGCAGAAAAACGAAAATTGTAAGGGGATGGTGAGATAATTGAATATGAATTAATTTGATTAACTGTCAAAAGGCCCTCTTATGCCATACCTGTAAATGCTCAATATGCAGTCCTGAACACCTTGCTCAGAATATCTAACAGCTGAAAGTCCCTTACGATACAATATCCTCAAGAATATTTTCTAATTCCTCCTTTCTAAAAGGTACAAATAGCACTTCTGTCCCCAGAGCATCTTTTCTACTCTCTATCATTTGGTGATCATGAAATCTAAGCAAGTATTAGCTATCATCAGATATCGATACGACGAATATAAACTTACTCTTTCAACAACGTTCTGAAATTCATTTCATTACTGCAAATGAATTCCTCAACAGCTTTCTGGTATAGCACCCTGTATTCCACACCAGGCTCACTCTTCCTGCTAGCAACTCCATGTACGCCATCTTCATCGTCATCATTATGCTCGCCTATGAGGTTTTCATCCATAGTTGCAAGTTGTTCCCCTACCAAGACTCTGAAAAGATTCTTTGCATTTTCAGGCAAACTCTTGAGCACAAAGCTTACACCTCCTTTACCCCCTACTTTGCGTCCGCTCCTCCCCAGAAGTTCATGCACTTCATCTACAACGTCAACTTCTACTGTGTAAGGTAGAAAAGTTGTACAATCGTGAAAGAGGAAGTTGAAAGCTGAGCGGAGCGAACTATCCCAAAGCAAATGGAAGGAAGGGTGATCTACAGACACAACTAGATGTACCTGCGGGTGAGAGCTCAGGCGTGAGAGTATCGTTTGGGATGCAGGGCGACGAAGAGCAGATCCATCGAGAGAATGGATTATTAGAGTCACATGTTGAGTTTTGTCTTCATCAAGTATATTCGTGAGGGTTTCAAGCATTTCTGCGGGTTGTGAACCTATTTTCGTGCCATGACCAGAGATAGAACAGGCTATTGTATTCAAAAGCTCCCGAATTGTGAGGTTTTGTACATAACCATTCACCACGACTATTCTCTGCCGAGAATGATCATTCATGGTGTTGTAGATATGTTCAGCAAATTTGAGAAGAAGAGACCTTTTTGAACCCCAACCATAAACACAAATGTTGAAGTCCTGGCCGAGCTCAAATTGCCATTGGTTGAAAGATTTGGCATGTACATCTTGTAGAAAGTTCATATCATCTTCGTGCTGGTCTTTATAGTTCCGAGCAAGACTAAAATATTCTTCGTGATCTAGTAACGCCAAAGAAGATAGATTGGAATTCGCAGTTTTGGATCTCCCGGGCCTATTTTGAGAGAAGTATAATTCGTGAGGTGTAAGATCCTGAGGTGGTGTCAATGATCTTTGCCGAGCCTTTGGTCCCTTTAATTGCCCCCGTCCACGCTTAGAGGGAGTAGATGGTTCGCGTAGATCTTCAGATACTTGAATTTTATCGTCGTTGCCCATTCCAATTTCGCCATCTTCGTCTGAATCGTATATCTGGTTCGCAATATCCTCTTCCTCGTCATCATTGTCGCTATTGAGGCCTAATACGGTACGTTCAATAAGGGTTCTAGTACTCTTCCTTCTGGCCGATCGATCAATGTTGCGTCGAAGGCGTGGAGTTTCATCTGTCCCAGTTATACCTTTGACTTTGATAGGCGTTGCGAATAATTTGTCGCCATGCCGTAAAGTCTTGGGAGTCGATTGATTCTGAGCTTTAATCGGGCTTAAGGTAGGACGACTGGGTGACCCATCAGCCTTCGACTGTGATTCTGGTAGCGTAGCATTATTGTTGTTTAGATTTATTTCTCTGTCTTCCTCCGAATCTTCTGAGCCGATAATGTTCTCTTTTTCCCCTGTAGGAGATTGACTTCGTTTACTTGCAATATTGTTGTTTGAAGAAATAACGTCCTCGGATTGGTGATGTACTTCTGCCGATATTCGATTACTTGATCGAGTTCGTTTAACATGAAGGTCGTTGTTGCCTCTTGTTCTTTCCTTCTCGTCTTGTTGTTTTCTTTTCATCGCGAGCTTGAAGGTATTATGTCTATCCAGACAAGCATTTGAATGGAGACAATTTATATGTTAATTAAGGAATTTATTACCTTGAAATAGTCTCGATCATCAATTGCCCAATTAGATGTTAAGGACATCAGTGAATTCCATGTCAGGGCAAGGTTTAAACGCGGGGAATCGCGGTTGCGGTTGTGGTTGCCTGGCATATTCGCGTCCGATCTAATCCTTGTAAGTAAACAAAAAGGGTTCAGGCACTAATTGTACTTTCCAAAGGAAGTTTATGGATGTACTGTACTTTATAATAGTCTTGATAACCACCTTCTCGAATTATTAATTGATGGAAAATCTATGGGCATTGATTTTTCGTAAACTTCTTGCAATTTGCTACCTTAATTATGCTCAACTGGTGGTTAGGACGGCCTGATGGTGCCGAGCGCGTTGCAGGTATAAACTTATCATAACTTACCCAAGTATATAGCAGATGCAAAATGCTTACACTTCATAGGCGCAGACCCCGAGATAGATGCACCGGAGACTCCAGCCCCGGTCTTTGCTGCTCGCGCACTCAAAAGTGCCTTCTTTGGTACACCTGGCCTTCCTCAAGACGATACGCTATATGGACTTGGAGAGGAGGACGATCCAATATCAGACAGGGATAATCGGCTGCCACATTATCTATCAGCTTCCCCAACGAAACCACCAGGAATATTAATGACCCCCGGAACTGCGGCGACTCGAAGAAAGACTGTGTCTTTCGGATCAGATGTTGATGATAACGAAGGAAAGGACAGGCCACAGAAAATTGTTGGCAGGGCACCAACACCAGGGAAAGTCCTCACTTCATGGATCGCCCAACCGGAAGAACTATCACAGCCAAGCAGAAAGACCTCGCTTTTGAAGACTTTAGAAGACTCTCGTGGATCGGACAGTGCATTCAAAAAGCGCAATCAATCTTCTACCACCTTTTCGACATTACCAAATTCGGGTTTGACCAAGGCGAAGGATGTAAAGACACGAAATGACACGAAGGAACCAAAAAATTCACGATCAAATGATGTACAGCTAGCGAAAGAATCAATGTCTGGAGTCGACAGTGATGCAGATATTACGATTGACATCAATGATCCTCGGTCCCAATCTGGCAAATTCTGGAAATCTGAATTCCAAAAGTACCACGATGAGGCACAGACTCAGATGAAGAAGCTAGTAGGGTACAAGCAGCTCGCAAAGTCTTATGCGAAGAAAAAAGATGCAGAAGCTCTCGATCTCGCAGAAAAACTGAAGGAAGAGCAAGCCAAAGTTGCCTCAATGGAAAACAATATTACTGAGTTAATGTCGCAGATTGCAGCAGATGGGAAGGTTAAAGGGGACACTTCACCGGCACTCATGAGGGAACTTGCTCGTCAGACTGCTTTGGCTTTTCAATATCGTGTCCAAGTAGAAGAATTTCGCAAAGCTATGGAAGGGGATGGAAGTCTTGCGGCGGCTGTCCCAAAGACTGAATTGAGGAATGCGAGGAACGAGCCCAGAGACACGGCCTCCATCCAAAATGAATTAGAGCAAGCCTTACAAGCTTTAGCCACCGCCGATAGAACTGTTTCTAAGCTTCAAGGGGAAAACAATAAGCTTTCACAAGATTTACTACATTCTGATCTGCGGTTCGAGAAGCATACAGAAAGCTGGGAGAAGCGTTTGAAGCTCGTAGAAGGACAACGCCAGAAGAAAGAGGATCGCTTAAAGGCTCTTCAAAAAGATTACGATCACATGAAGCAAACGGCAAAGAGTTCAAGACGCGACGCAGAGCAGCTCTTGAGAAAGCGCCATGATCAAGTAGTGGAACTTAAGAAAGAAATCGCATCATTGAAGGGCGAACAATCGGCTACAACAGATTTGGAACAGGCTCTCCACATCAAGTCCATCGAATACGATACAATGGTCGATGCATACGAGAAGGAGATAGCCAGATTGAGAGAGCTTGTTCGTGGTTCTACCTATGACGAAGTAACAGGATCGGGCTATGATTTGTTCCGAACCAGAAGCCATCCAATTGAGAAGTCGCATGCTTTTACAAGTAATATTCCAGTCTTGAGTCATTCCATTGCACGGCCATCCAAAACAGTTGCCTCTAAACCTACACATTTTGAAGCACCCACTGATATAACACAACGATCGTCACATGCAGCCTTATCTGAGATTACTAATCTTGCATCTACGGAACAATATGCTTTTCAGAAATCGAAGAAGGTTGATTATACTCCTCTCGCCAGTCGATATACAGATCTCTCCCTCGACTTACCAAATGTGGACTTGCAAGCCGAAGACCCATCCTTGCCTCTTCTTCGTACACGAACCAGTCGTGAGAGGTGTCTAGACAGCCCCAGACCAAAGATATATAACATTCCCTCAAGTCCTCCTAAAGCTACAGTATCTCGATCCAGAGCCGTTGACCAGTTGAAGTCAAATAACGAGCGTGGGGTACCTCGTCCGACCACTATTGCATCGAGCCGAAGATCCAGTCCATCAAAGTGTGCCTTGCCTCCAGATAGAGTTGCAGCTGCCAAAGCAAGGCTAGCCCAAAAGAATGCCGAGAAAAGAAGAGCTCAAGCATTAGGGACAAACAGCATTCGATAATTCTAGTCCGTTTTGAGCGTTGTTCACATTACAAATTTTGGACGTGGGAATACTGATTCTACTTGAATTCATGTAAAGTATGATTCTTGGCGTTCATTAATGGCAATACCAACGGGACGGCGTTATCTTGTGTTAGCAAAATTTGTACCTTGATACCTCGAAGATATATATATTTTCACTTTTCGCATCAATCCGTCGCACTGTTATCATGAAAAGACTTCAAAAACGATGTGAAAGTTTGTAATCCACATCTCTAGACTCAACTGGAATCTGGTATAGTTGTGCCCAAGCTGGTAGTAGTTCAACATTTGCACAAAGTTCAGGAAATCAGGTAGTGATGTTGTTATTGGGAACAGAATGGGACTATAGTATAAAGGGGTATATTCGCTTACAGTGGCTACACTTCAACATGATCCCGACCACTGCACGTTAAGTGCATATGTAATCGTGAGATTCCTGAAGTGAAATCAATGATAAATAAATCTGAACTTTTTGTTGGAGTTTGCCTTTCAATCGGCACATATGACATCGTACCCGCAATTCGGCAGATATTGAAAGTTTCGATCGTATTCCACTTATTATTGTTAGCGCCACTTAGGTCCTTGTGATTACTAGGTATTGATTGCTTATCGTAGAATCTACTCCGTGCCCCTCGCCTCTCGGTGGCTCCGTTCATGACACGGAATAAAAAAGGGAACTGCCAACGTAGATACTTGAAACCTCTAGTTGGTACGTACTTGTTAGTATTAATAAGTTCACCATAGGTAGGACACATATCGTAGTGCTGAACGAATCCGAAAACCATTAGTTGGGGTTGAATGTTACGGCATCATCATATCCCGACAGCCCAGCAGACAAGTGGCTAGCTACTGTTGGTGATTGTATACTCCGTACGAATTATGCCATGCCGCAGTATTGAAATCATCAAAATCATGCGACCCGAGTTTTAACTCTTCTTGGAGATAAGCGCAAGATGCTCACTCGACGAGTTGCCTTTATCCTGACACTTTTTGGAATCCACAATAATCCAAAGCTTAAAACCATTTTGGGGTATTCACTGATTCACTCATTTTGTCATTTTGGCATACAATCCTTGCTCTTTGAAGGCGAGTCGCTGGTGCCCGAAAAATACCGTAGCAAACATTCTGCAGACTACGGAGTAGTAGCGCAACGTACCTTGGGCAAATCAGCCAGCGAAACTTTATTAGTCCTTCACTAGTCCTCCTTAACTATTTTAAACTCTTACAAAAACCATACATAATCCTCGACTTTCTACCATCATCCAACATTTCACTTTTTCGTCTTCGAGGATACTTTCATAAAACCTTCTCTACTTTTCTAGTTCAATCTATAACTCTCGACTCCTGACTCCTGACTACTCAATACTCAATACTCTACACTCCCAACATTCTACAAGGTCTCACTTTCGACACTCAACCTTGTTGGTCATCCAGTCTTAAACAACCTCATCTCCGTCATTCACATTTATTCAGTCTTACTCGAGTTGTTTCTGGATCAAATTATCCTACTATAACTACCACACTAATTAAACCTGTCTCGACTCCAAAATCTTTTGCAAAAATCTACTTCCCAATTTCTATCGATACCATTTGAGAGTGCACAATAAAGAACATCGTCAAAATGTCTGCCGTTGCCGCGAAAAATCGTTTGATGTCCGAGTACAAGGGACTGGCCAAAGAGAAATGGGTCAATATCGAGGTAGGAGATTCTTGCATAATGGTTACTCTTCTCGAAACCAACTAACCTTATTGCACAGATGAATGAAGACTCCCTCTTTAAATGGCAAGTCGGTTTGATGGTTGTTAATGATGAGAGTGCTTTCAACGGTGCTTACTTTAAGGTGAGAATTCTTTGTTTTCTTATGTTCTACAGCCACTGATTTTCAACCACAGGCCGAAATGACTTTCACCGACAATTATCCTTACAGTCCTCCTACCTTCAAATTCCTCCGACCAATCCAACACCCTAATATCTATCCGGACGGTAAATTATGTATCTCAATTTTGCACCCACCTGGAGAAGACGAGCAATCCGGAGAATCTGCCAGTGAACGTTGGTCACCTCTACAAGGTGTTGAATCTGTCTTGCGTTCCATTCTTCTGCTCCTTGATGATCCCGAGATCAACTCTCCCGCCAACGTCGATGCTGGGGTTATGTACCGTGATTCTAGGGAAAAATATAACGAGAAAGCTAAAGAGGCTGTTGCTGCTTCGAAGCAGGATATTCCAGCCGGATTTGAAATGCCGAAAACACTTGAAACTGCCCCTCCTGCGAAACTTGTAGATGACGACGCGTTCTGGGCCGAGAGTGATGAAGAGGACGACTTTGGCGCCAGCGATAGTTCCGATGAAGAAATGGAGAATGAAGACGAAGAGGAAGAAGATGGCGAGGAACAAGAAGAGGACGATGAAGACATGGAAGATTAAAGGGGGGAGAGCTATCAAGTCTGACTCATTCTTGATGCTCATTGCTTCTCTCGAACCTCTCGAACCTCCCAAATGTTCTCGATACTGGCTACTTCGTTAAAATTGCAAATGGTCACAACTTGCGATAGAGGGAGGGTCATTTTATTTTATTTTACAATGCATAGCACAGCGGCGGTACGCTCGGTTTACATGGGAGGCGCAAAGGACAATGCAAGCGTATTTGCATTCCAGGCGTACGTATAACATGCTTTTTACATTGAGGGATCTTAGCGCTTTTAGATTATGGGGGATATGGATTGGGTGTTACGTATTTTGGAGGGCATAATTTGTCTAGGGCTTTTGCAGTAAGTAGTGAGATAGGGTAAATAGTTGCAGGCTGTGAATAGGAATATTTCAATACAAGATAAGTTCGCAATAACTAGTGTTGATAGTTCATACTGCTCGCACTTGAGATGACATCTATTTTCTGCCCGTGGCGGCATGAGGCTCATCATTTCAGAGCGATTCCAATCAGTTTACCTCCTTTAAAATGTTCCATAGTCTGCAAGAAAATCATCGTGCCGGGTTTTGACTAAAGAGTTGTGTATAGCGTAGGGTTCCTATACTACGCCAAATCATATGGTTGTGGTAATATAGCTCAAATATTGTATGAGTATCAGTCAACGGACGCTTTGATGCTAGGTGAAGGGGGGCCACAAGGGGATTCCCTTTTATCTCTGCACTTCTACTCCTAGACATCTATAGTTCTCATGGCTTTAAAACGATGAGTGTAGCGCATCCGCAATAAGCGATACACTAATGAGAATACTACCATACATATCGAGGTACTTCGAAGTGATTCCTCTCTGCGTTTTCTACTCATTATGCCTCTAATCTCTTAGGGGAATGAATTTGGTTAGTATACTTCTCCAGATTCAAGAAGTTTCGATTGGATTAGGATATGGGAAGTAGAACAATATACTAAGGGAAACCTTTGGAAACTAGGAATATGTAATAGATCATCATCTAGTGCAAACTTTAGTCTTGCTAGTGAGGTCTCTAGGTTTCTCTAGAACTCTCACATTAATACATAACATGATCGTTTAATCTTTTATGGTTTGTGTTTGAGATGGTATGATGGTTCCATATTGTTTACTTTACAATTTGATATGATTCACTCTTTTTCTTGGAGTAAGAGAGATAGTCCAACTGTTCGTCATATAAAGCTCAACCCTTTTGGTAGGAAGGGGATATAGATATCACTCTTGCCTTTATACTATAACTGCTCTTTGATGGTTCGTGAGAGCATTAGAAAAACATCTTGATATATTATCCAGTCTTGCTACAAGGTTGATTTTCTTTCGGATATATACCTAGGTGGTATTCAATTAAAGGTCATTTGAAACCTGTGTATTCCGGTTATTAGATTGCCCTCGAGCTCGGAGATGAGCCCTCTTGAGGAACAACCTCTTCTCGTAGTGAATGAGCTCCACCACTACTCTTCATTTCCAGGTTGGGCTTAGTATGATCTACTGCGTAATATTTCCTCGAAGTGAAGGTGGTGGTCCTGGTGGGGTTGATATGAAGCTCGGACGTAGATGCTCCCCAGCCCTAACATCCCCGGATCTCGCCCATCAAACAATTCCCATCTTGTTTTGTCAACCTTCTTTAGCAAGCTACCCTAAAGTCTACTAGTAGCTGGACCCTGTTTGTCATATTGGCAATCCAGCTTACCTATTCGATAATCTCTTTGATTTACTTGTTTTTGCTTCTTTGCTTTTGCTTTATGACCTGGGGAGAAACCAGAACCTTCAAGAATCTAATATAGCTGCAAAGGTCAAAAGTCGAGAGCAATTTGAAGCTTGCTACCGCCGCGATCATGGCAGCGCAACCAGCTGCTCAAGATGTGCAATCTTTTCTGGATATGACTGGACAAACAAACCGACAAGAGGCTATCTTAAGATTGAAGGTGGGGTCATTCCAGCTAGATAATTTCTCCCAAAGGGCGATGCTAACACAGACAGGGCAACAATAATAATGTTCAGCAAGCAATCAACGAGTACTATGATGATCTTGATCTTGGAAGGAATCCTAATCGAGTCAGTATGGAATCGCACGATGAGGTATATGGTTACTGATTTGATGGTGGCAGTACACTTGGGATGATAGCCAATTCAATAGAGATCGTGATGGAGGTGGTGCGCAACATGGTATTTGTGTGTTCTTTTATTTCGAATCAAATATTTGAAGACTCTTACTAATGAATTTTTTGCTGTAGCTTTCGCAGTCCAAGGCCCAGATGAATTTCCTGCCTATTCTCATTTCGAAAGTGCTGCACCCTCTAGACCACCATCTAGAACTAGTAACAATAAGTCGCCTCTGAGCAAAGCTGTGGATCTCACGACTAATGGTATGTCCTCTTTCAAAGCTCCGGTTTGCATATTCTAACACATTATTCGGCAGATTCTACCACTGTCTTTACCCAATATGTCGACAACGATGATAAAGAACTCCAGCAGGCGCTTGCTGCTTCTATGGCAGACTCTAGTTTGCCTCCGCAAGAATCCGGTGTAGTTGGAACAGATAAACCTTACTTTGGCCCTGCTACAAGATCAGACTATGGAGATAATTGGGCCATGGTTCCTATATCAAGTGTCAAGGAAATCTATGAAGACCCAGAACCTTGGGATCGCTTGCGAATCTGGGAAGATAAAAGACCTACCACACCCGCCTTTCTTAAGCCTTCTGGAGATGCACATAGACTAGGTGCTCTTCTGACAATCTATTACAACATTCCCATCGCCCGTGAGGTATTCCTCAGAAGAGACAACGTCGAGACCTACTATCCATACGAGGCTGGTTGGTGGAGCGGCAGACCAATAGAACACCCCATCGCATCGATGCAGGAAGATCCCAACTTTGTAGCTGACGATCGACGATTTGGCCAGGAGCTCCAGAAAGTCATGGCTTTCTTAGACAAGACACAGCGAAGCTACGGTTCTGTGGATGTTATTACCGAACTTCCATATATGCAACAGAACGCTGGGAATGATGTTGAGACCGATTTTTTCCTGTGCTTTAAGAATTTGATGCAGGGCAAGGCACCATTGAAACACATCTTTTCTTCAGCTACTCATGCTCCAGATCCCGACTCTGATGGAAATACTATATTTGCCATATTCGACCTTCATCTTCCCACAAAAGATTCTCTTATTGAGCATCTTTATGATCTTGCAGATGGAGCCCTATGGGATGGTTGTCCTCTTACTCTCGAAAATTGGCCCTTCTTGAATCATCTTGGCGACGTCATTTCTTTCAGAATCAAAGGTGATAAGCAGAATGATCAGAAAGCAATTGAAGTGCCAGTAGTATGGTATCCTGATAGATATCTGCAGTTCGTATCTGAAGATACATTAGCTATGCGTACAGAAAAGCATAATTTGCAGCTAAAAATTCAGGATATTTCTCGACAAGAGAGGCAATTAAAATGGACCACTCACAATGGAAAAACACTTCTAGTTGAAGATGTCATGAAATTGTCACTCAATCATGATCAGAATGAGCTTCCACCCAGCAACAAGAGCATAGACAATCTTACCTCTGAGGTTCCCATGGGCGGATCAAAGAGTGCAGATTTGTCTAAAGGAATCAAAAAGTTGATGGATAATGTAAACGCAAAGCTAAAGAGTAAGCTCACACAGAATGGTCAATGATTATCCAACTAACAGCAAGTAGAACTACAAGATGAAAGAGAAAAAGCCAAAGAAGCTTGGAGTGAGCTTTCAAAGTTGTATACAGACCCCGCCAAGTCTTCTCGGATATTGCACAGATATACTCTTCGTGGCGTAAGCTTGACTAAGGAGACGACATATGTTTGCACCCGTATAGCACCGGATCTCATTGATTTCGCTGCCAATGAAGAAGAGCGTATTCCTCCTAGTGATGGTCAGTGGTGGAGAATGCACTTTAGTACCTCGTCTCCCCCGTCAAGAACAGTGGAAGTGAGTATTATGAGAATTCAATTTGCGAAAATTTATTAACAAAACAATAGAAAACCACCCTGGAGAAAGTTTTAGAGGATATCAAAATTCAGAACGAGACGGCAATTTTAGTTTATGCTTCTGACGAGGCAATGGAGACGGCTACGCGTTCAACACCACCCCAACTTGAAGTATGTTCGTTCCTTTATGCGCCCTAATAATCTTACTAACAACATCTAGACCTTCATTTATAACGATAATGCCGCTTTTAGAAAGGAATTACCCAAGTCTCAACCTCCAGTGAATTCCCCTGACGAATCACAAAATTCACCAAGATCGCCAGGAAAGCGTAAGCGTGAGCAGAATACATCTACCTCAGCCTACAATGACGAATGGAATGGAGTCGGATCTTCTTCAAACAATTCGATGAATGACGAACGGGATGGAGTCAAAAATGAACCCTCGTATACTGACGCTTCGTGGGCGATGTCTCAATCGGAGGCTCTACAAACTCGTTACACTCTAAGTGGCCCGCTGATTGTGGGTGTCGATCCATTTCCCAATGACACACCACAAGAAATGCAAGAACGTAGTGGTAGCGGCATGTTGCAAAATTTCACTGGCAATTCTGTTGAGAAAGGTGTGATTAATGATAGCATGGAGATTGAGGATATCGAGACTGATGATATGCAGCGCGAGGAAGAAGACCTCTCGCTGCCTACTCGTCAGAAAGATGAAGGCACTACAGTCAAACGTGTTGAATTTGCTGGGTAAGTTTGGTTGTGGCTAGATAATATTTTGGGTTTCTTGCATAGTCGATGAACCAATATGGATGGATGATATTTTGAAGTGCATATTCTCATTTTGTACATATTGAGAAGCACAATACACTGGAGGCATGAGAGATTTGAAGCATGATGCATCAGGTATGGATCATAAATTCAGTAAACTAGAGATGTACGTAGGATACCTAATTGAAGCAATTACAAATGTAAAGAAATCTGTGCAATGGATATTCTTACCAGGCGTGCAAATATATAATGTGGACTACTAAATAGCATTTGTATTTATTATAAATCGTCATTTCATTCCTCATTCCTCATTTAACATTCAACCTAGTCGAGGACATATGTTACTCTTCTTTCCATCCATCCATCCATCCCAAGACACTCGGAACAAAAGTCCAAATCATGCATGCTTGCTATATTCCGCTCTCACTCCAGTTCCGCTAGCTAATATAAACAACAGGAAATCCCTTCCCATACGCCGAAACCCCCCAAAAAGCAACGTAAAATCCGCCTACAAAATATCCTTCAAAGCCCGCTTCTGCTCCGCCGTCAGACTCGTCGGGAACTTCACGTTGTACTTCACGATAAAGTTACCCCTCGTGCCTGGTTGCTTGCTCAGGGGCATGCCCAAATCGGGATAGGAATCTGAGGAGCCGGGTTGAGTGGGTCCTCCTTTGTCAAGAGAGATGTTTTTACCATCGATAGTTGTGACGGTGCGGTTCCAACCTGTTAGGGCTTCTTTGAGATCAAGGTCAACGGTCATGATTAGGTCGTCGCCGTCGCGGGTTAGGTAGGGATGTTTTTTCTAGTGGGTGAGTTAGTATATTTCTCGTTTACGAATAAAACGGGGGAAGCCCCTAGTAGGAAAGTAAAACATACCTCTTCAATAACAAAATGTAAATCTTGCTGTCCTCCCTCCTCTTGGTCACCCACACCCTTGAACTTAATCTTACTTCCCTTCTTCAATCCGGGTTTGATATCCATCTCTAGAATGCGATCGGTGGTTTGTCTCTTGCCCGTTTCCGGATCGAAAGTCTTCCGCTTAATCTTCATCTTCTTATGACAACCCTTGAACAATTCTTCCAAACTCAACGCTAAAGGTTTCTCCACCGTCGTCACCTCAGGCGTCTCTGCCCTCGGTCTCGCTGGTTCCGCACCCTGGAACGCCGAGCGTGCAGGTCTAGATCGTCCGCCTGCTCCTCCAGGACTGGAGCGAGGCATTCCTCCTCCCATACTTGCGAAAATATCCTCCATTCCATCCGCACCGCCTCCCGCTCCTTGTCCTCTCAAAAATTCACTGAAAATCGACTCTGGATTACTGAAACTAAATCCTCCACCGCCTGGCCCGCCCGCGCTACTGAAATCATAGTGGAATGTCTTTCCTCTGGGCATGCCACCACCGGATGAACTAAAGCCTTCAAAACCGCCTGGCATGCCTCCTGCGCTTGCATATGGGTTTCCGCCGCTGGTACCAGGCTCAGGTGGTGGGGGGCCGCCGCGAAGCATAAATTCTAATCCATATTGGTCGTAAGTTTTGCGCTTTTCGGGATCCGAGAGAATTTCGTAGGCTTGGGATACTTCTTTGAATTTTTCAGCCGAGTCGGGTTTATCTTTGTTTTTGTCAGGGTGGTGCTTTAGGGCCATTGAACTGTTGTTATGTTAGTTTTCATATTTCTTTGGATAAGCCGAGAGTAGCGGTGGAGATGATGAATGTGGGATGATTATGAAGGGGGGGATTTTGTAATATTGTACATACCGATATGCTTTTTTGATTTCTTGTTGATTGGCAGAAGGCTTGATGCCTAACGCATCGTAAAGTTTTGTTTCTGCTACCATGTTTGCTGCTCTTCGAACGTTCGTTGCGTTCGAACTATGGCTTGAGAAGGGAAACGAAAAGTCGTGAAGTTGTTAGATGAGCTGTGTCCAACTTCAAAGATCAACAGCAAACGGCAAATTCTTGTCTAACGAAGATGTTGACTATCGACTATGAGTTGCAAATTGGCTGTAGAAAGGCTGTAAAACGGTCGTCCGGTAGAATCTGAATGTATATCGTCAGTGACCAGGATTGCGAGAAAAAAAATATCAGCAGACAAAGGTCGTATTATAGAAGACCTCTTAAAGGATTCGAAGGAAGGTTATGTGTTGGGTTTTATGTGCTGGTTTTCCCAGTGGTGGCTGGCAAGTCTGGTTGAATTGATGGATTGGTTGATCTGGTGAGACTTGACGGATAGAAGGAACGAAAAATGTTGTTCATTTGTCCTTTCCTCACAAGAATACAAGAAAATCATGAAATTTACTTACCACTTTAATAAGATTCTTCAAAAGATCTCGTGGTTGTAATTGTAATTGTGAGCTATGAGTTGTGTTCACACGCGCTCCTTAATTTGTTGGCTAGTTTGGGTATGAGTCCAACAACTTGTTGTCTTTTCTCTAGATACCTATCTTTTTCGTGTTGTCGAAAGAAGAGAATATCTAGAATGGAATTGTAATCCTTTGTTGTTGTCAAGTAAGTATTCAAATCGAATCGAGTTGAGAGATTGAATTGCTATAATTAATTGGCTAATAAGTCTTTATTAACTCTGTAAGTAATTGAATGTGTGTATGAATATCGAAAGGTATGAATGAGTGTTGGAAGCTTTAAAAGATTACTATTGATCTAGCTACTCAGCGCAAAGTAGCTGGTATATCTATCTTCCATCAGAATCCCTCATCCACCAACAGAATCAAGAATCTTCCATCTTTCCCTCCCCGTCATTCAAAGATTGGGTGGTGACGTTTTTACAGTGGGGGGTTTGAATACTCAATAGGACAGGGGATGCATGGATAGTGATGGAAGCTTCGAGAACCTTGTACCATTTCTACCATTTCTACCAACAAGGAGATTGTATACAATAGACGGTATCAATCAATTGAGCAAAATATCTAGATTCTTTGTACGAGACTAAAGGAATCTATTCGAGGAAACAAACGAATCTAACAACATCTATACATATACATGTCTTGTACCTGAACTCTCGAATAAAGAAATAGAACTGACTACCCAGCATGCCTAGCTACCTAACAGAGGTGACGATATATTTATGTCACTTCAGCTTCACCAGCCACATTATCACCACTATGCTCACTAGCCACTTATACGCGCTTCCAGAAAACTAGCAAGATATATCATCTCACGCTCTCTAACTCCTACAAGCAACATTCGTTCTGGCTGCACAGAACTCCTGGCGCTTTGCTAGGAACTCAAGGATATTCCATTGAGCTTACCATTCACACTTTTCACTCCAGCGACGTTTGTGATGAACGAGACATGGCCATTAATTTCCTAATCCTTCCCAGATGATACTCCGGCAACGTCGGCATGCACAATTATCAAGGCATCGCAAGCTATTCCAACGAAAGGAGCAATGGGCACGGGATCCAATAAACATCGCAGAATTTAAGCACTATAGCGTCAAGCGTTACGCTCTCCAGAAGATGAAGTATCGGCGACGATTGCACAACACATGACTCACACTATGATTACCAAAAATCTAGTTTTAGAACAGCAGAATGGAAATTTTCAACCTAAACTCCTCATACTTCTAGTAAAAACCCCCAAAAAGCAACAAATGCGCCTATTTTATACCGCGACAGAAACCTTACTATCACGCTCCACCAATCTATCATTCTCCGCCATCATACCGGTCAAAAATTGCCCATTCGCATCCAAGGTACTTGGACTCTTGAAGACGTTAAACTTGAAATCGTGCCACTCCTTTGCCGTCCAGGCCTTTCCATTTGAGTCACTGAATTTCACATCATCATTCGGGCGCAAGAAATACGCAATGCTATACCGATCCACGTCTTGTCTTTGCTTGAGCGGAACGACGCGATGCACAACGCTCGCTAGCTCTCCCCCAGATGGAAAGCGTAGACTATCACCGACGTTAATGATGGCGTGGCCAGCTCGGGGTTCGAGGAATTCCCATTGTTTAGTGACCGGGGAAAGGAATTGAAGACCCCATTGTCTAGCAAGCAAGAAGGTGAGAGTACCAACGTCAGTGTGCTTATTGTGGCCTACTCTAGTGGGCTCGGTGCCTTCTTCGTGTTTTGGGTAGCGCAACATGCCGAGTGTTGAAAGCGAGGTCACTCCTGCCATAGGGTCGGCGTGATAGAACTCGAACCTCTTGGAGCCGGTGAGGCCTAGCTGAGTTGAGAGACGCGAGAGAATCATAAGGGTAATATTGTGAGCGTCCTTGATAAATGAGAAGAAGACATCTGATTGGGAGCGGACCGAGGAAGTAAGGTCAGTTGAACTTTTGAGGAATTCTCGACGGGAAACCTATGAGAGGAACGTTAGTTGCGCCGAGAGATGGCATGGGCGAAGAGTGTTCCATACCTTGAGAGATTCGTAGCCGTCTCTTGTTTTTGGCTTGGGG
Source organism: Botrytis paeoniae (assembly GCA_004786145.1). Classification (NCBI taxonomy): domain Eukaryota; kingdom Fungi; phylum Ascomycota; class Leotiomycetes; order Helotiales; family Sclerotiniaceae; genus Botrytis; species Botrytis paeoniae. The sequence continues at coordinate 86,139 of PQXI01000052.1, forward strand.
CCCTCTTCGGTACCCATACCCTCATAGCTGGGAAGGGTTAGCGACAGATCTGAAAGATCCAAAGGCTTCGAAAGAAAACTTACCCAAAATTGTCATCCCCTCGAGCGTCCTGCATCTTAACTTTAAGCGACTGTTCGAAGTAATACTTCATTACTAGGAGCATTTCATCCCAGAGCTTGCATAACTCTGGATCGCTGGTCAAATCGAGATAGAAGAAGCCATAGTTCCGACAAGCGTCGAGCAACTTCTTGCTCTCTGCTTCATTCTCGGCTCGGAGGAGATCGAGGTAAATTGTTGGCAAAGATTTTGAAACGACGATGGGGTCAGTGACAGCCATTGCTGGAAATTTGAAGCTGTGATAATGTTGATGAAAGTGTCTATGAAGTTATAAGGGTCTGGATTGGAATGTTGCTTTGAATCCAAATATTTGCAGCTTGAGACTATCTTATATAGCTGGAGGGTGGCAAGATTGTGATGAGCTTCAGCAAGTGTTTGAATGACCGCTCGCATCTAAAGACATCGCCAGTGCTGGCCAAGAGTTCACCCATGTGAGGATGTGATATGACAGTCAAGTTGCAGTGTCAGATCATGCCATGTCCATCTCTCTCCTGAATACCGTTGTCATATCAAAATAGTCTGGATGGTATCATTCAGAGTTGGGATGAATCAGATGTTCGACGAGTCTATTCCTGAAACTACCATGTAGTACCGGATCGCGCATGTCCAGACCGTTCTTCAATATCCCAGTACAGAATTGGAAATCGGAAAGAATCTTTAGGTGCGCAGTTCACTTCGGTCAACGCCTGCGAGCGCTAAAGTGCTCTCTCATCAGGAATTTCCCTTCATCACACAAGCTTATTCTGACTGTCAACTCCCTTGACTTTGACTGTCAAATCATGCCACATCGTTTGTCAAGATCTGACTGCCTCGTTAGCTTCACGATGATTGGCAGTCAAACTATCATTGCGATCTTACAACCATGGCTATAAATGGCGTGCGAGACGATGCTACTCAAGACGGAATGTACGAAGCTTAGTGGTTAAATTACCCATGGTATCATGTGATCGTTGTGGCCCGCCAGAAGGGTCTAGACGTACGTTCTTCAAACGAGGGGCTCTAGCTCTTGTATTGAAGCTTTGTTCGACACTAATCATGTTCCGATAAGCCCTAAGAGCGGGTATAATTAAACATTGAACTAAAGTACACGGCTTGAATAATAGCGCAGTTCTTTAGTACTACGGTAGTATTGAAGAAAGCTCATGCAGCCCCTTCATCACTTATCTAATGATGCATCGCATTGCATGATGTTCTAGGGTGCGGGGATTCTGCAAAAAAAAGTCGCTTAAGCGGCAGCTGGGGTCGGAAACCAAACCTTACTCATTCGAATTTTTTCTCCACCTCTCAATCACGACATCGAAGTGTGCTGCAGGTTAGACAAATGATTTGTCTCCAGATTAAGCGATCTCGCACCCTCGGTAGTTAAGCCCGAAGGGTCTTGCATACGGAAAAACTCAACTTGTTCACGTTTGCCACGCTGACAAGGCTTATGCAATTAAGCGATAAATAAGCTTATATCGCCACCAAGTAGCTTCAAGATGAATCGAAGGTATTGGTGACTTAATTTTCTATCTCCATAATTTTATGAAGATCTTATCAATCTGAATCAGCTTGTAAACGATGAATAGCCTTGTACTGCGAAACACTTCTTCCGCTAGCTAAGTTTAGTAGATAACAAGGGTATGTGCCGCCTCAAATTGTATCTGCAGGGTCCTCCGAGAATTCTCAAGTTTCCTTGGATCTGAGCTAGTTCTTACAAGAACAAATAAGCTACATTGCCAGGTAATTGATTTGCTTGCTAGCTTTGACATAAAACGAGTTTATCCTCTGACAGCTTCAACTTCATTTCCGATGCAGGGTCCTCTGAGAATATACCGTCTAAGCTTTTCTCGCTGGAAGTAAGTCACTTTGAGACCAAGTGGCTTGAGACAAACATGCCAAGAGTAGACTATATTCACCTCAAAAAAATTTGAGGATCTAGATCTTTTTGTTTCTTCAATGCAACGTTATTCGCATTCGTATGCAGTTAACGGTTCGTTCTATCTGATTCTAGATTGTGCGGGGAAGGGAGGGGATACCCGTACTCATGAGGCTCCTCTTCTTTGGACAGGGTTTCTTAAAGTCGTAGTCCGCATCAACGCCAGCTAGATTGTATAGCTTGCCTTTCTTCAAAGTTACATTTTGTGTGATGACTTGATTTGATCAGAGTACTCGTTTTCAATGTACACTTAATTTTCATGGTCAAGGTCACTTTAGGCTAAGCAAAGAAGGAGAATAGTAAGCTGCCAGCTCATGAGATCTCTACTGTGCATGTGATGAATATAACTTTGATTTCGATAGCGGTGAAGTGTGAAGCTGTAGATACTTTGCTGTCGGCCGTAACATCGGTAGCGGAATCAACTGCGACATGCTACATCTTCCTGTCAATGAAAGAATGAATCCTAGCAGCTGCAGCGTGCCATCTTTAAAGATCCAGGCTGGCCAGCCCAATGTAATCAAAGGATACAGTCACGTCAACCGAGGTGATTTGGTGCAATCTACAACAGATATCGGCGAGGTGACTATTTCGATTTAGTAAGATAAGTAACAGCTGTCTAAGAACACTTGCCATCCCGCATAGTATAATTAGCCATTGCGATCTTACTTGAACTTCTCAACAATCTCTTGGATAGTCAAACTTCAATCTCAATCCATTCAAGACACTTTACTTTTCACAATCTTTTTCTATAATCACATAACACAATGGTACGTAGAATATTCCAATCTAAAGGCAATATACTAATAAACGCAGAGTAAACAATCAAACGGTGTTAAGCTCCCGAGGCCAGCACAAAACTTTGAGGATGTGCTTCCCCTCCCCCTCTCCATGCAACATAGCAAACCCATCGAAAGTTTTGCAGATATTGCAAAGCTCAGCGATAGGGATACTCCTGTTGTCACCATGTTCAGCGGTGGTCTGGACAGCACATATCTGCTCCTCAGACTCCAAGAGCTCGGCTTTACGAACATCCACGCTGTGGCAGTAGATGTTGGGGCTCCTGTCGATGTGGACGGGCTTACCAAACATGCTGCTCACTTCGGTGCCCAGTTCAAGTGTCTCGATGGTCGCGAGCTTTTCGTCAGAGATGGTGTTATGCCAGCTATTCGTGCCCATGCAATGTATCTGGGACAGTTCCCCATTAGCAGTTCGCTCACTCGTCCGATTATTGCGCGTTTGGTCACCGATTATGCTAAGTCTGTGAACGCGGGCTTACTGCTTCATACTGCCAATTTGTCGCAGAATAGCTTGCCTCGACTTAATAACTTTATTCGACGTCTTGGTTACCCTGGAAAGTTCGGGAGTCCCTATCCTCAATCTGTCGTCTCGCGAGAGAAGAAGGCTGAAGAACTTTCTGTAGCTGGACTGAGCATCATGTCTGAGCGCAAGCTTAGCGGTGATGAAAATCTATGGTGTCGGGAGTTCGAGGATGGCCCTTTGGGTGACCCAGAGGGTTTCTCTATTCCGGAGAATGCTTATGAATGGACAAGACGCTACAAAGAGCACGCGACCCAAGAACTCACACTTGGTTTCGAAAATGGAAATCTCATTTCCGTTGACGGAAAAAAGCTCCCTCTTATCCAAGCTATCGCGCTTCTCAACAATGAAGTAGGAAAATATGGTCACGGTCGATTTGTGGGGCTTGAGCCACTCAGCACCGATCACAAGGTTCTCGAGATCCGCGAAGCTCCTGCTGCTGCCATCATCATGGACGCGCTTCGACATCTTGAGATTGCCACTCTGGAGACCAAAACTCTAGAGTTAAAGCAGCAGCTGGAACAGAAATGGACTCGGGAAGCTATTGCTGGTCATTGGGGAAGCGCGTGTCATAACATGTGTGATGTTGCTATTGCTGCATCTTTGAATGGGGTTGGTGGTACTGTCACTTATGTTATTGATTCTGTGCGATTTCTGCCTTGTGCTATTAAGGCGCAGAATCTTTGCTATGTGAGGGATCGGGATCAATGGGAACAGGCTCAGCAGGTACTTGGTGAGGTTAGAAGTATCACGTAGTAGTGGGGTATCAGGGGTGAAAACGGGGAATGTTTGGTTTGGAGGTGCTCTTTGTATCTACATAGGTTACCTATGTCTTCTTTCTTTTGTAGTTTCTTTTAGTTCATCAATCAATAGAACCAATACTTTCGATGCTTCTCAAAATTCGCTTGATACACCTACCGATAGTGATCTAGAACAATTTTTCGAGTGTTGTTAATGTTGTGATGCCAGGGGTAGAAATGACAGGGCTCATATAACCGCAATGCAAGGATAAGATCAACACCTAAGACTAATGGGGTTGTAAGATTATAGTAAGCCTACATTCGGGGATCCGGTATAGAATAGACCGGTGCAAACGACAGGGGTTTTCGTCTGTGGAGTGTGGCTACAAAGCTTGGACCACGGAACCACCTCAACTGGGTAGGTGCATATGCATGGCGCCATTTGCAGGGGTTTCTACCCCCAGCCCTCAAGTTTCCATATATAAGCTACCGGCGTGCCTGGGTAAGTAAGCTGGATATATAAGTACTATGTATTTTCACCTGCACTCACGTCTCTGACAAACGCATATGCAGTTGTTTCGATTCAAAAGATCGTATTCTCTTCTGCAGTGTTTGTCCTCGGCAAATTTATACAGTAAGCGACTGAGTGTTAGAAAATACACGTGTGGCCCAAATATCGTATGTCTAAATCCCAAGTCTTCAAGTATCTCTTCTTGGATTTCCCCGCATATACCTGACAAATCACTAGATGTCCGAACCAACCAAACTAATCTATCAACAAGATGGAGACAAACTTCTCCATCCCGCCAAAATCCTCTCTATCATCCCTGTCTCCGCACTCCCAGACCCAGACCAAGCATTCCTGAAAGACTCCTCAGAAATCGAACATGCCATCATCACCGACTCCACCATTTTCTACGTCCAAGGCGGCGGTCAACCCTTCGATACCGGAACCATGACCTCCGAAATCCCCAGCAAAAGCACCTCTATCTTCGAAGTAAAATCAGTGCGTCAGCCCGCTCAAGGAAGCCAAATCCTTCATCTCGGCCGCTTTATCTCCGTCGGAACTCCGCAATTCGAGAGCGGAGAAACAGTGCATCAACATGTCGATGCCGAGAAACGAAATCTGTATTCGCGTTTCCATACCGCGGGTCATATTCTCAGTCTTGCTATTCTGGCGCTCGTTCGCGAGGGCGTGCTTTTGCCACTTACGGAATCAAAGGCGTCGCATTATCCGGATTCGGCGGCGGTGGTGTTTGGGGGGTCGATTGATGGAAAGCATAAGGATGTTATTCAGGCGAAGACAGATGAGTTTGTGAAATTGGCGAGACCGGTTAAGATTCATTGGTGGCCGATGGAGGAAGTGAGGGAGAAGTGTAGTGGGGTGACGGATGATTTTGCGTTGCCCGAAGGAGAGGTCATGGCGAGAGTGGTGGAGATGGAGGGCTTGGGAAGTTATCCTTGTGGGGGGACGCATGTGCATGATTGTAGTCAGGTGGGAAAGATTGAGGTGAAGAAGATTTCGCGCTCGAAGGGTATGACGAGGGTTTCGTATAAAGTTACATAGCTTATTTTGTTGTCAATGGGAATTTCAATTTTGTCTAGATGTAATCGAGAGTTTGGACGAAGAATACTCTGTTAGCAATTGAGATGATTATTCTTGTGTATGCACATCTGTAATGGGATACAGCATCAAATTATTGAAAGGTCTGGTTATAGCTTATTATTTGCAACAAGTATAGTGACTAAGACTAATCCATTCTTCAAGTTTCCTAAGGAAAAAAGTCACAATTCTTTATGCATACGCACAAGCACGATAGTTGATCTGGATATGTTTCTCCTAACTACTTAGATTACATGCTCTTGCAAGAGGCCTCAATCCAAAGTAATTGACAGTTAAGATCATTCAATGTAAGTCAAGGTACCCCACCAGTCCTTCAGAGAGGAGGACTGATATCCAGTCCAGTCACTGTCAACTTGAACGCATCATTTCTATTAAATCATATTAGAAACGTCCCAAACCATTCTCCGAGAACAAACATACCTTGAATAACTCCCCGCAACGTCCAAATCTAATCTCCCTCTCAAACAATCATCAAAATCAACCTCAACAGTAATCAACCCATCATCATCCTCCCACAATGGTCCTTTCAATATCTCTCCTTGTGGAGAAACAATGCAAGAACCTCCTTTAGATGTGAATTCCTCGCTTTCAGATTTCTCACCGTAGATCCAAGCTGGTTGGTTCTGTTTCTTGATACATTGATTTGCACTCAGGACGAAGCATCGACCCTCGCAAGCTACCGTTCGCATGAGTGCCGTCCAGGCATCGCGATGATCGGCGGTGGGGGCGAGATAGAGATTGACGTTTTGACTGTAGAGTGAGTGGCGCAAGAGAGGCATGTAGTTTTCCCAGCAAATAGCGGCTGCTAGGGTTAGTTTGACGCCTTTGATGGTGGTGGTTACGGCCCGGAGTGAAGATGGTTGTCCTTGGCCCCATACCAGGCGTTCGCTTCCTGTCTGTATATAGTGAGTTATTCATTCCGACGTGAATATGTTTACGTGGAGAGACTCACCGGCATCACTTTTCTCCTTTTGCCAATTACTAGGGCCATGTCAGCTTCGACTTTCTCATAGAACATATCACTTCAAGGAATATACAACACCCACCTCCCAGTTTCGGACACACATAAACCACAGCACAATAAAGCGTTCCACCCGCTCTCTCCACGAACCCCGTCACAATAAAAATCCCCGTCTCCCGCGCCACCGACTCCAACTCCTCTCGCGTCCCATCTCCTCTCCTAACATGACTGCCTCCTTCTCCCTGTCCCTCCAATTCCTTCTTCACCCATTTTTCTCCCGCCCCTTCAGGTGTATCACCCATATCCACGGCATCTTTGAAATAATTCAAAAACTGCTCTCGACCTTTCTGATCACGCGATCCTACCACAGCCCCGAAATCCGCTCCCCGAGGATACCCACCAAGATAGGCCTCAGGGAAGAGTATCAAATCAGGAGAGGGGGATAGCTTCGACGCCTTGCGACATTGCTGTGACAAAGCCTCGAGCGTTTCAGCAGTGGTAGACAGAGTGTGAGATTGGGAGACTGCGAGGGTGAGGGTTTGTGGTGCGGCCATTTTTGCAGATCAAATTCTATGAGTTGTTTCTCTGCTAAATTTTGTTTCACGGTAGTGAGTTGGTTTTTACCTCCGCGGAATCGTGAACACGTATTATAGCCTGCGGGGATAAAGACCCACGTTCAACTGTTGGGGATGGGGTTGCAGGGTAAGCACTATACCCGATTGGAAACATGCATAGCACGTGCTACAGAGTCGCTATTAATCATATAATCAAACAATATGTGTCGTAAGGTTATCTATTAACACTTTGCAAATGCAACAAGTACCATAAGCCTCACCGACATTCTATCCATCTCTTTGCCACTTGGAGGTAGTATCGCTTCCACGAAATAGACGCCCATTAACATTAAAATTATCCCACGGAACTCACTCCCGCATCTAAATAGCACTATTGGTGGAATATCGAACTCCTCAATCTGGACCTGTCTCGACCACCTATCCATGGACCAGCTGGCTTTTTATTGAGCGAAGCACGCCACGAGCCACCAATGAGGGGTTCCCCATCCCGATGTAGATCCTGCATGCGTCGCGCAGATAACCTTATACAGACCACATCTAGATCGTCTCCTGGGATATATAATCCTTGTAGAGGTCTTATTTTCTCCGGGTAGCCGCAGCAGCATCCTGCAACGTTAACATTGTGCGAGGAACGCTAGTGTGCATAGCGTAAAAATCGACTAAAGTACTCTAACTCTACGCGAGAAACTAATCCATGTGAGGATAGGTAATCAATGTAAGAATTAGAAGGTGTGATTATCGTCGAATCTAGATCGAGACTTTACGAAATACTAGGGTATTCAACTAAGGTAACATTGTCTCGTTGAGTATTTATTCAGAATGCATATGCGTTCAGGTTAGTGAGAAATGGACATCGGAAAGCCTATGCACGATGGTTACTGGAATTGGTGTTGTCGCCGATGCTTGTCATGAGCTGAGTAAGGTACAGTTGGACCCTGCAGTGGGAAAATCTTCAAATAGGTGCATGAAATAAATGATTCTTGTCGGACTGTATGCAATCACCGAGGTTGTTGAATCGTACGCTTCTATTTCCTTCGACTTTTTCCCCCTTCTCCTTACTTACCTTTGTGATTGTGAATATCAGTTGTTCGATTAGAAACACCTTTGCGGGAATTGCTAGGCGAGTTGGACTCTTCTTCTGGAACATTCAGGAATACTGATTTAATATCACAGATTCATCTATTCACCTTCGTCAAAGAAGAAATCTTACAATCAAGTGCATCAGTATATCTATACATTCTACATAGTGACCAAGTGGCACTATTTCCTCAACCGACTCCCTCAAAATGACCGAGAAGGAAGAATTCGAAGTATATCCCGAAGCTCTGAATGAAGCCGAGGATGATATTATCAAGCCCGAGACCATCAAAGAAAGAAGTCTGAGGGTACTTTCCCGAACGAAGAGTGCAGCGAGCTGGAAAGATCCAGGTCCTCCTCCCGATGGCGGAGTTGTCGCGTGGACGCAAGTCTTGGTGGGACATTTAATCATTATGAATACCTGGTAGGTTTTAGGCTTTTGTTTCCGTGATTTACTCCTTTAATTCCTCGAAGAGTTTGAGCGTGCTTCATGTCAACCGAAAAGCTATGATTATGCTGACTATAGTCTAGGGGTTTCATCAACTCGTTTGGTGTCTTTCAAGAGTACTATATCGATTTTCTTGGTCGTTCTCCGTCGGATGTATCGTGGATTGGGAGTATCCAGGTCTTCCTAGTGTTCTTTATTGGAACATTTACTGGTCGTCTTACCGATGCTGGGTACTTTCGTCCAGTTTTTTGTGAGTAAAAGATTTTTCTTCCTTGCTCTACTTCATCTCTAGCATGTTATATTTTCCCGCTATTCTTTAGAGTCGAACTACCTCGAGGCTTGCTCGATATGAAAACACGACGCTAATTCTATGTAGTGGTTGGGACTGTACTTAGCGTGATAGGCATGTTCATGGCCTCCCTATCAACACAGTACTGGCAATTATTTCTCGCTCAGGGAATCTGCTGTGGTCTCGGCAATGGGTGTCTATTCTGCCCAGCGCTATCAGTTGCATCTACATACTTTTCAAAGAACAAGATGTTAGCCGTCGGCATTTGTGCCTGTGGTAGTGCTACAGGAGGCTTGATCTTCCCAGTCATGTTTCAACAACTGATCACACCTCTTGGCTATGGATGGACCATGAGAATCTTTGGATTTTTCACCACAGGCTGTTTGACAATCTGTAACATATTGGCGAAACCGAGACTTCCACCTCGTAGAACAGGTCCTATCATTGAGCTTGCTGCCTTCAAAGAAGCATCCTACACCTTGTTTGCGATGGGGATGTTTTTGGTCTTTTGGGGTGTCTATTTCGCTTTCTACTACTTGAGCTCTTTCGGGGTCGACATCATCAATATACCCCAGAAAGAATCATTCAATATGTTTCTTATCCTCAATGGCGTTGGCATTCTAGGTCGCACTGTACCCGCGTATCTTGCAGACCGCTATACGGGTCCCATGAATATTCTCCTCATGGTCACCGTTGCCTGTATCATATGCGCATATGCAATGATTGGTGTTACATCCCGAGGAGGTCTCTATGCATGGGCTGTGGTATATGGAGTTGTTGGAAATGCTCTTCAAATGATGTTTCCAGCCACATTGAGTAGCTTGACAACGGATTTGAAGAAAGCGGGAGTTAGAATGGGAATGATTTTTGTGAGTACCCCATCCATATGTTTGAGTAACAATGAGAATGAAAACTGACTTCGCTAGACAATCGTGAGTTTCGCAGTGCTGACAGGTCCACCCATCGCTGGTCTTTTAATCACAAGAGATAACGGTCGCTATTTATATGCTCAGCTCTTCGCAGCATCATCTCTGCTCATAGGATTCTTTTTTCTGTGTGCAGCTAGATTCGTGGTTACTGGAAAAGTCTTGCTTTACAAGATTTAGGCTCAAGGTATCAAACATGACGCGATCATGCAATATTATACAGGATTTTTACAATCTAGTATGATTAATCGGAAACAAAGACTGTTCATATCAATACAGGCACGTCTAAGGATAGATGGCATCAAACATCGCGCTCAAGATCAACCCTTCTTCACCATCTACAACCAACTAGTTGCATATAGCAGCACTTCTGCCAATTAAAACACTATGAATCATCAGATAGGAGCATTGAACACAACATGTTGAAAAGTTATGAGATATCATCGTTGAAAAAAAGTCTTAAATGGTTTCCCCAAATCAATCTCAATCGGGAAAATTTCGTATGTAGTTATTATTAAATATGAGACGAATGAAATACATGTGTCTCGTAGTTTACATCCATCCCATCTACCGTATCTCATAACGTCTCTGTAACCGCGCCAAGACTCACCACAAACCGCATTGAATAAACAAGAAGAAAGGTGAGAAAGTGATCACAATTTCACCAGCCAATATCCAGCATCCAATATATTACGGAACTATCATACAACACCTTTCCAGATCATCTCCAGTCTCTCGTCCTTTCATACTATCAATTTCCACTTCTCGCAATCGCTCCTTGAAAACTTCTCCTATCTCGCGGCCTGCACAACAGCCGCTCCTACCAGACCTCCCAGCTCACCAAAAACGACCCCCTTGAAAATCGCCTCTCCCATCTCTTCAGCCCAATGTCCCGCATCCTTTAATTTTCTCTTCCAATTTTCTTTTTGCGGGGCCGTCAATTCATCCCATGATTTACCTTCATGTTTTTCCTCGTCGTGAAGAACTGCTTTTATAGATGAAGAAAGTTCTGGCGACGTAATATCGGGGGATATGTCTTGGTTTTCAACGTCTGGGACAGGAGGTCCGTGGTGGAGGTAGAGCTTAGAAGGAGCGGAATTAGGGGAAGGGGAGCGGAGGGACGCGAAGAAGTCTGGGGTAGAAGCGGAGGGTGTATCCGACAGGCTTGTGGAGATCGGAGCGGTGGAGATGTGTGTATTGAGTGCGTGATAATTAGACGGAAACGTGTATGGTTTTCCAATTGCCTCCTGTAAGGGTACTGGTAGATACTTTGCGGCGCCCAAATGAGGTTCCACAACCCCCCTGATCTCCAATACACTTTGCGTTAGGATTGCTGCTAACAACGCCAGGAGCATAGAGACGATGATTCCGAAAGAGTAAATTGCTTTACTTGAAGGGAGGGCGACGACGTAGCGAGGCGTGCTTGATTGGCCTCTTTTTACAGATAGAGGAACGGGGAATAGTGGGAGGGTGTGGACGATAACCGTATTACTGATACCTGTACTAGCGAGTTTGAGGTGCTGAGGAGGAGTGCTTGCAGTAATAGATTGGGTGGGTGGTGTAAAGGTTGAGAATGTGATTCCTGTAATCACTCCAGGGTGAACATTTTTGAATTTTCGGAAAGGTTTGATAGGTGTGACGAGGTAGTTATTTGCTTCGTGTTGGAGATCAACCTTGAAGAGGGAAATGGAAATATCGTGGCCAGCGACCGCAATCACGAATTGAGTGTAGCCTTGCTCTCCATCGGGAGTTGAAGGTGGTGTAAGGTTGACAACTGCGAGTCCAGTAGCCTTCTTTATACTGGATGGGAGTCTGTGTGATTGCGCGATTCTGCACTGTCCTTTGCCACTGGGTGGTAACCTGAGAATCTGTAGTACTACACCTCCCTGGCTATGGATATTCGTGAGCATGATGATGAAATCCTTTGTTAGCCATCTCATCGATCTGAAAGACGGTATCGTAACTGGCTCCCCACTTCTTGAAGCAGGTGTAATGTATACACATTCAGGTTCTGCTCCATCATCTATTGAGCCAAGCTTTTTAACATATATATCTTGCTCATCGGCGTACGCGAATAGAAAATCATCTTTTCCAGTTTGTATGAAATCCATGTCAACAATTTCCTTCGCCAACTTTATAGCACTCCTCGAAGTAGGTGGTCCATTTTGCGCAGGTTGGAAAAGTACTATTTCAGAATCCTTCGCAAACCCAGTCGCAATCGCACCCCATTGTGCTTGCCCTACATAAGGTCGTGATAATCGAATAACCCTTTGGTATAAATCCCTCTCGACATTGGTAAACAATGGACATCTCAACACCTCGGATAGTTTGCTCGTTATCGCAACAGGCTCTGTAGCCTTTCCCTTTCCTTTTGAAACTGGGCTTATTCTAATAACTCGGAAGTGTGCATTCGTCCCTCTAGCTAAGTCCGCCGGACTGGAATTCACTCCTGCGAATATTAAGGTTTTATCTCCTTGAGTTTGGCCGACTGCAAGACTGGCGACATTGTCTTCTTCCTTACTCAGGTCAAGCTCGGCAACTTCAACAAGCTCGTTCGGATTTGAAGTGTCCAAAAGGGTCTAGAAAGTATAGCGATTAGCATATGCATAAGAGGAAATCAGTTTCCAATATGAACCTCTCTCTCAAGAAGACATATGTTCAGACTTACAATCTTATTTTCCACACCTGATCTTCCTGCACCTCCGCCCCCACCAACTACTAGTCGTGAGGAATCTATCGGATCAAAGTCGCAAGCATACAATGGATATGGCAAGGTTAATTTTGCAGACGGTATTAAAGGCGCCATCTTTTGAAATCGATTTTGGGATGTTTAAGATAACTTGTGTGAAGAAATCCCCAATTTTGTACAATAGAACTGACGTTCTTAACTTAAATTGTTGGGCAGCTTCTTGCAAGGCTAGGTATACCAGTAACGAGGCCAGATCTGTCAGGCTGACCGAGGCTAGACTAGATAGAACACTAGTAAGGTTACGCACCTCACCTAGTAGTTCTAGAAGCTTTTTGGGGGTTCAAGATTCGGGATGACCGTTTTTATGCTTTTACATTCTCTCTCCAGGGCTCACTCATATCATACAAGTAATTCCGGTATCAAAACAGAACCACACATGAATTAGTAACATCATACTTTCTTCATACTTTCTTCATAATCACAATCATTATAGTATTTATTATATTTTTAGCTTTTCTTATTTCTCTTCGAATAATCTACCTGACGCCTATTACTGCCCTTTCCGGCCGTCTTCTCGTAAAGTATATCCTCATTTTGAGGTCTACTTTCGAAAGACCCCAAAGATACCTAGCTATCCACAAACTGGAAGATCATCGAGAAGCCAAAGTAGGTAAAAGCAGAACGTGAAGTTTGTTCCTTTTAGCCCAGCTTTTATATGCCTCCAGATATGTCATTGACATGCGACCACGATTATTCAGATCTTAGATATGTCGCGCAAAGTAAACAGAATGTGAAACTCCCAGAAACTCCGGGCATTCATGCTGTTGGTATAGTATAGGTACCACACAATATAACCCACGATGTAACCTGCGTTATGTCGCAAAATAAAATTAAATCAGCTTTAACCGCTTCCAAATACGAACTCGAAATGCCACCAATTGCTCGCTTTTCGTAAACGTTGTATCATTAACTCTCGTAAAGTTTTTGGTTGTTTATTTGGCGTTCTTTCGGAAATGTAGGAGGTTAGCTAAGCTAGCAGTATCGCAACCGTGCTTCAAGAAGTCGTGCATCAGCAGTTCATCTGCAGATGCTCTGCTTCTAATATCGACACAAAGACAGACGGATAAGAAAGCCTTGAGTTCTTTGCTGAGCTTTTCAGGCTTCTTGAGACGAGGGGTGCCATTTGTGGCAATCAAGTATAGAGCTTTAAGAGGCTCCTCATTGAGATATGGGGGTTCAGATTCAATCATCTCAATAGCCATGATACCAAGAGACCAAATATCAACCTTTGGTCCATATTCCTTTTGCTTGACAACTTCAGGAGCCATCCAGTAAGGAGTACCGACCATGGTGGCGCGCTTGGATTTAGATTCGGTGAGTTTGGCGCAGAATCCGAAATCGGCTACAAGCATGTTAGTACAAAGAAATATTAATCATTTTGGATGAACTTACTGATCTTGACATTACCACGTGCATCGAGCAGAACATTGTCACTCTTGATATCACGATGGATAATGCTTTGTGCATGAAGATGCTCGAGTCCACGACAAGTCTATCAAAAAATTAGTATAGATACACAGAATAGAATTTCGGAATTGAAATATACCTCGAGGCAAATGGTGGAAATTTGGTCTTCAGTGATGTTCGAGTTGTTGTCAATAACGTCGGTCAAGGCACCTCCCTCCATATACTCCATGACTACCCAGAGTTCGGTATAGTTGTTTCTCAAGAAAGCATCGAGGAAATTGACAATGTTGCGATGCTTGCTATCCTTCATAACCATGATCTCGTTCACAATCAACTCCTTTCTCGGTTGGTGAGCCAAATCCATTTGTTTAATTGCGACTTGAGCTTTGCTGCCTTGTTGACGCAACACTTCACGAGCAACAGGAGATGCTGGGTTTTCTTTGACTTTCGCAACATATACAGAGCCTGAAGCACCTTGACCAATTTTCTTCTGCTTGGAGTAAGAAAGGTTGGGGTCATCCTTGGAAACAGCTTCCTTTAACTTAGCCATAACCTCGTTCTCAGACATGGTTGACATTCTAACATCCTTTGTGCGCTCAGAAGCGGCTGGCTTAGCGGTAAGAGCAGCTTCTGCAGCTTTGACCGCATCGTTTTGTTGGGCGCCATTAGCAGCTGGCTTTGGTGCAACATTGAGGGGCTTGACGTTGTTGACTGGGGCAGGCAACCTAGACGCTGGTTGTTGTTGCTGAACTGGTCGCTGCTGCTGGGCTGCATTTGCAGCTTGGCCGTTTTGATATCGAGGATCTTGTCTCTCGGATCCATTTTGGTCTCTCATGGAAGAAGAGCTTTGCTGAGTGGTAAGTGGTGGTCTGGCTGGGCCATTCGAAGTTGGCGCAGACGGAGCTTGTCTCTGGGCTGGTCTCTGGGCAGCGGTTTGTTGTCCTTGCTGTGGACGAGGGGCAGAAGGTGCCACCCTAGTCGGGTTATAGCGGTCTTGAGATGGACTGCTCGAATAACCACCGCCACCAATCTCCTGTTTGGCCATTGGCGTGCGAGTTTGAGGAATTGATGCGTTATAATTTTCCATATCCAGTCGGTTCTGTTCGGCGATCTCAAATTCTCGCTGTCTTTGCGCAGCCAGTTGCACCTGTCTCTGTTCCTCACGTTGATCAGGAGTAACATAGTTTGATGCCATCTGTTGCATTTGATTGCGCTGCTGACTTTGCTCTGGGGGTGTGGGCCTTCTAGGTTGTTGCTGCGGCTGCTGCTGTGGCGAACCGTAACCATTGTTGCTTGGCTGCTGTTGGGGCTGAAGAGGCCTGGGGGGTGCTACAGAATTACCTGGCATATAACCAAGTTGCTTGTTTTGATTTAGAGCGACAGATGGTGTAGGTGTCAAACTCGAAAATTGCTGGGGATTTTGTTGACGCTTGGTGATGTCAGAGTAAAATTCCAGAACTTCAAAAACAGCCTGAGGGTTTCTCTCATAATCTTCCTTGGTAATAGCTGAAGAGTTCAGCAATTTTGACCACTCTGCAGGCAATCCGACAAATTCTCCAGTATTGGGATCGAAACCGACATGGACGGAATGACTGAAATTAGTTGGGTTGCTGACACCGCCCATTCCAGGGCAACGGGCATAGATGAAGTCAATCCATTCGTACAAATCGTCGTCACTCTTCACTCTGATCTGGAGAGTCCTCCCAGTACTGTCATCATCTCCTGGGTTGTTTGATGAACCGTTCATGGTTCTCCTAATTTCGAAGATAGTTCCCGCGGCCTCAACTCTTGAAACTCCGAGAACATCCTTGAGTACAATTTGATAGGCAACTTTACCACCTTCAGTCTTATGAAAATCGAGTGCCTCCTTTCGGAGGATAAGCCACTTATTCTTCCAAGGACTGATGAAGTTCTTGCCTTCCTTGACTGAAGCCCATCCCTCCTTGATCACTGCGACTCCTCCTTGTCCATCCATATTGGTCTGTTGTCGAGCTAAAGGAAGAGAGACGGTCGAGCCAGAGTATGTCGATGTGGCGGTTCTGGTGATAGGAGAATTGATGCTTAACTGGGAAATGTTAGGGGCAGACACATTTCCTGGAACATTCGCGGTGGTAGGAGTGTAATTTAGTCGAGGGCCAGCAGGAGGTCGAGGCGCGGGTCCCGGGTTCATGAATTGACCTGGTGTGTAAATGCTGATAAATTATTCATTAGCCTTATTCTTATATGGATCCACAAAGGAAGTGAGTGAAGACAATCATATAACAGCAGCTGCAAAAATATATAAAAGGTCCTCGAAAGGGCAAATGAGATTTGTCCAAACCAAAATTCGGATATACATGTAGAGTTCGAATTGTTCCAACCAGCTGCTCTGTGCAAATGAACAAGAAATGGGAAATTACATACCTATTTTGTGAAGCCATTTTGATGAGAAGGCAGAATTACAACTTAAAGAACAATGTATGCAAGATTCTGAAAGGGAACAAGCAGATCGAAAGCCGCGGGGTATCGTTGAAAGAGAAGACAAAAATGACTGTATTCATAAATATTAGCATTTAATTATTAATCTTTGAATGAAGAAAGTATAAAAAAGTGCAATCACATACAAAGTAAAGGCTGGGCTGGAGTGAGTAAGAACTCCACCTGATCTATTCGTTATAGACAGTTGGAGATTCGAGGTTGTTCGAGGTCGCAAACCAGGGGATCAACAAAGACCGAGTTGCCGTCGCACAACAACGTCCAGCGTTTTTTTCTTGTAATATTGAAATGTGGTGAATAGAGCTCTCAGTATATTATATGGTTTTAAGTGTTGCAGTATTATGTTGTCAATGTTGACAAGACAACTTTGTTATAATAGGGAGAAATTTCCTTTTGGATGCAGTTGTTCAATGTATTGAAAGTGATTGAGATCTACTTGGGCAGGTTTTAGAAATCGAGTTTGTAGTAGCGCCTTTTGTTCAAGCGGTAACTACAGGACGCTAATGAGACCCCCGTACCCTTACCCGTGCACCCTTTTAGGAGGCCGAATCCTTTCACCAAATTCACCAAAGGTCCCTTCACATTCGCCAAAGAGTAACAAGAGTAAGTAGGAGAGTTCACGGATGAATGCATGCTCGAGAGAATTCAGATGCATTTATTAATAATTCACCAAGAGAGTGTGTATAAATAAACAAAGGCCAGTAGGTTAATATGGTGTATGAAAGAGTAATAAGTGCACTGTATTTCTGTCCTGTCTACCTGTAATCTATCTATCTATCTTTCTTTCCGTTGTATAAGCCTGGCGAATACCTGGGTGTCTTTTGAAGATTGATTGGAGCTACAGAGAGAGGAAGAGACGGGGAGTTACTTAGTGTATGTCTTAGCATGAAAATATCTTACTGAACACAGTATTTACACATACCTCAAAGTAATACGAAGATATTACATCTTACGAAAGTATTACTACAAACAACCACACACACAAAGTCATGCCGAAGAGATGATTTCTTCCTATCAAGCCTCCCTCCTGCCTATCTTACTTCTTCCTTAGCCTATCGGGGATCAATCATTAGAAAAGTCCTAGAGGCTGACTAGGAAGAAAAGAAAAGAACTTTGACTCAGGGATGAACTGAACGATCCATCAAAGTGAGGACTTAGGACTACTAACTACCTTGGATACTCTTTAGTTAAGAGCATAGCATCATCATAGGCTATGATTCTATGATTGGTAGTACCCAACTAAGCTTGCCAAGTTTCTAACCACTACCAATGCATATGTTATCTGGACAATTTGATATCTTGATCAAGTGAGAAGCAGGTAGAGTCAGTTGTTTATTTTAGACTACCTAGTACTGTTTCATAGATTAGTTGATTGACACAAACAAAAGGCTATTTACAAGTTGTCAAAGCCCCTAAACATGAACTTTAAAACTCTCGAAAGATTTATAAAACAAATTCAACGGCAACGGCAACGGCAACGGCAACGTCTCCTACAGAATTGATTGCAAACATTCCCAGTTTTTCTCCCAAGCAGACGCTTTGTACATGAATTGAAATGTGCATTGGTCTCTTGAAGTAAAACAAAGCCCCCTCTGATATTCCTCCTAAGCGCTACCCTTACCGAGCCTACTAATTAAATGAGCATCCTTTGTTTCGAAAATTGGTGTCATAGGTACTAGGTATTACAAGTTCATGTTTCCAAATGAACGGATCTTGTAACAGATTTAAACCCTCGCACGGTTTAGCAATCTCTTGGGCTATGTATTTCCGGTTTCGATGAAGTCCAATGTTTATGATCATCCCCAAGAGGGAACTGGTCACTTCTAAGGGATGTTTCTTTCTTACATGATTGATCTGTGTGTTTCCCCCCTTTTTAAATGCCCCTAACAATCATGGAATTTCTAGAAGCGAAAAAGAAGGATGATGGAAGCCCACGCATCGATCTCCCAGATTTGAAGTTACTTATTACGTAGGATGAGGATCTTGTGAAAACATATTGTTTATCATATCAATTATAAGTCGTTCTTACGATTGGGAATATTTGGCAAAAAGTCCGTTAGACGTTAATGAATTGTTATTTTTATCATTTGGCGCGATATAACATCACAAATTCACAATCTATGTGTGACATCGAATTCTCCGAACTCCTCAAGGATTAACCAGGAGGGGTTTACAGGATCTCCACATGCTTATCCGATAACATGTGATGAACATTTCGCGAAATCTAGACATTTCTGTGTCTTAACGAGTAGGAAGATCAGCCTCTTGACCCTCGAAGATTGGCAGTTCTTTCTCTATATCTGCCCAAACCTTGGTGCCGTCAACCAACTCTTTGATAGCCGCCAGGATCTTCTCCTGGGATGCACGGACTTGCTTGGTGGAATCTCTGTCTCTCAAAGTGAATGTACTATCGTTAACACTTTGGAAGTCGACAGTGATGCCCAGAGGGGTACCAAGTTCATCGTTTCGGCTATAACGCTTGCCAATGGATGCCGAAGAATCATCAATACGGCTAGAAATACCCATGGATCGGAGTTTATACGAGATTTGCTTCAGGAAAGGCTTGAAACTCTCATGGGAAGAGAGGGGAACGAGCAGTACTTTAGTGGGAGCAACAATTGGTGGAAATGAGAGGACCTATATTTCGTTAGTCGCTAAAAATGCATGAGAATAAACAATCACTTACACCACGTGCTTCATCGCCACCTTCGCTACCACGGGTCCAGTAGTTGTGCTCCATCAAGGCGTACAAAATTCTACCGATACCAAACGAAGGCTCAATTACATTTGGAGTATATTCTCTGGTGTTTTCAACCCGGGTTCGGAGCTCAATTTTGATAAGATCAGCACCAACTTCGGCTTTACCGTCAGCAATTCCATCGACCTCGATGATAATCTTTCCATTGTCTTTGAGGTCCTTTGCAAGAGATTCTAACTTTTCTTGCGACAGAGCTTCAATAGCAGCCTCAACGGCCTTACCGTCCTTCTTGAATTTAGGGCCGAACTTCTTCTTATCGAGATCAACTTGCCACTCCTCGACACTAATTGGAGTATCTAATCTTTGACGGACCATCAAAGCCGCACCAGTCTTCTTTGCGTGTACGCTGAGATCATAAGCGCTTCTGTCAGCACAACCAACACACTCAACCCAACCAGAGCTGGTATGCAACTCAGCATCCCAGCAATCTGCAGCATAATGGGCCATCTCATTGGCCATGTGCTGTCTGAATCTAACTTTGGATTGATCAACACCAATCTTTGCAAGGAAGAGCTGAATTCGTGCCAAAAAGTAGCCAAGGGTCTCGTTGTCGACAGTACCATTTTCGACGGCTTTGCCGATAGCCATTTTTTCAACATCAGTTTTACCAGCTAATTGAGTATGGCGATTCAACAAAACAAGCTCTACATCTTTGACGTCGTTGAAACGTTCATGCTTCTTGCCGCCTTCGGGATCGACAAAATGTTCAATCTCAGCCATCAAGAATTCTCGAACTCTCAGTAAACCACCACGGGGAGAGATTTCATTTCTGTATGACTTGCCAATGGAAGCAGAAGCAAATGGCATTTGTTGTTGATTGTACTCGAGAAGCTTGGCGAAGTTGAGAAATTGACCTTGGGCAGTTTCTGGGCGTAAATAACCTGGTGTGTTACTGCTTGGGCCAATTGCAGTCTGGAACATAAGGTTGAAAGCCACTGGTGCGGAAGGCTCCATGCCAGTTTCTGGGTTCTTCATCTCGTACTTTTTGATCAACTGACCAAGTTCTTCTCCATTGTAATTATCAATCTAAAAAGTCAATATTCATACTTGTAATGTCATTAAAATGGACGTACCTTCGCCAAAATCTCCTCGTATTCTTGAACAACTGTATCATCGAGTTTCACAGCTTCAATTCCCTTAGTCTTCTTCTTCTTCTTTTTTTTTGATGGGTCCTCTTCTTCCTCGACAACCTTGACACCTCTAGCTTCCTTGTCACCTCTTAACCTCGACTCAAGTATGTCTTCAACAAAATGATCTGCTCGCATGATATCGCCGTTCTTGGGGTCTTTGCACATCCAATCTGCAAACTTCTCAACATGACCACTAGTTTGGAGAACTTCAGCTGGAGTCAATGCTGTGCAGTCCAGTTCCAACATATCTTCTTCCAAGACGAAATGTTTGCGCCATAAGTCAATAACGTTCGCCTGCAAGGCGCAACCAGGAGGACCATAATCATACTACGTGAGAAGTCAGTATTGCCCAGAAAAAGACTTCCTAGAATCGGCTGAGAGTATGAAGCTTTATGGTGAAATAAAAGAGTTATAGAAGTCGAAACATGCAGAATGTATTGGACATTGGGAGCATTGTATGAAAGACTTGTTGCTTACAAGACCAGCGACTCCATTATAGATTTCGAAAGAGGGAGTGTAGAACATGCGCCGCCTCAACATAGAATCGAGGACTTGACGATCAAGGGGCTGACCCTTAAGGGTGGTAGTGGTCGACATTATTTTGTCCTTCTTTTGTGTTGGTGTTTGGTATTTATGGTGGGGTGTTTTAGCTGTAAAGGTTCGAAATGTGAGCTGTGGGTTTAGTTTTGGTTTGACAACAATATTTCTTGCAAGGCTACAAAAAGATCGCATTCACCGAAGACTCATCCAATAATAGGTATGAGTCAAAGAAAGTCTGGGGAACTTTTCAAAGCTTTGCGATTTCTCAAGGTCGTGGGGGAATTTCTTTTTGTGTGACTCGTCGCGAGGGGGACAGCCTTGTAGATCCATCCACCAATCGGGAAGAAGCGGCCGCATACCGATACCAGCTAAAATAATTTTTGGATTTCCTCTTCGGTTTTTCTAGACATCCTTTCCTCTAAGTATTTATTATATCGACATATAATAATCTCACAATGGGTTCCAAACGTGTGCACCCAGCCTCTTCGAAGGCAGCATTACCTTTTAAAACTGGTAATAAATTCAAGAGACAAGATCTTCATATCAAACAAAAGAAGGCTCGTGATAACGATCGCAGAGATATACGCTTCAAACGAAAGAGAGAAGAAGATAGAGATCCCGAATTGAGAAGGCAGCGGTTAGCGAAGAACATTCCACATACAATTGATAATAAGCGTGTTTGGGATGAAGTATCGGGCGATGGAAACGACCTCAATATCAGTGTAGATGTCGAGCAATTGAAGAGAAGGCGCATAGAAGAGGCGGAGGCTGCAGAGCAAGAACCTTTAGATGAAGAACCAGAGGAAAAGGACGATGACGCCGATAGTATGCTGGACTCGGATTCTGAGAAGGGATCAGACGACGAGGATGAAGAAACCGAAAGCAGAACTCGAGCAGTTAGCAATGCGCCTTCAACAACCAGCACAAATCTCGACCTTACACCATCCTCCCTATCCCTCAAATTTCCCACACTCTTCACGGATGAACCTCCGCCAGCTCCAAAAATCCTCCTCACAACCTCCTTGAACTCTACACTCCATGCAGAAGCTCATCTGTTATGCACTCTCTTTCCAAATAGCAATTACGTCCCTCGATCGGCCCATCGCTATGGACACAAATATTCTCTACGAGAGATCTGCAAATTTGCTACAAATCGCGAGTATACATCCGTTGTCATGCTTAAAGAAGACGCTAAGGTACCCACTGGCTTGACCATCGTCCATCTACCATCTGGTCCCACATGCCATTTCTCGATCAAGAATTGGGTTGAAGGAAAGAAGTTGCCTGGTCATGGTAACCCAACAAATCACTACCCAGAACTCATTTTGAACAACTTTCGCACACCATTGGGATTGTTGACTGCGAGATTATTCTTGACGCTATTCCCACCACAACCAGAATTACAGGGTAGACAAGTAGTTACGTTGCACAACCAACGTGATTATATATTTGTCCGAAGACATCGATATGTTTTCAGGGAGAAGCGAGAAACAGAAAAGAGCGTAGTAGGACCGGATGGAAAAACCGTGGAAGGTGTAGAGGGCATTAGAGCTGGATTGCAGGAGCTGGGACCACGATTTACGTTGAAGTTGAGAAGAGTTGATAAAGGAATTGGCAGAGCAGGCAGTGAAGGGGATGATGCTGTTCAATGGCAATGGAAGGCTGGAATGGAGAAGCAAAGAACAAGGTTCAACCTTTAGCCTTGTGGTACTCTATTATTGTACTCTCTAAACATACATAATTTGATTTTTGATACCCTCATATATACAAGTTGCCACCCAACATGGTGTTCCTATCCTGCAAGTCTGCAAGTCCGGAATACTTCTAGTTGCTTGCCTCTTCTCCACCTTTCCACATATTCATTGTGACTCTTAGCCCATGAAGAGATAATCCACTACGTTGGAACAATTGAAATCACCGGCCTACTACGATCTACAGTGGTCATAACTAGTAAACTTACTCCCCTTCATCCAATTCGTCAATTTCTCCAAAGCGACCGGATCAATACATCTGTTAGTCTTGATGAAGACCGTCTCAAACGGAATCACATTGATTCCGAGATAGGGCCTTTCGATCAAAACATCTCCCATCTTCGCTGCTGTGCAAAGTCTCTCATATTCCCTCCTTATGTCAGATAACTTATCCTGCTTCTCGGCTACGTGTTTTCCAGAACCTTTGTGGAGATGGCCATGATGACTGTCTTTCTTCTTTTTAGATTCTTCCTGGTCTTTTATACCACCCACTCGGTCGACAGCATTCATAATTGCTTCGACGCCATATCTCGCGGCATTGACAAAAGCTGCAGCGCCTATTTCAGCACTAATCACATCACTGAAGCTACGGAAACAGTTGTTGATTCCAGGTGTATATTTTCCTGATTCGTCCAGTGCGAGTATAATATAATTCGCAAGCTGGCGCGGCAATCTGGTAAGCACATCTTGGGAAGGAAAGAGTTGTGTTTTCATTGACAGAATAAGCAGCCCAAAACATAGATTGGATGCGTTTGATGTTGTTCTTACTGAGGATGATTCTGTGAATATCAATTTCGCCAGTCAAGATGAGAATGATTCCGGTTGCATCATGGCGACCATGATCGTTGGAATACTGGACATTGATTCTAGCTTCAGGTGACTGAAAGGCATGTAAAATACGCGGCTCTTCCTTTGACGCAGAGGGCTGGATGATTGATGAAGCAGTCATATTTCCTCCTTAGGTGGACACTTCTTCTGCTCGTTGGTTTTTGAGAAAGGAGTTTAACACAAGTCAAGACATCAAGAAGTGTCTATTTTTAATAAAAAAATGCTGACTGTATCCCATAGAGAGTGGCCAATTCCTGAGAGGAGAGCACACTTGCAAATTTCCTCAGAATATTCATGATATCAGTATCTTTGGCAATAATATAGTGGCATCAAATGCTACGGGAAGTGCCTGGAGTATTTAGCATGCTGTGCTACAAGCTATCCAGCAATGTATTCAAATCTCAGTGCTACGCTACCCGATCATCTCCAGATCGATGGAGCTCAGCAAAGCAATGGAAAAAAGCATGGAACCAAGCTCCCCAGATTGTCATATACGCAAGCCATCAATGACTCGAGCGTCGAGAACCTTCGAGACTGCACTACAACCTGTACTTTGGATATCGATAGCAAAAGATGCTCCTGAAATCATCTAAACTGAAGAAATACTGGTGGTGAAACAAGGTTTCACCAACCGACAAAATGCTATGCAACGATATCCTGTAGTTGAAGCTTTGGGAGCTTTCGTCAGATGGTTTTGAGTTGGTTATGATTTCTTTATGCCTGAACTCGACTTCGCTGTGCTTCAAATATTCAATGATGGAAAGCTTAAGAGATAACTTTACCTCATTCCCTATACTCTGCATAAATCGAAGGCCGTTATCTATCTCTTGGAATCAAATGAGACTTGAAAGAGTGGGGTGACGTTTACACAAACGATTTCCTTCCAATCTTAGAAATGATTGCCTTATCAAACCAACCTTAACATTGTCATCCCCGCGATGAAAGCTGAGACATGAATATTATACACTCTTTTCAATATTCGATATCAGCTCATGAAATCATTATTTGGAATTAAAAATAGAAGGGATATATTTATAAGCTTTTAGTTTATTGTTAGTATCATACAGTCTGAATTTCAATGTAAATTGATATGATTATAATATATCAAGATGTAAGTAATTTCAACGCAAGATGATCATTCTGTCTAATAATTAAGTGTACCGTTTTTTTCGTCCAGACTCCAATTAGAGAATACCTAAATGCACAAGGCAAATAGCTTTGCCGTTATCACACTTCACTGATAAAGCTTGTCATTGATGGTTATCAGGATATTTCATGATAACCAGGCCGCGGGGTAGTAGCCAGTGACATTTCAATTGTCGAATGAGAGCTCAGAGTGGGTTGTCACCATTGCATATACTTGCTCTTTTGGGTCTCTAAGTGGAGAGTTCAGATACACTGCATAATCTCATATCTATATGATCACCGGCCATGATACACTTCGTGATAAGTTCGTTATACACCTTGACCACTTGAGATGTCTTAAAAACAGAGAGATCATCGCAATGGTTACCTGGCCAAACAACTAGTACCTTCTGTCGTCTACTACGATCAAAAGGTAAAAGTCAAACTTATTTCTACAATAGCTACCTTTCATTATCTCTTCTGCGGTTTATATTTGTGTCTTGTTTCACGATGGAGCACACCAATCATCAACGTGATGCACTGAACACACGCGCGGTCCCAGGGACCATTCACTTGGTAGATCTCGAAGGTGTAATGAAGGGGCAGCATGCATCTGCATCTCGACTACAAGATGTTGTCCTTGTTCCATCGCCATCCAGCGATCCAGATGATCCGCTAAACTGGTCGCCGAAACGGAAGATGCTATCAACAGCATGCATGTCCATGTATACTTTGATGGTTGGAATAGCATCTGCCGCAGTTTACAGTGTATTGGAGCCCATAAGTGAGGACACTGGCTTAACAGTCGATCAGTTGAACGCCGGCACGGGCTACATGTTTTTGTTTTTCGGAGTGAGTTACACTATCTCGTATGCTTCCTTTCACAGAATAAAACAATGGAAGGTCTAGAATGGTTAGGGGAGCATGGAAGAACGATCGAATTGTGTCTCAAAATAGAGTCTAGTCCTTTCTTCCTTCCATCCAGAATAAGGTTACTTTTACGGGATCATAGCAACATATTTGAAATTTGAGTACCCAGTCGCTGATGTTGTACTTCGGGTCCAGTGGGGAACTTTAATCGCCCAGCCCATGGCGCTACAATACGGCAAAAGACCGGTGTATCTGTTCTCTATGCTAGCAACTCTGGGGTCAGTAAATGTTTAATCCATCATATTGCTTGTAGAAGTACTGACAGAACAAGTACCATGCTATGGGTGCCGCATGCTACAACAAACT
The DNA here is from genome assembly GCA_004786145.1 of Botrytis paeoniae. Classification (NCBI taxonomy): domain Eukaryota; kingdom Fungi; phylum Ascomycota; class Leotiomycetes; order Helotiales; family Sclerotiniaceae; genus Botrytis; species Botrytis paeoniae. The sequence continues at coordinate 112,130 of PQXI01000052.1, forward strand.
CTGCCTGGATTGGAAGTAAGATTTTACAAGGTGCTGTCGGAGCCCCTATCGAATCACTTTGCGAAATTTCGATTACAGATATTTATTTTGCCCACGAAAGAGGTTCCTATATGGGATTATATGCTTTCATGCTGGCTGGAAGTAACTTTTTAGCTCCAATACTTGTGAGTCGTTGAGAGGTGATGATTGTCCCTCATTTGAGCTTACGATTTTACAGGCTGGCTTTATTAATGACGGACAAGGGTGGAGATGGGTGATGTATTGGTGTGCTATCTTTCTGGCCGTTGGATTTGTATTCTGCTTCTTCCTTATGGAGGAAACAAACTACGATAGAGCACCTCAAGAAAAGACAACTTCCGGCGATGACACACCTGGAATGGCCACACCAACAGAAGGGGTGTTCCAAGAGAAGTCTTGCGCTTCATCAGAGCCACTTGATCCCGAGAAAGGTACTTCTACCGACGTCTCAAGAGCAGCTAATCAGAATACTGAGCTCGGAACCGTGCATTACAAGCCGAAGACATATATCCAAAAGCTGTCTTTAAAGGATAAGAAAAGAGATTTCAGGCTCTTCCGGATGATGATTCGACCTCTTATCTTCATGTCTCTCCCATCGATTGCCTACGCTGGATTCTCGTATGGCAGTAACTTAATCTGGTTCAACGTCCTCAATGGAACTGCCTCCTTGATTTTGAGTGCTCCGCCTTATAACTTTTCATCTTCCATGGTCGGATTGTCTTATGTTTCTCCCTTACTTGGAGTAGCTTGTGCTTCCTTTTATTCCGGAGTCATAGGAGATAGAGTCGTATTATGGCTCGCCCGTCGCAATAAGGGGGTTCTAGAAGCAGAGCACCGCCTTTGGCTGTTCTCAGTATCCATAATTCTTATACCTGCCTCTTTGATTCTTTGGGGTGTCGGAGCAGCCCATCACATACATTGGTTTGGACTCATAGTTGCCATGTTCCTTATTGCTGGCTCAAACGGTATTGGTCTTCAATTGTCTGTTTCGTACTGTATCGATTCTTATAAAGAATTGAGTGGCGAAGCCATGGGTATGTACCTTCTTACATCATCCAATATTCGTTCCTCAAGTCCAAGCTAACGACTTTCACAGCTACTGTAATTATCATCCGAAATACAATGAGCTTTGCAATCGGCTACGGTGTCACACCTTGGGTTACTAATATGGGTTATCAAAATGCTTTCATTGTGGCTGCCTTTGCTGGTCTTGCTCAAGTTCTTACGTTCTTTGCAGTCGTGAAATGGGGCAAGAGTTGGAGAAATAACACGAAGGGGAGATACTACAAATACGTGGAGGAAAATGATATTTTAGGAGTCACGCACTAGGAGAGTTAGAAGTACTGGTAGGGAGGAGATTATGAACGCGATATTAGCTCTCCTCCCGCCAGTCACATTTCCACAAACTTTGGAATCGACTGAGGCTTCAAGAGACATGTGACAATGAAGGGATGTACCCATCACAACACTCGCAGTACATTTCATGTATTTTATTTGTTTCAACCTTGGCATTGGACACCAATGTCCAGCTGCCACATCAAAACTGAACATTATCGTCCGCTCTTGCCTCCGCTCGACAGTATATATCTGTGGTCACGTAATCTGGACCGAATGCACTCTCCAACATTAATATTTAAGTTGCGAGCCTGAGAAAACACGAGATAGAAATTTACACGACGTTTGTGTCCTCGCGCATCAAGGAGTACGGTGTTGGATTCGGGATCTCGGATCTTATAGGCATTATATTAAATGGTGAGACTCGTCCGAACTCAGCTCTAGCTCAGTTGCACGATGCCTAACTGCAGGAAATTTGACGATCTCGGGAGGAAACAAGACACTAAGAATAGCTATCATCGGAAGAATAATTAATCGGAAGGTGCAACGGCTGAATCCATCCGCTACCTTATCAATGCCCAGGCACACAAGGAGATTTGATTATGCTTAAACTGTGAAGGCTGTTGATTTGATTTGACCGAAGTGCCGTTTTCCGTTTGCTCATGAGTTGCCTTTGAATACGAGCTACATGACACGCTCTGCGAATGCTCCACAACAAATGTTCCAACTGGTGAAGGCTTTCGCAAAGAAAACAATTTTATTAGGGGCCAAAGGACGTGCATAACGCCAAGTCCTCGTCATCCGGGAGGAGCCATGACTGAGATGATCTCGAGATGACTTTGTTTTTCTCGAAAGCTTAAACTGCAATTTCCACTGCAGGCCTTCTCTCATTCCACCACTTCCACCGATGGTAAGGGAGTTCCAAATATCGTTAAAAGAAAGAAGAAAAGCGACGTGAGAAGAAAAAGGAAGTTGTGACCAAAACATGCGTACCCAGCTATCACAAAATCATAGCATTTGTATGGCCATCATGATTGGCACCACGAAGTCGGAAAGATCCCTTCATTCGAAATTTTCCGAATTTTTAACATTCTTAGCACCAGTTGTAAGGGATCATGCAAGAAAGTCATGTACCGTGCGCACGTTCAGCCGTCTAGAGAGATTTCTAGCATGGAAGCGTTCATGTTCATCAACATTTCTACGCTTTTTCTTGTTATCAACTTGATCGGGCATGGTTCTAAGACCTCTCTTACCCCACTTACTATCCTTTCTACTCTCAGGTCATTGTGACCTACATGAACATTTTCTCTAAACAGTATAATCAGTTCTTGGACCTGCATTTACTTGTAAGAACTATACAAAAAAAAACCCCCCCCGGTCCCATTTGTCTCATTCAGTGATGGGAATCATAAGATGGCTGCACAAATCCTGCATCCTTGTTGTGCATCTATGGTAGGCTGCACGTTGACGGTTGTACCCATACCAATCGGATCTACTCAGAGTTTTGACCCTAGAAAACCATGTTACTTTTACACACTTCCCTGCTTATTGTCGCTGCATATCAGGTCAGCTTGCCTCTGCTTTGGGGGTTTAATAGGATGTCTATCTCCCTTTGCAACATTCTTCATTCATTCATTGGTTTTTATAACCCTCACAGTCGCTTCAATTTCTTGAAAACAGTCTCTCCTTTATCACCAGTCTCGACATAAAAGCAGCTGGGTAGAAAGTTTCGCATCTATAATTTTTACTACATATAATTTTGCAACCAACTCACCTATTGAAAGTAATTACACCTCACACTCCTTCAAGAAACGATCAGCATGAAGTCTGTTTCGATCCTCGCCACTGTGGCCTTGGCTTCGTTGTCAACCGCACATCCAGGACCTGCCATGCCAAAGTTGATGGGCGGCAGGGAATTCCTCCAATCCGTCAAGGGTCGCAATGCCATGCCAGCCCCAATCACATCCCCCGTACATGTAGAGGAAAGATCGCCTAAGGCAGCAGCAAGAGCGAACGATCCAAATACTTGCGGTCCAGGTGTTGGTAGCTGTGTAAATGCATGCTGCTCTCCAGCAGGGTAGGTACTTTTCTCCCAGCCCTACAGATCTCAACTAACGAATCCACCAGATATTGCGGTACCACGGAAGAGTATTGTGCAGCTCCGGACTGTCAATACAAATACGGACCTCTTTGCGATACACTCCAAGCTCCAGCTGGTGCCTCCACAGCAAACATTGAACGCCCACACATTGGAACTGTTCCATATGGTGGAGCTGGCATTTACGATTGTCAAGTCGCTGGAGGTTTGTTTCCCTGGACTCTTTAGAGGTTTTGGAAGAGGCTAACTCATCTGTTTTGGTAGATATTGCGTTTACCTTCGATGATGGTCCTTATCTTTACACTAATGATCTCCTAGACAAACTTGCAGCTTATGGGGCCAAGGCTACTTTCATGATTACTGGTAACAATCTTGGAAAAGGTGCAATTGATACGACTGCAGAGTACACTGCTGTTATCAAACGTATGGTCGCTGAAGGTCATCAAATCGCATCGCACACGTGGGGCCACCAGAATTTGACATCCCTCGACCCAACAACGTTCAAGAATCAAATGTACTACAATGAGATGGCTTTCAGGAACATCCTTGGATATTTTCCAACATATATGAGACCTCCTTATTCCGAGTGTAACGCCACCTGTGGTGATCTCATGGCAGACTTGGGATACCATGTAACTTATTTCGATTTGGATACTGAGGGATATTTGAACGATGCTGCAACTCTCATCCAGAACTCCAAAAACATCTGGGACAAGGCCATTGCCAAGGCAGATGCCACTACAGGAAACTTCTTGGAGATCGAACACGACATCCATTATCAAACCGTCTACAATCTTACAGATTACATCCTTGCTTCCATGTACTCTCATGGTTTTAAGTCAGTTACCGTTGGGGAGTGTCTCGGAGATCCGTCTGAGAACTGGTACAGAAGTGGTAATGCTAGCGCTCCTGTTCCTACTCCAAGTAAACAAATCTCCGATGACGGTTCCTGCAATGCTGATATTACATGTCTCGGTTCCACCTATGGGAACTGCTGTTCTGTCAATGGTTATTGCGGATCTACAGACGCCTATTGCGGTACTGGCTGTCAATCTGCTAGCGGAACATGCTCTGGATTATCTACGTCCTCAACTAGCGCAACTAAAACCTCAACTACTGCAAAGCCAACCAGCACTCAAAAGGTTTCAGACGATGGGAGCTGCTCGAGCTCTACCACTTGTAACGGATCTAGCTTTGGTAGTTGCTGCAGTCAATATGGATACTGTGGAAGTACTACTGATTATTGTGGTACTGGATGTCAAAAGAGCTTCGGCACTTGTACTTAGGGGGTAATCAGATGAGTATGGAATGGAGGTTGGAAAAGTTTTTACTTTCACTGTAAATATAACATTATGGAGGGAATCGGGGTAATTTTTATGACTACAATATAATGATTGTTTAATAGATCTTTCAAACAAAGTCAAGCACAACACCAAAAACTACTATATATTTGACCTCTTGGTACACCTGGTGAGCATGACCTAGCTTCTAGCATCCTCTCAACATCATGAGGTTGTTTCATCGCTCCAGATCCAACTCTTGTCTGAACCGCGACCGTGAAGGTCCATTCACAATGCAAATCTCATATGAATGAAAATTCCAACAGCAGAGAAGTGAGAGACGCAAGTCAAACGGTCGGAGACTAAATACACACCTCCAGCCATCTAGGATCTGACGGAACGAAATAAGTCGGCATATAAAAAATACATATCCTTTGCCAAATTCGATACAAGATCAGACAATCAATATCCTGAATTGCCGTTTTCACACGATACAATAGAACCGTTTATTAATTGATTTGATCATGAGATTTTAATCTCCCTAGGATTCCCTATTGTTATTTCATAATCACCGAACTGCCAGTGATCCTCAAAATTTCAATCAATCAAAGTGTCTTGGACACTACTCTTTACTTCGTAAGTTGAAAGCAAGCCGATAGAGCGCTAAACTCTAACAGGTAAAGCTTTTACTAAATACACACCATTATTTACTCAATTCTCCCTGAAAGAAAGGTTCGAACAAAAAATGTTCCCTCCTCAATATCAATACCTGATAAACTCATCGCACCTAAAGCCCCCTACCTATATCCATATATATACCTCGCATCTTATACTCACTGATCATCTTTCACAGGTCATACTTACACCAAAGAAGACTTTCTACCCTCTCTTATTAAGTTCAAGGTCCTATCGTGAACATGACAACTCAAGCGGCGGATTCGCAGATTAATCATGCGGATGCTATCAATTAGTGCGTATTATCTCCCCTCAAAATCCCCTTCAACATCTCCTTCAATTGTTCTTTAAAAATAGGAATACAAGACAACAAATATCAATATGATAAGTGAAAAAGACTGACAAAGCACACAGCTGGGAAAGCATAGAGGCAAGTGATGATGGAATGTTGGGAGGCTTTCCATATATCAGTCGAGTGGATATACAGGGATCAAAGAACTTCTTAGGGAAGTTGGGTGTAAAGGGTGCGAAATTGGGGAGGGCGGTGGATTGTGGGGCAGGGTAAATTATTCTTTGTTGTGGAAATTTTTGTCTCTTTCCTGGGCGTGGATTAAGTCGTCTTGTGGTGTTTTCGGCGTGTAGTGTCTTTTCATCAGCTGATCAAAGATGAGAGTTCAATGACTGAAAGTTCAGTACTATGACACGAATGAGATTATGGATCGGGATTATTCGTTGGTCATAAAAGCTAGAACATATATGAACTAACAAGACTTCCAGAATCGGTCGAATTACAAAAGCATTGCTTCTTAGTGTTGCTGAAACCGTGGATATTGTGGAACCAGTAACGAAGTTCTCTTCTGCGCTTATAGACCAACCTGGAGTTGGCCAAATATACTCAGTTGGCCTCGAAGCGTGGACACCAGATGCAGAAACCAGATATGACTTGATGTGGAACCAGTGGTGTCTAGGACATTTGACAGACTCTCAACTGGTGGAGTATCTTCAGAAATGTGGAAAGATGTTGAATGAAAATGGTTGGATCATAGTGAAGGAGAACATGAGCACGCATGCTGGCAATGATATGTTCGACGAGCTGGATAGCAGCGTCACTAGGTATGTGAAAATCATAAGTAATTGGGATATCAAGCTTACATGAAGCGTTAGGACTGATGAGAAATTCCGTGCACTCTTTGAGAAAGCTGGCCTAAAGCTAATGAAGACGGAATTGGCGAAAGGTTTTCCGAAGGGGTTATACCCTGTTAGGATATATGCTTTGAAGCCAGAATGAACGTCAAACATAGCTACCATAAAATTATCGACATTTTGAAAACACTCAGCCTACCACACGACATAATAAAAGTACCGGTTACTTTGAAACTTCATATGGCTTGAAGGAGCACTGCATGCCTAGGAGAGTATTCTGGGACAAATAATTCTATTCTAGAACACAGGTACTTGAGAGTCCAGTGCAGATTTTACTCGTCTATTACTTGAGTAATTTGCCACACTGTATAAGAATATGAGCATTATTCGTTCTCAAATGAAATAAATTTAAGCAAAGTCACTGAGCTATTGAAGTGATTATATTCTCGAAATAGTGACCCAAATCAACCCCATCAAAATTCGATCTCAATTTGGCAGGTATGAAGCTCAACATGTTCTTACCACCTACAACTTCGACAACGTTCCTTCTTGGAATGGTAGAGAATTAACAAGTTGAGAATCGCCTGAACTTCTTTAATCTTCTGGTTTGTATGTTTTCATTGCTCACACCACTTTCTCATCTTCAAAATATACAATATGGCCCCACGATTGATTCCCCTTTTGCAAATCAGTTTTCTTGGTATAATAGCTCTTATTCTACGATTTATCATCCTCCCAGCAAGTACTTACGTGCTCGAACTAAGAACCCCAATTATCTCCATCAGGCTCTCCCTTGACGAGTGGCAGTTCTTCACTTTCAGAATCGAGCACCAAAACCCAACCAGTACAGGGATACTTCATTCTTACGGGATAAAGGTTGCCCTTCGAAGATTTTATTTCGAAGTTAACCATTTCTATAAAGGACGTCAGTTGGTCTCGATTATTGGGCTAATTTTTCTTGCTTACTGATTTATTGTACGAGTGTAGATCTGCGAGGACGATTGTTAGTACCACAAATTTCGACGGCAGTGATCACCCTAAATTAGGAGGCTATCGCACGTTTTTTGTTTCTAGGCTTGGCTTTCCTTCTTATTGTTCTTTACCCCATTGAGTATTCGGAACGGCGTCATTCTTTGGTCTTTTTGCGTAAGTCATCTGTTCATGTTTCGTCCCTTTGCTTTGCATTATCAACAAAATTCCGACCCTCCTGCTAAAGCAAGTTCAGTGTTCGAAACGGACATTCTATCTGAAATCAAAGCACAGGATCGAAAGAGTTCGAGTTTTTCTGATCGGGGAGACTTTGTGAAGAGAAGAAAGATGATAACAGAGTGGATGTGAAGCTTGGGGGAACAGTGGAAAGAGAATCGATCGTATTAGTGTGCTTGCAGCAGTGGAAGAAAATATGGGTCAATTGGCCGGTACAGCTTCAAATTACTCATCTCAACCTTCACCACCTCGAAGAAACAGACTTCTAAGAGAGATGAGAAGATACTCATCATCAAGAAGTTCCCAATCCGAGACTGCAAAACATAGGTCTGACGAGTCGATAGACAAGGTGGATGAACAGCGTTTCTAGGATTTTAATTTCGTCTTTGGTGCCAACTTTTAGGCGCAATTCTGCGGATATGGGTTTATTGAATTGTATGATAATAGGGAATTGCATGTGCATGAGAATGATATCAATTGTGGCTGGTAGGAGAATAGGTCTTACTTGAATGACTTGAAGTTGCCGCCAGTGGTGCTGCTAGCGAGATGAGCTATATCATCAACAACATGAGAAGGAGTTGTTGTATAGAACAGTCGAAGGAGACATTATTTGTCACGACAGTCTGCTGCTAGAAATAGCGAAAATGTTATTAATTCGAATACACAGCTTCATAGAATTATATGATGCTCATCCTTCTCAGATGATCAGATGCGCTTTCTTGTGACATATATCTCGAAGCCCCATGTTCAACGCTACAGCATTTCCACGGGATTACCTCTCCGCAAGGAGAAAAATTGTTGAGGATAACCATGTATCAACACAACACAAGTAATCCCAAAGACTCGTTTCCACCTCGCTTAGAACTCCCTCTCAGAATTTTACCAAGCTTTTCATTCCTTAATCCATTATCCACCTCACTCACACTCGCTACTTCATTTTTTGGCATTCGCATACTTTGTATCACCTCACTGGTGGCCAATTATAGCGAGCGATAATCGAGATATAGTTCCACGTTCTAGACCATCGATCCATTTATCGGAAGGCCACACATCTGGTCTGGGTACAACCATCCTTGGCTCCCCATAATAGAAGTTTCATAAGGCATCTATGTATTACTCTATACAAAGCTATCCCAGGGAAGAACTTTTCTTCTCGGAGTTCATTTGAGTGCGAGGGGATTTGTGTGTGTGGTTGATCTATCGGGTAGATTATCTGAATCTGAATGGGAAGTTGAAGGTTTGATGGGATTTGGTGGATGGGTATGGATGGGTATTGAGATATTTCTTGTGAGATTTGAGAGGCTTTCTTCTTCTTTTTCTGTACATTGGATTCTGGATGTCAATAAGGGGCTAGTACATTAAACTTGGAGCTGTACATTTGGGTAGCAAAGATGGATTTTCGACGGGTGAAGTGTTTTGATATCTAGGTATTTTGTTACGTTTCTCTTGCAAGTAGTGTAATTCAGTCAGTCCGTCAGTCAGTCATTGTGACAAACACCTTTAGTGGAGACTGTATATGGTAAAGCATCTGATTTCGAGAATGTGAGGTAAGTAGTGTGATTCATGTCTGGATGATTACTTGAATCTTCTAGAAACTGCGAATGGTTTTTCCGCTTGGCATTCTGTCTATGTTTGTTAAGAGTGCAGATTATATACTGATAGAGAAAAACATAGAGAGTAGAGATACGATAATTAGCTGTCGACTTACTACTACAGTATAGCTCTTTCATTATTATTTTTAATTTGAATAGGGTTTCCAACGATTGCAGCTACGTGCATCCAAATTCTGACCTTCCCACGTATAATTCACACTGCACATAGGATTTCCATATCAAAGCCAGCCTCCAAACAGAAAAAGACACTTTCAAATCATCAAAATATCATATCGTAATCACCCGCTCGTTCCTGCATATAAGCTCCACTTCCCATCGAAAAGCGGTAAGTGAATCTCCTGTTCAGGTATTGATATGTAGGTGTAACTCTGTGGGTTAGGGTTTCTGTAGATTGAAAATTTTGCTATGTTTGGGGAGGAAGAAAAATTCGGGGATTTTTTAGAGTGGGGAGATGGAGTTTGTGTGTGATTATTGTAAAAGGATTGTCTGGAGAATTGTCTTTCTAGAGATAGATGGAGAGATGAAGGAGGTGATGTTGGGTTTTTGTATGAGGGGATAGTTATACAACTGTTCACTGCTGGTCAAGGGAGATACAAATCAACATCGATAATACTACCGTACTCGAGTATGAATTAATATTCCATGTAGCAATATAGTATTTCGTCAAATATACTACCCATTGGCAAACACTAGCTCGTAAAGACGATGCACCTCGCATTCATCCCATGTAAGAATAAACTTCTAATTTTCTCTCAACGTCGAGGGTGAACTCACAAGCTACGACACATGATTCGGCTTAACTAGTCTCCACTTCCGTTCTCTTTGAGCCGCAGCAAGGCATCCTGAGCATAGAGTATAAACAGCTTACTCCAAAATCTATCCCTATTTCCCATCTTGCATCTTAGACATACAGGTAGTATAACCCTAATGCACCAAATCCTCCATCTATCCACACCCCAAATCTAACATCTCCCCTCCCAAAATATCTCGTAACAACAACCTCAAACCATCCAAACCCACATCCCCAAGAAAACTCTTCCTCACACCGACTATTTCCCTCTCCCAATTTCCCTTCTAGATTAAGACCAAAACCAAGAATTTTTTCCAACACAAAAGCTTCTAGACATTTTCCAGAGCGCCGACTCCATATATATGAAGATTCTGGCATGAAAAATTTCCACCACCATGTCATATCTGTGCGTACCCAGCTCTCTTGTTCACTCGAGAGTTCCGGGGTCCAGAAGTGGGACATGTGAGCCAGGCCCCCGGCAGACATTCCACTAGAACAATGTGATAGGATAACTGAGTGCCCAGCTACTGACCCAGGAGCAGGAACAGGAGCTAAAATCTAATCAAATGCTTTTTCGATAACCAATGGAAAGACGTTGGAAAATGGTCGTGTGAGCATTTTTATGAAACAAATGATAGGTAAGGATTAAGGTAGAGCTAGCTATGCTAAGCTAAAGGCTTTCATAGCCAGCGGTTAGCCTCGCAATTTGTCGTGGTCCACACACAGTAATAGATCCACAGGGCTGAGGAAACTTTGCCCTAGTAGCCTTATGCCCAATATGATGTACAGGGATATGTTTGGTCTAGAACTTTGATAAAATTCTGCTGATTCATATTGAATATAATTTTTGTGAACAGTCGATTGAAAACAGTAATTTTCTGGATATTTTGAAAAAAAAAAGACCACATAGACTCATCTCGCGAACAATATTACCAGTGTTCAACGTAAATAGACAAACATGCCATATCATAGAATCCACAGATACATGCCCTGTAAACAATCACAAGCCTTGATATCCTTCTCACCAGCTTCACAAAGAAGGAAATATACGCAAAACTCCCCAGTACCCGTTACTCACAAGAAACAAGCATAAAAAGGTAACACCCCTCCCTCTCCACTTGGAGAATAACGCCATCTTTCACTACGGTGTATTATTCCGGAAGTAACAGACCATCAGCCAACCATCGTGACAACATTCTTAATCCGTATATCTTCCAGGCATGAACAGTGGCGAGCAAATCAGCGACCGAACTGCAGACCGCATTTTCTCCACTATTTGCTGGGGATGCACTTCAAGAAAACTTCTCTCAAGGTAGGAGGTAACTGGAAAACATGATTCCACATCAATAGTTACCAGGGAAAATATTTTATTTTATTTTATTCACTGCCGCGAACAAAAGTTGGGGTGCTATGGCCACCCGCGAGATTTTCATCGTATAATTCTCCGGAAAGGGCGTTGCGTGAGTGGTTCATGATATGTGAGTCCCATGTTCTTGGGCAGCCTTTCTCAAAGCCTGTCGTGGCTGGGTCTGCACGTACCTAGAAACTTTATTGTATGAAGATTTTCTGATATTCTAGATTGAGACATAAATCGCTAGATTCGTGCTGAGTATATAGAGGGGGAAAGTCGCATTTTGTAAAAGCTCTTGTGAAGATCGTAGTATTGTACATTCGTTTGGACACTGTAACGAACGCTCATTCATTCGTGGGAGACGAAAATTCATTCTTTCATTTTATTTCTAAAGTCTAGCAATTAAGGAAGGAAACGAATAATTGATTTCGTAATCTAATAATCCTCAAATCACAATATCAAGATTCGAAACTTTTCAACTCCTGACCACCCACACTCAAATAATTCCATGAAATTCGAGTCCCGATCCCCCCACATTGCCGTGGCCCCTTCCACCGGCGCCCGCATCCTCTGTATCGACGACTACAACGACGGCCGCGGCGTCTTCGTGCAAGCCTACCTCGAATGTCTACGTCTCTGGCAAGCCAACTGTTCCCCAGACCGCCGCTGGATATTCAACGACATTTCATCCGCGGGACTCTATCTCGCCACCGACTTCAGCAAAAACCATCGTTCTCTCTTCCGAAATGAGCTCCGCAGACCCAAGCAAGAAGATCGAAGCAACAATTCTCTCCACGCATTCCAACAATCCAAAGCATGTGATAGTTCCGAAAAGCGCGCCATCTTAGCGCGCGTGGGAACGAGAGAGATGAGGGGAATCAATCGCGAGGATTTCGGGACCAAGGATATGATTATATGTTTTGATCATGGGGATATGGAGATCTTGGCTTCGTTGCGCGATGAAGCGGAGCGGGAAACACGCGAGTCCCAGAAAGCGAAGATTCATTATATACCGCTTGGCAAGGGATGGGAATATGATTTAGATGCTTTTGCGTGGGCAAGAAAAAATGTTCGACAGTGGGCGACTAAGTACTTGAGATTTAGAGAGCCAGCTGAGTTGATTAGGAATGGAAGTTGGAGAACGATGCAGGTGGTGATTAATGAGTATGAGTGGATAGCTTTGGTGAAGGACCACGAGAGGAGATTAAGAAAGATTGGAGAGAGAACAAAATGTGCTTTTCATTTTGGTAGAAGCGATTACGGGAAGGTGGTTAGTGTTACTGGGGGCAGAAGAGAGATTGAAGTTGCGGCAAGGATGATTTTGGAGAGCTTCTAAGCTGTAGAGTTTCTTTCTGAGCAGTGCTCTTGTTTTTCATATTTTCTTTTACACAAGTTTTTGCTGGGGTTTTTTTGGGATTAACGATACCATGACATAGATTACATTATATATAGATTTAGACTAGACTTGTGCTCATACCACTGGGTACGAATCGCAAGATTTGGAACGTGGAAAGAGATACAGCTTGTAGATATAATTAGATTTCCTTTGTCTCGGGATAGGGGAATCAGTACCTGACGGAAAACAAAAGTAAAATTGATGTTTGAAATTTCTCTTATTTGACAAATTGCCTTTGATATGCAGAATGAGTGACTTTTATATAGACCAGAATCAAAGAAGATGCTTCACACAAAACTTCCACTTGGAGCAAAGGTGTAGCGAAATAACTAGTCGTGGACGTGCAAGTTTATGTGAAATATCATTGAAACCGATGATATGTGATTCAGGGTAGCTATGGACCCTTTAAAGAAAATGATTTAATTGAACAAGCCGAATTTCTATGATGTACATCCACTAGTACGCCAACTGAAATAGTCAAACCCTAATATTTCCAATCGCCAATATCCATGTACTTCCGTAGAGGGATTTTACCATCCATATTTCCCTGCCGATCATGTATTCATGATGCATCCCTCGCTAATATAACACATAAATCTATAATTCCGTACACCATATCCCATGTTTTTCGCCATCTTCAGTAGTCGTTTCCTTCTAGTTCTATTCAACTTCATTGTACATCTTTCTTGTCCTTCGCAAGCTCGCCTTTCCGATTGTCGCCTGGGCACCTCTGCCTCTCCAACTTCATTGGCATTATCATCGCCAACTCAGGACAATACTCGAAAATTTTCTTCCTCTGATCAGGGTCCCTCCAGACATCCTCCGGAAGCACCTCTCCTCCATCTCGTACATGGAATCCCATGGGTCTCTCATGATATCTGTCTTCGACCGAGAAATGATCTTCCTTTTCACCGCTGGCTACTCGTGCTCCTGGCAATAACGTGATACGTTTTCCATACCACTCATCTTCGGGGGCCGTATCGTTAATTCGGGATTGGAATCCGAGTATCTTTTTCACAGTGGAAATTCTTCGGAATGAAAGCCCACCATTGCCTGCGAAGTGATCACCGGCGATTCTAAACGAATATGTTAATTTTCGTTCCCCAAATGGTAGTAGATTGCTTAAGAGCAAAGTGTCTCTCACCTAGGAGCGCCAGCCCAATCATAGTCTAGCCAATCATTCAGACTTTCTTCCGAATTTCCACACATAATACTATCCGACTCATATTTGAGCAACCATTCGACCTCCGGCATAAATTCATCATAGAATCGAATGTCCGTAAGCACCCTAAAAACATCCTCCTTACTATCCACCTTCCACGGCTTAGGAAGAACAATCAAATCCAGCTTTCCATTAGCCTTATGATATTGTGTTGCGAAACTGCGGGATACAACTTTGACACTCTTATTCGTGCCGATAAACACAAAGCGCCAATCCGGTGGCACAACGGAAATCATATGTAGGATTTGCGGGACGAGGTGAGGAATAGGTCTGCCTTCGATGAGAAGCGCAACTTTGGAGGCATTGAATTGCGCGCGCGGGTCATGGTTGGGAGACCAGTCTACTTTGATGGCGGGGATCTTCTCGGCGGCAGATGATAATTTGTTTTTGATGTGTCCTTCGACAACTGGTCGATAGCGTGGGAGGAAATGTGCTATCCACCATCTAGATATGAAGAATTAGAATTTGTTCTCTGGTCTGTGAAGTTTGTGTGCCTCTGGAAACAGGGCTGAATTGGGCGCAAGACTTACGTTGCCATCAGTGCTACCAGTAACAGAATTCTGGTTTTATTAATTACCAGTACTCCATTACCCAAAGGACTAGACCGAGAGGGCGACGACGACATTATTTTCGCACAACAAGAGGAAGAGGAAGAGGAAGTACAGCTCCAGTAAATTCAAAATAAGTGAATATCAAGAAACCAATTCGTTTTCGGCAATAGTAATACAAAAACGAGAAACTCCCCAAAGATCAAAACATAAGAATTGCAACCGGGCTAGAATTGAGAAATTGATTCAACCTGCCACCTTACATGGATGTGCATGATGACGCCTCTTTTAATCCAGACACGGTAGATTCGTATACCAAAAGAAGGAGACTCAATGGAGGAGATATGATGTGATATGGGACGAGAAGACAGGAAGCTGGATTACGATTCTCCCCAGCCAAGAGATTTAAAACGTGGTTTGGGCATTTAATATTATGGAGGGCGTGGGATTTAATCTGATTTCTGTGTTCTGGTATGCCCCAATATTGATTATCTATGCTCTTGCTGGCTTAGGTCGGTGTTCATACTGATCCCGACATCTACAATCCCTGCGTGTATCTTTATGATGGAGATTTAGGATACTACCAAAATCTATAACGGGAATTATATCTCAACTGTTGGTTATTCTTTTTGAAGATATAGATATATATTCCAGGTATATAGGTACATAGCCAGCATTTTCTCAATTGGGAAATAATATATGTATTGGAATTGCTAGTTCCGGAGGTGTGAGGAAGAAAAGATATCATTTTTCGGAGAGTTCCTGTGGGGGGTTGCTTGCAAGACATGATGGCTATTATGAGGAATGTGGGAAGCCCCTTCATTTAGACCTCTGGCTTCCCGCCACCATGAAGAATTCCTTTTAGCAGTCAATAGCGATAGTGCGGTGGGAGTAGGAGACAAGTAGCAACAATGATCATAAGGTTATGCAAAACTCGGGAGAAAAATTACAAACAATTAAAACTACTAATTAGTCTATCTAAGCACCAGTAACTCCATATCATATACAATAAAGACCCTTTTCACATTAAATAGCCGAACCCCTATCCTTATTTACGAGTTATGCTATACCATATTACCATCCCACTCCTCCATTTGCAAAAGTTGGAAACTCCTTCCCGTGATGCGATACAGAACATAGTCTATATTCCGGACACCAATCAAGTAATTTATCCATCTGATCCTCTTTCCACTTGTGTACGCGATGTAGTCCCAATGGGTGTGGATAATCGATTGATTCAACACTGAATGTACGTGTAACTTCTTCGGTGGGCATATTGACTGCGCCATCTTCTTCTGGATCAATGCCAATATTCTCTTCGTCGCCTTGTAGCTTCCGTAATCTGGAATATATCATTAGTGCGTGTCTATGAATGGAAGAATCTTGTCATACTTTTCTTGATACCATCGATCTTCTGCCAATTCTTCCTCTGGTTCTTCCTCTTCCTCCTTCTCTCTCTTGCTGTTCTGCTTCACATTCTTCTTTCCATTTCCATTCACCTGTGCTTCCTTATCAGCTTGCTTGCCTTTGTCTTCTTTCTTGGTGTCCTCTTGATTCTCCACCTGGAACTTTTTTCTCTCGTCTTCCAGTTTCTTTTTAATTTCCTGGTCCATTTTCTTCTTCTTTTCTTCCTCCGATTTCTTCTTCTGAGCTTCTTCCTTTTTCTTCTGCTCTTCCTCCTTCTTCTTCTGCTCTTGCTCCTTCTTTTGCTTCTCTTCTTTTCTCTTCTTCTCGTCCTCTATCCTCTTCATATCGTCAGCAAAGTCCCAATTTTCTAGAACCCTTAACATGCTACTTCTTTTCCTCATACTTAATCCTCCCTTATGACCCTTATCCTTGACAGGCGTTCCAACCAAGTCATAAGCAAAGAAATCATCAACGCTCGTTGCAGCATTAGAACACAACATACTGTCGCTATCAAAAAGTAGGATGTGCTCTGCCGGTGCGAGATTCTCCCATAACCACGTATCTGTCATGAATTTGTTTCTTGCTTTGAGGTCTGTGAACAGAACGGTTTGTGGGAGGTTTCGGATTTGAATGAGACCTTGTTTAAGATATCGAGAGAGTGCCGCAGATGTGGAAAATCGGGCAACGTCTTCGATTGAAGTATATATAAGTATGGGCCATGTTGGACCGAGGACACTGCCAAAGTGCAGGACTAGAGGTATAACTTCGGGACGATAGCTATCCTCTATGATCACCGCCACTTTATTGAAAATTGTTCCGTTGAAGTAATCTCCAAATTCATCCGTTACAAGATTCGCTTGTGTTGTAGCATTTGAATTGTCCCCAGAGAACAAATTCGGAAGGGAAAATGCTAGTTTCGATGAGTTGAAACTTTTCGTGTGATTCGAATGAAAGTTAATGGCATCGTGGTTCGGATTAAAGAGTTTGACTGTCCAGATAACTACGAAAAGGATAAAAGCCCCAAATCCGATATTCCGAGCTTGACGTTGCTGTATATCAATCAACATGACCTGTGACACTGCCCTCGTATCTGAAGAGGTTTTGATGGAAGAATTTCTCAAAATAGCAATGAATGTATCCTTCTACAAACAGTTCTAAGAAGTTTGCCGAAGCATCGAGTCGGATATGTAAGACCTCTAAAATGATATTGACAAGCTATGAAAGCTCAAGTGACGTTGAAAAGGATAATTTTCTACACTTGCAAGAAAAGGCTTGGCCATGAGATAGGGCATATCAAAAAATAATTAATGAGGTCTCACATGCTTTCGGCAAGATAAGGAAATATGTATGAGAACGATCGTCACAAATCATTGAGTTCTTGCTTTTCTCCTTGATTCCAATGAGGCATTCTCAGATCAATGCAGGCAGAACTGATATCTAAAAGCCATCTTTCATGCTTTGAAAAAGGGGTATAGCATGGAAATTTCGATAGTGCAAGGAGATACTCATGAACTTTCACAGCATCCTTTTTCCTAGAATCGATGTCGCCAACGAGCCGTTTCCCTTACGACTTAAAGACCAGGCATTTCATAAGACATCGTGGAAATTAGAATTTCCGAAAACAAACTTCAGCAGTTTAGTCCTGCAAGCAGATAGTTGTGGCATTCAAAACCAGCCTTGTTTCGGAATCCTATATGCCACAAACACAGCAGACCAGGGAGATCACCACATCCATTTCCCTCTCATTTCATCCCACATCATATCTCAGCACATCTCAAACGAGCTGATTTCCTGACCGGACGAACAAGCCACGAAGGAAGGAGAGGACACAGTCAGCCTCTATCACAAACATATGACCGGAACGAGACGTCAATTCCGAAAGGATATATGATCGGATATGATCGATTTGATAGGAAAAGAAAAGAAAAGGAAGGAAGAATGAGCCCTGCTTGTGATTTCCCGGGTTGATAGGGTACCTAAAAGCGTGTGAGATTATAAGGATAAAATAGAATCGAACATACGCAATCAGTTCTATCGTTCCATAGGGTGAATAGATACGATGAAATTGTTTTTCTTGGAAGCTTTATCTATGATATGCGTTAGATGGATATTTCCCTCACTAGCGGGTTATTAAGTGCCACTATGCATATAATATTTACCGGACGATCTACTAATTAATTCTTGTTCCACCTAAGCCGAAGCTAGGACACTATCAAGATACCAACTTTCTCATCCCACGCTTTTAGTCTTTTACTCCACGCTGCTCGAAGATTTATCAATCCAAAAATGTATGTAGATCCCTTTTCTTCCATACTAGCAAAGAACCCTTGAATCTATGGTAGTATCCGCTCCTTTTAAAAAGCTTCTTATCCATTCACAACATCACGTTCAAAAGTTAAAACTGCAGGCCGCGTCATGTTAATGACGAATTTTTTATCGCTATGATTTGACACTTTTGTTCTACAAGAATTCGTGTCTAACATTGGTAGTTTACAATTAGCTCGGTATTTATTTGTATATGATCGAATTGCTCAGTTCTCGGTTCTTCAGATTGATACCTGTCTGGAGCTAAGAGCTTCCTGAGCCCATTGCGGCATAATCGATATCAAAGACCAAAATCATGTCGTTGCCAAATGGTGGGATGACTGTGGAGGATATATGGGCCACCACATCATCAACTATGGTGGTCGCATGGTCAAAAACCACGAGACGGATGCGCGTTGTTGGTGGTGTATTCTTATTTTTGTAAGTTGAGCCCATATTTTTATTTCAAATACATGCAATGTACTAACACCATATTCTCAAGTATTCTTTCCGTTCTGCTTTTTAAACCGTCGATACCAGAACGTCCCTCACTCCCCTCACTACCCACGATCCCCAAAGTAACTCTTGACTATGGTGCACCAGGACCCTCCCAATTCAATCAATCCAAAGTAGCGCTTCTGATTGAAAATCGCGTCAATCCAATTCTTTCTCCTCTCGTGTTACATTTCATGTCTGTCGTACCTCCCGATTGGCGTTTCCGCTTTATGGGAAGTCTCGAATCTGTCGCGCTCGTGAATACCAGCCGGGCAATTCGCCAGCATGTCAAATCGGGAAAACTCGACCTGACGTATATTCCCGCCAACATGTCCACCGGATCTCAGGAAGAGGTCAGCAGATTCCTGACGAATCTATGGCTCTATGAGACCGTTCTACAACCTGCAGAGTGGTTACTTGTTTTTCAGACAGATAGCATGCTCTGTGCAAATAGTAGACAAAGTCTTAACAATTGGCTGGATTACGATTGGGTAGGAGCACCCTGGAATCCTAACGGGAAGTTTGGAGGAAATGGAGGATTGAGTTTAAGACGCGTGAGCGCCATTGTTGATGTTCTCCGTAATCAAGTACGGGTAGATGATTCAGAGGCAGAAGATGTATGGCTTACCGATCGATTGGGACATCGACCTGGGGCCAAACTTGCAAATGGAACGACTTCACTCACATTTTCGGGAGAAATGCACAGTGGACAAGGAGAGCGAGTTGCTGCCGAGAAAAAGAAGGGGAAAGGCAATGATGGGACAAAAGTTGGTGGGCTGATTAAGGGAGTTGATGATTGGAGAGATGGATTTTATGAACCGATGGGTTATCACACTGGTGGGAGTGGAGTCACACTTCATGCTGGGATTTGGGGAACACCCGAGAAGAGAAAACATATTTGGGATTATTGTCCCGAGGTAAAGATGATTTTCAAAATGGATGCCGCCAAATATGTCCCAGGGGATTGCAATTCGAATTGGAAACGATGGGATATGGGACAAGGGGGTGTCGATCAGGTAGATGAGAATGTGGAAATCATTGATGGGGTGGAATATCCTATGTTACCTGCAGGTTTGGTACCTTGGTAACACAAGCAAGAAATTCCTTCGCGATACTTTTTCATCAACCTCTACTTCAATATTATTCTTTCCACATGTTTATTGGCGCGTCGTGAATTGGGATGGGATATGAAAAAGGGGGCTGGGGAACATAACATATGTATGGTCTGCACATCATAAATTATTTCACTTTTTCTGACAATGGAGCTGGAGCTAGGGCAAAGGTCGGATTGGGCGAATATGATATCCATGAGATTATGTATTTATCTATTTAGAACCGAATTGGCATTAAAACTATCTTTCCGAATCAATCTTTTTGTAAGCTTTTGAGATGTGGTATTCAAGATACCTAAATCAACCTTGCAAATTCCCAAATTCCCTCACCTAAAAAATCTCTCCCAATTTCCTGATCCCCTTATCTCCAATCCCAAAATTCGCGCAAAAATCATACCCAGCCATCTATCCCTTACATACGAATGTCACTCCAAACTCACCAGTAGCTCTGTTTCTTCCCTCCCTTACATACAGTGAGAATCAGCGTCTCAGCCATAATTCGGGTGGCGCGGTGTGGCGAGATTCTTCCTTGGTGCCGATGTTACTCTAGGGATGGATGCTACACTCCGGACGCCGCATTTGAGGTTGAGGTTTGAAGGATTTTGGTTTTGGGGGTAGGGGTAGGGGAGAGGGGGGAAATATGGTGTATTAGGATGGGATTGTGAAGGAGGGATTGGATTTCTATTGTCGGATGGGTAGTTGGGTTTCCTACATGGTGAGTGAGATGAAATAGGTAGGCTGTATTTATTGTAACATTATTATTTTTGATTGTTGAAATTTGAAATCTGAGGTTTGAGATTGGACTGTTAGATGTTCTGAATACAATGTCCCTCTCTATGTATAAGAATGAATAATCAAAGGCTTTGAATATAACGCTTCAGAATGAACAACCGAACCCTTTGTGAATGTTCATTTTACGTTGGATATTTAAATGCTCTGCAAATTTCAGTCAGATTTGAGGTTCGATTGATGGTGCCGATACTTATGTATCAATTTATACTTAGGAACACATTTTGAAAGGCAGTACATTTCATTCATATGAAAAAAACTCCATCCGAGGTAATCAAAGCATTTCCATCCCATCTCATCCCCCTCTCACTCTTTCTCCGCCAACCCCCCTATACCTCTCCAACATCTTCGCCCCCTAACCCATACCCCACGATCTACTTCTGCACATCATCGTTTGCGCAATTGAAGCAAAAAGCATAGTCTCTATGAATTCTTTCTATTCCAAGAAAATCCTGACTGAATAAGACCTGAAGGTGATGTAAAATAATAAAGAGAGCGATCGACGTATACTATACCCAATTCAATAATTTCCTTAAGACTGCAAGAGGTAAAGATGGTAGCAGATGTCTAGGAATAGTATAGAGAACTTTCTGACCGTCTTTTTAAGCGTAGATGTTGTTTGATCTGTAGATATACCTCTGGTATCTTCATTGACTTCGCATGCAAGGAGCTCAGATACTTCACATCTATGTCAATAGTATTCTTCTAGGCACAGATTCTTCAATGTAAGTTTGAAGCACAAATCTCACCATGTGACCATATCAAGTTTTAGTAATGGAGCCAATATCCTAAAATCTCTGTTTGCACACCGTCTCGGAGTGCGTACTTCGATATTTGGGGTCTTGTGTTTTCAATCTTCTGACAAGGCTCTCGACTTCATAGAAAAGCATACAATGATCCAAAATCATCAGCCCTGTCAATTACAATAAACAAACGGAATATCAAGTTTAAAATTGCATAGCAAATTTTAACTCTATACACAAAACATCTAGCGCGAGTAACGAGGATTTCCAACGAAATCAAATTTGCCATCCACTGGGCTAGTAAAAATCTAACCGTAAAGACGCGTCCAGAAAGCTTGCACAACAACCGTCTTCCAATAGCGAAAGAAAGTCGACACAAAAATTGGCGTCGCAACTCCAAACACATAATAAGCCCCCCAAAGTTCACTCCTTACTTTCGTAAAATTTGCAAAAGCCAGGACCTTAGCCTCCCATTCCTCAGCACTAATTTCCCCCCTCATCAACCGTTCCAGCAGCTGCGCATCCAGCGCCGCCTGATTAGTACTCGAAGCCACATGCGGACGAAACGTCGCAAGCGAATCACCCACGAAAAGTAATTTTCTATCAAACATGGAAGGTTTGGCGATTTCTCGATCGTTGACGGCGGAGATGAATGGTTTGCTGGTCTTTTGAACCATTTCGGCAAAGGGCTCGGGTAGGATCTCGAGGGCGAAAGCTTTCTGCTTGTCCCACTTTTGGGGGTCTACTTTCCCAATGGGTAAGGTACTGCGGTGTCTATGCCCGTCGATATCCGTCATCACGTCTATATATTCCTGCGAGCTCTGAGGGTGTTGGTTGTACCAGACCCAATTGAGTTGTCGGTGGCCAGGGGAAGTATTTCCATCTTCTCCTGGGATGGTATAGCTAGCGCCCGGTTAGATCAGAAATACAAACACTTGAATGAATCACATACAGAACAATGTAGCCGCCCTTATATGCGAAGAACGTCGTCTTGTACGCAAATGTTGTTCTCGTTTTCTCTGAAATCTCACTTTCTAGCGCAGTTCCTCTCCAGGCCACATAACCGGCATAACTAATCTTTAAATTTGGTTGCAAAGCCTGGCGTACTTTTGAAGAAGACCCGTCAGCTATAAGGACAAGATCGGCGTGAACTGTTCCATATGTTTCAGTTCCCGTATCTCGGTATTTGACAGTGACTAGCCCATCTTTGTATTCGACTTCAGTCACTTCCTTCCCGTGTTCATAGATAGCCGAGCCCCGCCCCACTAGCTTGGGAGGTTGAGCACAGATTTCACTTTTCATGCTGTCGAAATTGGCTCTCATGACATTATATAGAATTTTCCAGCTGGTCATTGCAATGGAGATATTCCACGTGCTTTTAACTTTGACATTTTGATCGAGATATTGGACATTTGGACTCGTTACAGAATATGATGTCTTGGTCTCGTCATATTTCTTAATAAATGCTTGGGCATGTTCCATGGCAGCTATACCAGCCCCAAGACTCATTTGCTGAGAAAGGGGATTGCGTTCGAGAATTTGAACATTATGCCCAAGTCTTCGAAGGACGATCCCGTGGAATAGAGCAGTAAGGGAACCTCCAACCTGTTTGGACGACAACTGTCAGCTCTTGAATCACAATCCAAGTTATTTCCTCACAATCAAGACGCTCAAAGGATTCTCAGCCATTTTCGTAAAGTTCAATTTCTTTATGGCGAGAGTGCCTTGTGATAGGAGTGCACTATTTGGAAAGATTGACCGATTGAGTTGGGGAAAGAGAAGAAAGGATTAACAACTTGTGGAACTATAATTCTATATCGGTAGGCAAGTATGAGGCACAACATATAAATGTTGGCTTTCAGTTAGTGTTTTTCCAACAGACATGCAGATTTTCTCATGGTACGTCCCGAGGTCATTTGCATCTGGCGGCTATTCGATCAGAATAAGCAATGGCCGATCGGCTATCGGCACTTCTTTTAATGCACCCTTGACCACTCACTGAAACTGATCTGGTCTTTCGATCATGGAATGCTTCATCCTGCATTTACAATAAGTCGTGTCCATAACAAGACGTACTATGATTAAGCCATACCAACATCACATCGGAATATTCACCTCAAAGATAAAGGGAAGCATTTTCCAGAAACGAATATTGTAATAGGGATTCTGAGTAATAATGCTATGCTTGATATATAAAGCAAAAGGTTACAAGCCTCTTCCCGCCTTTCAGCAGCAAATTGCAGCGTACCAATCGAAAATACTTCTTACGTGGTACATCACCTTAGTGCTATCATCAATGAAACCCAGCGTCTATATCCAGCTCTACCAACCAGTGGCCTCAGAGATACCCCAATGAAGGAAGCAACCATAGCCGATACCCATGTGCCAGGAAATTTCATAGTTTGCATTCCACGATATGTCCTTGGGAGATGTAAGTACATTTGTTTCCACTTCAAAAACTCAAAAACTGACCACAGATACATGGTGGAAGACTCCTACGAGCAACCGTCAGATTTCACACCCGAGAGATGGTACTCGCGCCTAGAAATGGTAAAGGATAAATCAGGGGTTTCGCCATTCTTGACGGGTATGTAGAAGATCTCTTATCTCAAAAATATCAAGATTTGGCTAACCTTGAATTAAAATAGGAAGCCACAGCTGTATCGGCAAGAACTTATCCCTCATGCAGCTGCGTAATGTCATCGCCACATTTATGACGAGATATGATATCAGTTTTGGACCAAATGAAGATGACCTTGCTGTGTGTAGAGATATGAAGGATCAATTCAACCCACATGCTGGAGAGCTGGACACCTGTTTCATCCCAAGGGCATTCAAGTAAGACATGTAGCGGGAAAGAATGTATGGGCGAGGGCATGTAAGAACATATGCTCTGATACCACAATTTTATGATATTGCGCCACTTTCAGCCTAGCCAAGGGATGATATGGCGTTCTTGTTAAGCAAGGGAGTAGAAAGGCACCTATCCATTAATTGTTGTGAACCTGAGCCAATTAACATATATAGCAAACGCCACTTATTATCAGCTCAAATCCATGGTATCAGAGCTATATACTAGAAAACTTCCAGCTGAAATATCAAAAAGAAATCTATTGTATATCATTTAAAAGTATTAAGGAAGTTTGTATGGAAAGACAGACTTGTCTGGCGGCGGAAGTGCTTTCATCAAGGATCTCTGTTCTTCGACATCTTGCCAACTCACTTTCCAGAAATTTCCAGACTCACCCTGATAATCGATAGGAATAGAATTGATCAGCACCACCTACCTAGCTAGAACAATTGAAATATAGAAATTGAGGGGCAAAATTCTCGAAGATCAGAGATAGAACATCATGAAACAGCATCAGTTGGTAACAATAGCTTCACCCATCCAACTGATACAACTGTTGGCTTATCCACAGCTTATTATCCAACTTTGGAAAAGACATTGCCAATACCAGAGTAATAGAAAAAGCTAGACGTTTGAGTAAAAGCATCGAAATGTACAAATACCATAGTATATACACAAATGCTGTCAGCTTTGGCATTCGACAGTATCATTGATAGAAGGATAATCTCTTCAAAATCTAAAACCCTTGAATATTGGCGGTCGCTATGATACAAACAGTAAAGCAGACACGATGATTGAAAACATTTCGATCATTTCAAGCTTTTCAATTGTTGAATGATAAATAGAAAGTAAGGATCTTTCAACTATCAAAATCCATTCAATAGTAAAGCATCTCAATACACCAACGAGAATTAACAATTCCATTGTTGAAATAGACTCGACAACCAAATGCTATTCGATCATTCAATCGGACTTGAAATTTCACCACGCATTTCAATCTTTGGATACGAACTCATGATCAAAAGCATTTCAACCCACATATACTTTTCTCGAGACCACTATCCCGATAGTATCCCAATAGTATCCCAACATTGTAATGTAACACGACTTGTATTAGCATGATATTTCTCCCTCTTAGACTCATTAATAAGCATAGAAGTCACAGCAAGATTCCAATTATCAATTAAGCACTTGCTTTCACTATCTCTTTCCTCACTATTTCCCAACCCACTAATCTCACTCACCTACCTATGCATCATCGCTACCAAAACACAAAAATTAAAATACTGACTTCGTATCAAATGACTTTCAAAAAAAACACGACATCGTATATCTCATCCCACTCAGCATTCAACTATTTAACAATCCAGCTCGCGGAAATTTCAAAGGTAGTCGAGAAGGATAGGTAAGCGCTGGCATGTTATCCGGTCTTCGTATCGAGTGGTCGAAGAAGCCACGATACTATGTGACAAGCACAGGCAAGTGAATTGAGAATGGATAACAAATAGAAAGGCAAAAACGTATAGAAAATAATAAATCTATTTATTTGAAAGATGTAAGTAACTATGGAAAAGGGTGGCGATATATTAAATTAGATATTCAGGCATTCATTCATTCATTCCCCATTTTCGCATACCCGAAGTTCCCATTGTAGCGATAATGAAGGGGTAAATGAAGGAATGCATCAAAAATGCACATCAAACACACATAACACGGAAGAAGTCCACGCTCGCAAAACTAAAAAAGTAATACATATATGTATTTTGGTATCTATCGCGTAAATCAAACCATCATTTTCCTATCAATGGAAACACAATATAGTAATACAATACAATCCATCCATCATCGCCTTGGCAATTTCCCGCCCAAAACAAGAGAAGAATCCAGAAAAAGTCTATCTAATTGAACAAAATTTGAAGAAATGTAGTACAAGCACGGACTCGAAGATCGTTTCTGTTCTTGAGAATCCTGATAAGACATCCTCTCCTCCGCATGTCGATAACCCCGCTTGGTAAGGCTTTGTGATGTAACATTGTGCAGATAGGAAAGTTACGGCGTGATAACTCGATCCTTCGGATGAACAAACACCGACTGACAGCGATGGATGCTTTGAGTTCGAAACGCCTACTGAAACAGGCCGTGAAATTTCTTTTGAGAAATCATAACCATATGGAATAGATGAAGCACGTATAACGTTCGCCACTTTATTTCTTTGGTTGGGTTTTGTGTTTGATCATTACCATTGAATATCTGATAAATGAATTTCGTTAATAAGAATGCTTGACATTTGACATAAAACCAATTTAAGATGAATTCTTGATTGATACTTCAATACGAACTCGGATAATAGTCTTTAGGGGCAGGTCTTTAAATAGTTCGACACCAAGAAATGTGTGAAAAACGGAAAAACGGGTGCTGGCCGCTTACCGCTCGCCAAGAATTGTCCGGCTAGGATCCCCGAAAATGGATGATTTGGAGTTTGCCCAAGGGAAATTGGAAGACAGAAAAGGGGTTCAAACTTACGCAACAATTCCAGCAATTGCAATTAACACACCAATTACTGATTTATCGCCCACGGCGCGTCCAGAGGTCATCCATCCAAGAGCAACAATCGAACAGGTTTTGACATGGCCAACAACAGTACTCGATACGGGACCAGTTTGAGCAATAATGAAGAATTGTGACAAATTAATTAGACATGCAAAACCGCCCGACTAGAAGATGGAGTTATTAGCTGACATTGCAATTTGCATATACGAGATTAACATTAATACGAGAGCACATACCATCATAATCATAACCCATCGGTTGACAGGCACCTCCGCCCAAACAGGGAAAGTGTCGACGAATGGAATAACGTAGAGCAACATGAAAGCTGCTAATGGTGCTTGGCTAAATAATAATTGCATGCTGTTGACTTGCAATTTCTTGTGATAACTGGCGATCCATACTGTGTAGAGAGAACTGGCGAAAATTCCGGAGAATGCGAAGATGACCCCTAAAGTACTGGTGGTTTGGATATTGGCATCAGCAGCAGGTAGTGAATCGTAATAAGAAACCATTCCTACACCGAGACAAGCTGGTATCAAAGCATATATCGCATTTCTAGGTAAAGTGGATCGGTATAAAACGAAATTCATAAGAGCGACGGTTGGTGTGAGGAGAATTCGAGCTACTTGGTAGAAAGTAACTGTCGAAAAGGCAAGAGATAAATTCGGTAGGATGACATTCAACGCCATGGAAATAGCGAGTGGAAAGATGTCCTTGACTGCAATTCTTTTGGGTGTGAAGAAGGCGAACCGTGGTCGCGAGAGTGTGAAGAGCGTCAGCCATGTTACTGTGAAATGGAAGGCAGCAAATGTGAGTTGTGCGAGTTTCAATGAAGGATCTGAAAAGATTGCCTTGTTGGTGAAGACCTAAGAAATTGTTAAGATTTTGTGAGGAAGTTCTAAATGTCGAAAAAACTCACAATACCGATTGTCGCAAGTGTATTTACCATCATCCAAATTATTGAAGATCTCACAGAACTTTCCGGTGCTTTTGGTTTATCTTCTGGTGGTGGCGCAAGTAAATCTGCTCGTTCAATATCTTCTTCCAATTCCTCTGGTGTTCTTAAGTTGTAGTCTCCATCCTGTGAATCCATCAAAGCACGTTTTTCGGTCTTATCATCAAATCTCTCTTCTGTCGACGCAGAGCTCATAGAAGCCAAACGATCCGTTGATCTTTCCGCCATAATGTGAACTTTGGTATTTTGGAATATCAAGAGACGTGTAGAGAGTTGATTAGATCCAACTGTATTGAAAAGAGATGGTCAATCAATTAGAATGTAATATATTTAATGTTGAAGGGTATTCAGAGAGTATAATAATTTATCATGGCATAGAATCCTGAGTGAACTCTTCAGGGAAACTTTCAGCTAGTTCATCCGGAGACAAATGAATCTAATATCGAAAACAGCCTTGGAGTAATAAAAAAAGCTCATAAGCATTTAATATTACTGGAATCACATCACTGCACTGGGGTAGCTAGCAGTTTACACAACTCGCACGGTACAACTGCACCGCAAACATGCCAACTTTACCAGTGAGTGGACACAATTTGGGTGCCCCTTTGGTGGCTAATACTAAAACATGCCACACTTGTGATTGAATGTAGGGGTATTGTAGATTAAGGTCCCTAGATGGGTAGTTATCTAATCTCAAATAGATTGTATTTGACAAAGTATCTAAAGTATGATAGATCATGTAATCAATCAATCAATCAATCAATCATATCAGAATCCTTCTTCCTTTTACATGGTGGCTGAGATCTTGTATCATATTCTAAGAGATCTTGATTGGAGCCCTGAATTGACCCCTATCGTAAAAGGCTGATTAGTAATCTAGATTCTCCATATCCATAATACGATGTGCGATGGAAGTGTGGCTTTAGTTCATCTGTTCGAGCTCTCTCCTCGCTGATCTCTTTTGACAGCGAGGAGACGTCTCTCGTGTGTGTCGAATAACTACTCGGTTATTGGCTATTAGTTATCTGATATACAGAGTAAAAGACATAATAGCACAGCATTGAGTACTAGGAACCTAGATATCTATCGTCAAACATTAGCAGAGTAGCTAAAATATGCTTTCACTCAAGTAGATGCTAATGTAAGGTTTCCTCCTCCCTCCTTAGACGACTCCTTACACCCCACTGTAGCGTTTTTACCATACAAGGTATTATTTTCGAATGCACTTACTTATATCAGCAAACTCAGCGAAGACTACTTTTGCCTAGTATGAAGTTGTAACTGATGATTCTATTAGTGCTGAGATATTAGCTTTCCTCACTAGCTAGGGTGAACACATCATGATCCATGCACTGAATCCGTTCAAACCACCATTCAGCCCACGCAACCCACTCAACCCACTCAACCCACGTTGACAACTGAATAACCATATCCTCAAGGGCATTCAAACATGGGCTTATTACCATCGTTTCCATATTCATTCATATAACAAATCAGATTACATCCCATCCATGGCAATGAAGATAATCCAGAAGAAATTCCGACTCCGTCTTCCACCATCTCTCCCTGCAGATGCCGCCATTTACCACTCTCGCTCTCATTCTCACTCTCACTTGCATGTCCTTTTCATTAGTTAAAGCATAGCCTTGTTTAGGATTGGATCTACCACTGTTGCAGTCTTGCTTTTGCTAAAATCTAATCATAATCATATCTCCCTGCATCTGCCAATTCGTCTGGTCTCTTAAATATTCCTTGGCTTTTCTTCCTGCAGCCTCCTTAAATAATAAAGCTTCTCCATACCCTCCTTGCGCATTCCTAGAACCGGCGAACATCTGCTTGTGTTTTCGTATATTCAATCTTTTCAATTCAACATCATTTAAAACGTCTGCTTTCTTTCCAATCGAACTTTCGACTTTGCGTATATCATCCTTCAAATATAATGGCTGCAAACGGTACAGGTAGGAATCCTCCAAGTACCATTTATTCCTCTGCCATTGGATTGAGAATCATTCACTAATTCGTCTCATTCACAGCTCCCTCTTCTGCCAATGAAGAGCAGAACAAATTCTTCGAAGATTTCGGCGTCTGGAAGGAAGCTCCTATACTTATAGGAAGCACCAAGTTTACACCATTGCCAGATGTTAAGAATATCATGATTACGGGAGGAGCGGGGTTTATGTAAGGACACATTTGTTTGTGCAGCATAGAACGGATTTTTAACCTTTTATTAGTGCGTGTTGGCTGGTACGACATTTGACATTGACATACCCCGATGCTTATAATATTGTTTCTTTCGACAAGTTGGATTACTGTGCTTCATTGAATAACACCCGGGCACTCAACGACAAGCGCAATTTCACCTTCTACCATGGTGATATTACAAACCCATCGGAAGTTGTAGACTGCTTGGAACGATACAACATCGACACAATCTTTCATTTCGCAGCACAATCTCATGTTGATTTGAGTTTCGGAAATTCATATGCCTTTACACATACAAATGTTTATGGTACCCACGTTCTTCTCGAGAGTGCCAAAAAGGTTGGGATCAAAAAGTTCATTCATATCTCTACAGATGAGGTCTACGGAGAGGTCAAGGACGATGATGATGATCTTTTGGAAACCAGCATTCTGGCACCCACAAACCCATACGCTGCGAGCAAGGCAGCAGCCGAGATGCTGGTACATTCTTACCAGAAGAGCTTTAAACTCCCTGTGATGATTGTACGCAGTAACAATGTTTACGGTCCACATCAATATCCTGAGAGTGAGTACTTTCATCAAAGTCTTGAACTTCATAGCTGACAATTAAATAGAAATTATTCCAAAATTCAGTTGTTTACTCCAACGTGGACAACCAGTTGTATTACACGGGGATGGAACTCCCACCAGAAGATATCTTTTCGCTGGTGATGCAGCTGATGCATTTGATACCATTCTTCACAAGGGCACAATTGGACAGATCTACAACGTTGGCTCATACGATGAGATCTCGAATTTGACATTGTGTTCAAAATTGCTCACATACTTGAACATCCCCCACAGCACACAGGAAGAGCTCCATAAGTGGGTCAAGCATACTCAGGATCGACCTTTCAACGATCATCGATACGCAGTTGATGGAACCAAGCTCAGACAATTAGGTTGGGATCAAAAGACCAGCTTCGAAAATGGAATGGCGATCACTGTTGACTGGTATCAAAGATTTGGCGAAAGATGGTGGGGTGATATCACCAAGGTCCTTACACCATTCCCCACAGTTGCTGGTTCGGAAGTGGTCGGTGATGACAACAATACTGTTGAAGAACTTAGAGAAGAGATGGTAGTCGACGCTGATGATAATATGATTTTGGGCAAGAAGAGGAAGTTGAATGGCGTCCCAGGTGGATTGGCTCCAGCAGTGGAAGCATAGGTTATTTTGGTGATAGTCTCTGACTCACCTGCACTGCATTGATTGCACTTCAGCTTCTTGCTTGGTGGCGTAGAAAATGGATTGGTGATTGGTGATTTAGGGGGTTGGCTATCGGACACAATTTTAGAGCGTGCGTTTTTTATATTCCCCATGGGTAGACCTAGTTGATTGATGGTACATCCATAGATGATGTTGATGTTAGAGACTTATTTATGAATATTGGCTTAGGGTTTCTGGTTGGATTGAATGGGACTGGATTGATAAGTATGAATTAGGATATGCTTGATCACAAAATAAAAAGATTTTTTTTTTTTTGGAAAAACAATCTTTGTCATCGGGCCTTCCTTGGATAATTACTATCAAGTGAGTTTCTGGAATAAGAACATCTTCGGGCTTGGTATGAGGGACTGTATAGTATGATTCTGCTTGGTATAAGTGTGAGGAGATGTGGGACATACTGATTGATAGAAGTACCGGTGCGCGGGGGTAGTAGTAAGAGGGGGGGAGGGGTGGCTTTGGGAAGATTATAGTACATGTCTATTAAGTACTGGGTCATCTACTCTTTGGATTTTTCTCTTTCTGGGGTTGGTTTTTAGGTCATGTTTTTAGATCTTGTTGCATCTCGTCACATTGCATCTTTTCTTTCGCTTCGAAGTATTTTTCCTATTTTGGTTTTCTGGCTAGATGGGATAGATACTAGATAGGTCACTTCGATTCTTCTCTTTTCCTTTCTTTTATTTCTTTTATTTCTTGATGCCGAGTTTTGGTATGTGTGTGTGTGAGGGGGTGAGGGGCTGAATTAGATAAAACGAATATATCTTAGTTGTTTGGGGAAGAAGATATTGGAATGCTATTGGAAAGGGATTGGAAAGTCTGAGAGACCTGGCAAATGTGGGAGAGCGGTGTGTATGTAATGCCGTACATATCAATCAGTACCTAGTATGTGTACGATATGATGTGTGTAAGATTTTATATATATATATGTATGTATGGTTGTAAGACTCGAAAGCGATCTCGCGATTCAATCTCATAACCGTCTCACTCTGGTATGATATAATAGTGGTTGATTTGTTGGGATGGTAACTGTGTCAGTGAGATGAATGGGGGTGGAGGTGATGT
This sequence comes from Botrytis paeoniae, assembly GCA_004786145.1. Lineage (NCBI taxonomy): Eukaryota > Fungi > Ascomycota > Leotiomycetes > Helotiales > Sclerotiniaceae > Botrytis > Botrytis paeoniae. The sequence continues at coordinate 144,542 of PQXI01000052.1, forward strand.
TTATAGATGGGTATTTAATGGGTAGATAATGATTGGGTTTCTGGGTTGTGTTGTGTTCTGATGAGATGGGTGTGTTAGTTGATAGATAGAGACGACTTGCTTACATATGATGTCGAATTGTCCAGAAATTGAAAAATGTGGACATACTGTCATAAATATTAGAACCGCATTTCACCCAAACGAATAGACAGAATTTCAGCACTAATTTGAAACACTACCCGGGTAATCCAACACCAAGGACATGGAGTTTTGGTGGATATCAACGTCCATTTTATACATACTGTTTGTAGGTAACCAATTGGATGATTTATAAACGGTAAATGGGCTTTATTTAACTTTGGTAAAGATGCTAATGGAACGATCCGTAAGTACCTACCTGCTAGATAGTGGCTTATCATTGGGTTCCGGTGGAATTTATCTTTTCTTTCTCGGTATTTTGTGGGGTTTCCGCTGTCAACCTTTTTCTTCTCCCAATAAGATAGGCTGGAAAAGCGTGGTAAGTACGGAGTACTACTATACTAAACACCTGGGTACTTTGATTAGTGTTCGAGGTAGTGTTAAAGTTTGTTCAACATGGACTTTATTGGTGAGAACTTGTGTACTTTGGTGGAAGCTAACTCATGAACTAACTAGGGACCGCTACTAGAACGCCGGAGGTAACTGGAGTGAAGATAAAAAAGAGAGCTAGCTGGCTGGCTGGCTGGCTGTGCTATCTAGGTGCCTAGGTAGTAGCTAGCTAATGCATTCAATAGACCTCAAATAGGTCACCGCTTTCGATGATCGGATCACAGGACAATCTTTGGTCACTTCGCGAAGTCTTGGTGGTGGGAGTACGGAGAACGAAGTACCGTGCCATCTTTTGGGTTTGGGTCTGGGTTTGTTAATTGGAACGCGCGGATGCTTTTCCGGCATTTCGATTTCGATTTGGGTGCGTTCTGTTTGTTGATCTCGGGAAACGAGCTGGAGAGGGAGAGTAGCATTGTGTTTAGTATCGTATCTGCATCGACTTTGTATACAATCCATTGAAGCAGAGGAGACAGGAGCTCGAGCGAATGCTGGATTCAAGATCGACATATAAATATTGATAACCCAATCGAAGGATATTAACGACGAGATCATAAAACACAAAATCATACGACACAAAGAGTGGTGGTTGGATTGAATGGTAATTTGGAGAAGGAAAAAGTCAATGGGAGCTGTTTGCACCAATCCCAAATCCATGGGGGAGCAAGTGGAGGAAGAAAATGGCAGAGGAAATAGTTCACCAGATGAGAATGAAAATGTTCCCGGAGATTTGAGATATTCGGATAATGGTAATGGTGTCCCACTGATACCAGACGCAAATGATGAAGAGGAAATGGAAAATGATGCGATTGCTGCGAGGGAAACTGTGCAGAAGGAAATTGAAGACCATAGAAGACGGGCTGCTTATACCAAATCTGTTTTTCATCATGCTCAAACGGATCGAGATACAGTGTGAGATCCCTACTTGTTATTTTTATATTCTCTCTACAACTCTTTGCTAATACTTTTTCGACATTTATAGAAATTCCACTCGTTCCCTCTACGATTCAGATGTGGTATATTTACAACAATACGGTCGAGTTTACGTAGGAGATTATTATATGCCAATTGATGAGGAAGAACTCGATCGTTTACGCATCATTCACCAAATATATCTCCAGATCTTCGACAATCAACTTACTACGGTGCCTCTCAAATCTCCGACTCGCATTCTCGATGTTGGAACAGGAGCTGGTGATTGGGCCATGGGAATGGGTGATCTATGGCCCTCGGCCGAAATAATAGGAACGGATATCGCCAAAGTCCAACCCACAGCCGTTCCCTTCAATGTCTTTTTCGAAATCGACGATGCCGAAGAAGAAGGTGGATGGACATGGCCTGCTAATGAATTCGATCTCGTGCATTTGCGGAATATGGCTGGAGCATTTAGCGATTGGGACCAGATATATTCCGAAGCATTCATTCATCTCAAACCCGGTGGGTGGATTGAAATTATGGATTTTGACGACCATGCAGCTTTTCTTACATTTTTTGAAAAAGATAGTCCCATGCCAGCCCTTTTGCACGCTTTAGGAGAAGCGGCGCGAATATCTGGACGACCACGTGGAATTGCACATCTTCAGCCGGAAAAGTTGAAGAATTTGGGATTTGTAGATATAGAAGTTAAGGAATTTGGGATTCCAATGGGCCCTTGGCCAGATGATAAAACGCAAAAAACGATAGGAAAATTATGGTTGGTGTCGATGTTAAGCGCGTTGGAGGCGACTGCGTTGCGTTTGTTAACGCAGGCTTTGGGGTGGGAGGAAGAAGAGGTTAGGAGGATATGTGTGTCTAGTGGAGAGGAAATGAGGAGGGTTAGTTTGGATGTTGAGAGGGCGAGGGGGTTGAAAACTGTGGCGAGGGTTTTAGTGGGGAGAAAACCGGGGTGGGAGGTGAATGCTGATGCTGATACTAATGGGGATGGGAAAAGTGTAGTGACGGAAACTCGGACGATCAATGGTGATGGGGATATAAAATTGAATGGCGAATAAGTTCGCTCGCATACATACTACTTCGTCTACTAGTGTAGTCGGTAGTCAAAGATCTCATTTCATCTAGCTATCTATACTGTACAGATCTGGGAGGCATCTTGTATCTGGGTCATGATTGTAGCCTTCTCATTCTGGGTGTGGCTTTATCTTTTTCGGCGAGCGGGCGGGTTAGCAAGCATGCAAGCGCGGCATTTTGATGTTAGAAAAGCATATACTTCACTTCATGATTGGAAGACGAATTACAATTTTAAAAAAGAATAAGCTATGATGATGGGATGGGCAAAAATTGAAAGGGCGGGCTGTTTATTAGCTTGGTGAGAATTGGATTGAGAGGAGATGAGATGAGATGAGATGAATTTGATATAGCATTTTGGAATTAGGAATTAGGATTTACAATAGATACCCCGCAATAAGCATCACTGTTTGTATGTGGCTGGCTGGCTGGCTGGTTTGGTTGGTTGGATGAGTGTTGATTTTTGGATGTGAATTGTTGGTGCTACTGATTATATTTGCTTATGTCTTGTTTTTTGGTGTTGTTGGTGTGTATATATGAATACTTGTGGTTCTTATCTAGGGGGTGAGATTTTGCTGGTGTGTTCAAATGTTGTTGTGCTTAGTTGGTATGGTGAGAGGCTCTCGGGACGCAAGTGTCGGATGGATGGGTGGATGTTTTTTCTTGTTTGTATAGATTCTATCTTATAAGCGTTAGTACTCTTATTTCTGATAACCTGTCACACAGTTGGGCGTGAATTATTGGTCTTTTCATTTAGGTTGTGGGACAGTTCTTGTTTGCCTAAAAGCTTGTATGATTTTGTTCTTACCTAGGTAGATATTTATCGGGGCTTTTCTTATTTACCAGAGGTGTTCATTTTCTGATGTCTAAATATTTGCCTTCTTGGCGTTTGGATGATACTCGTAGCGATCTCGCAAGTATTCTCATCTAGTAATGTCGGGTGTTGATGATTTTGAATTAGGTAGTGTTCTTATTCTTTGTGTGAATCTTATTGTCTTGTTTAGGGTTATCCTTATTTTGAACGCAAGCTCAATCATGAGTTGTGTGATTGAAGTTTTATTTTGAGGCTCTCCCTATTCACCTGAATGTTGTTGTTTGGTATCGTTTTTTTGAGCGTTATCCATCTTTCGTATCATCGATATTTCGTGTTGTTTTTATTCCTATTCATTCACTAAAGGTAGTCTTGCTGGAAAATATAGAGATCAAGTTGATTAGGTGATCGAAATTCATCAACAATTATTATTGGTGGTTGATTAGAACATGGGTAGTGACTTCATCATTCGAGTCATAATGCAGGTATGCATTGGGGCAGCAAGTAGTAAATGATTGAAAAGTGATGCGAGTGAAATGATTCACCGAAAGCTTTGAGGGGATGAATATATAAAAGATCTACCCATCGTTTCAAATTCAAATTATTCTTTATTGCCACTACATGAACATCATACTTCAACCCAAGTTTGACCGTCATATATACAGCTTCGCTGTATAGCTTACCAGTGGAGGAGATTTGAGAAGATAGTTGGAAGAGAGGAAATGTGACAAAGACTTGATGAGAGAGATTTAGGCAATAGGATAGGCAACCATTTCATCGTCAACCTGATCTATCATCATCGTTGCCTTACACTCGGAGAATATGATAGACGAGCGACTTTACGAGATTCTGAGACATATTATATATCAGTGACGATAATAATCGATGCGCAGCTTTACGGCTTTATATCTTATCTATATACATACTATACCATTTCATTACCATATAACATCACGATACTATTTACACTACTATTCACAACCTATAGCCCGTAAGCAATATCGAGATCAGAAAAGGATGTGTATTGAAACGCAATACAGATATACTGGCTGTGGCCATGCGGTACCGATGTCAACTTCCACTTCGAGACAGAGAGTGACTGGCGGGATTATCTTTTGTAAAAGGAGTCTGAATAAAGAGGGCGGTAGGATAGAAAGAGAAAACGAAAGTGGGAGAGATTTGGAGGTAGAAAGACGAAGATGGTGGATGGAATGCGAAAAGAAGAGAGGAAGAACGAGGTACAGAGGGGGAGTTTGTGGAGTTTGTTTTGGGGGCTTGTGGGTGAGGAGATGGGGTGGTGATGGGGAGGATGGTAGGGGAGGGAGAGGAGGGAGGGGAATTAGTGGGTTTGGGAGGACTATGAAGAGATTGGGGAGAGGCAGGGGTGTGGAGATTAAGTGTCGAGATAGGAGATGTAAGTTGGTACGGAATGTAGAGTCCCGATTTGGAATGGGGATTATGATTTGGAGAATTGCAGAGCGAATCTAGATGGGGGGGCAAATTTTGGAGGAGGTGCTAAATGGGGCTTTTGAATACCTAGGTAGGGGAGGTGAGATGTGACGGAGTTACATGGGGGATGTAAACTCGAAGATCTCGGTAGAAGAGTTGAGGATTCGGATATTATGCGGATGTTTTATGATGGAAATTGATAAGGTGGCTCTCTTGTAAAGAGTCTTGGGGACTTTGAACGCTTTGGGGTACTGTTTTTGTGAAATTTTCTCTTTCTTTCTTTTCTTTTCTTTTCTTTTCTTCTCTGTTGTTTTGTTTTGTTCTTCATCTTTGATAGTTTTTTACAGGCGAGTTATCTTGATACCGGCGTTGCGTTTATAGCTATCTATCTGTGTAGACGGGTAGATAGATAGGTTGGTAGATAAATTCTTCTACCCAATTCATTATGGTATTTTATGTTTGCAGTGAGCTAAGATGATAATCAATTTTCAAATACCTAGATACAGGTTGGGTAGATACATTGTATCATCTCGATAGTGATATTATTGTGAAAGAGGATGATGTCGGTTTTATTACGATTACTGTCACCTACTGGATTGTAATTTTCGGAAGCCAAGTCGGAAAGGGGGGAGGGAGATGGTGTGGGATTTTTGTGTGGCTAGGTTTTACTTGGATAGTCTTCTGTGGCTGTGGATCTACAGTTTTCGAGTTGGGGAAGAGAAGCGATGTAGATAATCTAAGTATCGTTCAAGTCTTTGGCTCTGACTAAACCCAAGAAGACCCTCGATCATCAACTTATAGGATTGGATCGGAAGGAGAAGAAATGAGAGAAGAAGAAATGAGAGAAGAAGAAATGAGAGAATAAGAAATGAGAGAAGAAGAAATGAAAAGTGAAAAGTTAAAGATTCACTACACATTAGATCCCCACAAAAATCAAAAGAAGAATCAGAGAGCGAAAAATCCCCAAGATTCACTACATGTTGGACTTAGACCTCCACAAAAATCGAAAGAAGAAAAAAAGAAGTCATGTTAATGTTATTAGAATTGAGATATGTATCAAAGCACCTCGTCACTGGGTATTGCGTTCGGAAGGGATGAGGTTCCTAGTTGCACGGTTAAGCCAACAGCCGAATCCATGGAGATGCTTTGATGGGGGTGGAGGGGTTGGTTTGGGGGGTATGTAGTTTGTGATTTTGGGGGTTGGGGGTGGGGTTAGGATTTAGAAAAAGCTTGGGATGCGGGTTGGGTGATAGCTGTGAGATGAAGGAGGAAGTTTTGGGTAGGTTGTTGATGGGTAGATATGGGGAATTCTAGGGATGTGTGTGGGTAGGAGGTGCTTGGAGGGGAATTAGTTTACTCTTGTTTCTGATACGCAGAGTGTGTTTGTTCGTTGCTGGCATCACATTTACAACATATGTTGATGGATGAGTCTACATGATGAGATTCATATTCATGGTTCAATAAATGATTTATATACATCTACTTGCTTGATAACTCAGACGAAGAATTGTGGAACCATTCTCGTATAATCAATCGCTGGATCAATGAACTAGCTGGAGGCCGCGATTCCGTAATAAAAAGATTTCAACATCAAAAGATCATGCAGAACTTCGGTCGTTCGTCATTGATGCTCTGGAGATAGCCGATCTCTGATGTTTTGAATTCAAGGGTATAGTTACCTGTTGAAATTACTGGCCGTAGCCAAACAATCAAGTGACCTCTCGCCAGACTTTTATACGGCACTTGAGTGATTATATCTAATGCGCCTACCGATGTTCAAGGTATCTTATACAGCTTGCAAAGTCTTTATCAGGTTCATAGTTTCACTAGAGGAAGTTCTTTATCTGCATTAATCTTCCAACTTCTACATCAAATCTTGTTTATAAAATCTCACCAAGCCAAAAATCAAATTCATCACACTCAAAGTATCTACCAGTTCATCAAAAACATCAGCAACCATAATCGAAAATTCATCCCATCACTAAAAAATATGTCCACTACAATCCTAGAATCCCTCCTCCACAGCATCGAAAACTTTCTCGCCTACCTTTTCACACCCTTAAATACTCATCTCTCGTCCTCCGCACAACAATTCCTCATCATCTCCTTCGCCTGCTTTACAGCCATCATGATTTTCTCCTTCTTCAACAAGGCCGTTAACACTTTCGGCGCTTTTCTCACACGTATACCTATTCATCCCGAAACACTTCTTAACCAAGCTATTGGAGAATTCGAAGCTATCCCCACATCTGCCGAGACGCTTCTCAGTCAAGCTTTTTGCAAATTTGACGCGGTGCAGAATTATAAAACTGAGAGAAATAATGAAGATATGAGGGATTGTAAGACTGTTCTGAGAAATAAAAAGACTCGTTGGCAACCAACAGCAAAGCAGACAAAGTATATGCTCATGGCTTTATATGGGATGTTCCTGGCATGCTATTTTGCATATGTGGTTGTGGAGTTTGAAGGCTGGGTGAGGGAGGGGATTATTGTACTTTCGGGGCTGAGTTTGGTTAATGTGGGGGTTTTGAGTTTGTTGGGGGGAGCGAGAGGAGGGGGGTTGGTAATTTTAGGAATTTCTTTGAGCCTTTTGTTGTTGATTGGGAGGGGACTTGTGTACTGACTGAGATAGGGGTCGAAAGTAGAGGTCTTTTTGTGAGGATTGGGATTAGGGATAGGAATAGGAATATTGGGTATCTCGATTTCAGATGAAATGCGTTTGATGGTAGATATGAAAATTGAAGTGTTTATATTGATTTGGGAGTTCTTGTGGGTTTGATGTGGAGGGGCGGTTTAGGGTTGCTTTGCAGGATTGGGTTATTTTTACCGTGAGGAAATCTCTTTTGAATATACTAGGAGTTTGATAGATATCCTTGTTTGTACCTCTAGTATTTGCGGCAAACAAAATGGCGGGGAGGGACATCATTCCACTTAGTGAAGTTGCTTTGACATCCTTCAATAAAGCTAGCTTTCAATGACTAATTGCAAACATGAACCATCATATAAAGAACAATTAAACACTGAAATATCATGAACCAAAGTGTAGATCTGCGAACTTTCGATATGTAGACAACTAACACGAAATGCCAGAATGACTGTGCCAAAATCTGGTGCTTTGTGAATGTGTGAATGTAAGACAGACAACGAGCTCTCTAACCATTTCCTTGAACAACTTATCAAGATATTCTCCATGGCTATAGGTAATTCCTCTCAGTACCCTCAGTCCCGAGGAAAAAACTCCAAATACCTACTCAGACACGTAGAGTCATTTCAATATAAATTCAATTCACCCAACCCCGAACAAATACCAAGGACATAACAACAAATAAGAATCCCCATCTTCAGTTTCTAGAGCACTCGAGTCTCCTGGCCGACTTGTCTGATCAACCACAGGTACTTGACAGTTCAGACCGCCGGACTTTCCATCTATTAATTACAAAACCTTGAAGAGTGTGCGCAAGGGAAACTTGGGATCAATGAAGTTGGTGTGCACCCTTGGCGGGGTGCACCATACTAAGGTTTTGCTTTATGTGATTTTTTTGATTTTTTATTTTCCTTTCTGCAATGACTTTATTTTTGTGAAGTTTTCTGTGGGTAGGTGGAAGATGGGTAAATTCACTGTGAGGAATTGATGGAGAGTTGGTTTTGAGATGGTTGATAGTTGTGTTATTGAATTTCTGGATCTATTTATATTAATCGCCTCTAGTAATCATTAAGGTGCAAGTCTATTGACTTCTGATGATAGTCACATGGCTGGGTAGCTTTTTTTATGCTTGATTTGCTAATGCCACCCTAAGATCAATAAATACATCAGCACACCTATGAAGGACCTCCAGAAGCATATCGTATATGAATACCTCGTCCCATTTCCACTGGGCAGTAGTATCGGGCTCCCAATAAACTTCACTACTGAGTGATATCTATACAATACTGATATATAACTACTGCTAAATATGTATTTCAAGCTCTCAAACTATTAAGATGCAAGATCATAGCAAACACAAAGATTCGAAACGAAAACTGATAGACCTAACATCCAAACTCACTGAAATTTCCCCGCCCCCTCCCACTTTATGTAAGCATTTATGTTATCATTGTCTATCATATACACATCATCTCCCATCTTCTATCTATATTGTCTAGAACGTCTATAAGAATGGTAGATCAGCGATCATTCCCGAGCTTCCGACTTTGCCATGCAGGGGGTTCCTAGATTTATTGATCTACCATGAACCCCTCGATTTCGTTATCTGGGGTGTGGATCCTCGGTGATGACTCAATATCTAGATACTGGAAGATATCTCATTTGAAAGAGGGACTTGAAATAGGTATTTTTTGAAAGAAATTGTGTTTTGCTGTTGGAATTTCCTTCTGAACAATTGCTTTAGTATTTGTTATGAGGATTTGTGTCCTTGTGTGTCCATTACGTATATACTCACTGGCTGGCTCTTCGTTTATTGAGTCATTGACTGTCTCCTGTTGAATGCCACCCAAGTAACATCACGGTATAATCTACTTGGTCTCGTGAGTTTTTCATGGGAACGTGATAGTGAGATACTAACAATTTCAGATTATTCAACGGGAACGCAAGGAGCGACAATACCGTAAACCTCCAGATTTCTCCCCAAGAATTTGCCGAGAATAAAAGGGGTACAATGTCCACATCAACTTCCTCATCCTCCACCGAGGAACTCAAATTCTACATCCACCCCCAAGAAACCATCTCCGAAACTCTAATTCCATGTCTCTACGAACATCTTCCATACAGTAATCCAATATACAGTCGGATGCTCGCTCCCCACAACACACCCTCCAGACATTGTCTCTTCGCTGCCACCTTTCCTCCACACGCTCCAATTCCCGATCTCTACACCATCATCTTCTCCGATCGATCCCGCAAAAACGAATCTCAGATCTGGGTCTTCAATCCTCTGATCACACCTTCCTATGAACAACCCCTCTCCAATGAACATGCATCTCTTCTCTCCACACATCTTAAACTCGCCCTTGTGTTCCTAAAAAATACAGATATCCCCGACGCTCCCGGACTCCCTTTCGACCCCATCCTCAAATTCGCATGTTTACATGAAGTCATCACAAACTCCCTAACATCTCTCTCATCCCAAACATCAACATCAACACCAATATCCGCACCACTAATCCCCTACCACACCCACTGGAACCTCTATCTCATCCCCACCGCGCCCTCCCCAAATCTCACACCGCCCCAACCCCCAGCCTCCCTCATCACCTCCCGCGTCCCAGCATCCCACCTCAACCTCGTAATCTCCACCTCCACCATCCCCCGCGAACCCTCCACTCTTCTCGCACAACCTTCTCTCTGTCTCCTCACCCCCGAGTCCGAAATGGTAGCTTGGGCTTTCATAGGAATTGACGGCACGCTGGCAACCCTCTACGTTCTTCCTTCTCACCGTGGTCTCGGTCTCGCTACTTATGTTGCTCGCGAACTTATTCGTCGTTTCGGGCTGGGAGAATTTTCGGATTTGGGGTTTAATGGGTCAAGTGGCTTTGTACATTCGGATGTCAAGGAAGGGAATGCAGGAAGTGAGGGGGTGATGAGGGCGTTGGGAGGAAAGAGGAGTTGGGAAAGTAGTTATCTTTGGATTGATTGCGCGGTGGTGGACGAGGCCTGTGGATGATTTATGGATAGGTGGATAGAGTTTTGGTTTGTTAGAGGGGTATCTGATTTTAGTTGATCAGGCCTGAAGGTGGTCAAGAGATCACATAAAAGAATTGAAGTATAGAATTAATGGCATCCTTTCATTATACGAGAAAACCCAGTTATTGTGTGGTTCATAATATTCATTTCTAGCTCTGCCAAGCTCAACTTGATTGTGAATATATACTTGACATTCATATTCCCTCTCCCATCAAATCATCAACAAATCTCATAGATCATGCATATCATTAAACGTCATATCTCTCTGCCCATTCAACCAGAAAATGATTCCCAGCCAAAACAGTATATGCAAACATCCCTAATAAAAACACAATGGCGCCTACATTATATACTGTCATTAAACCCCAGCAATCCCATCCTCCAAGACCCTCACGTATGGCGCAGGAAACAATCCCTTGGCGCCCATATAGCATCCCCAAAACCAATCTCCATTGACATCCTTACACTCCCTTACCTCTGCCCCCTTTGGAAACATTAATTCGTCACTCGCACCTTCCGCAGGCCACCAACTCCAAATTGCTAAACTTGACATCCCGATTCCGCCATCAGGTGGGAACGATCTTTCAATCGCTAGCCCAGGAACTGATGTCGGCGCAACCTTCGATGGATCCGTGGTGACGAGTCGAACGAAAGTATCATCATCTTGAGCCCAGCTCCATTTCTGTAGTTCAGGTGCTGTATGATCAGCTGAGGGGTAGAGCATGGGTTCGATATCAAGACTGTGACCTCCAACCAGATCCTGAACTATTACTCTACGTTGGCCCCCACGGTCATCTTCAAATCCTACGATGACCATACGGTGACCTTGTAAACAACGTCGCCACCCATTGTGACCGTTTTCGACGCTGATGCGACGAGATGTGACGAGTTTGGGGTAGCAGGTTGTGCAAATATCGTAATCTCCAGGTTGAGTGTCTGGGACAGCGCTAATACATGAGTAGCAATGATAGCGAGTGGATGAGGGCTGGATGGGATATCGACAGATATCACAATTGGTCGAGAAAGTGAGAGGTTTAAAGTTACCCACGTCTACAACGCCAGGTCCTTGTAGAATAGTTGCCGATTGTGGAAGTTGTTGATCATGCATCGGAGATAAGGGAGGTGTATATGATTCCGATGGTTTATAGGTCAGCGGTAGAAGAGAATGTGTACATGATCTGCCTTGGTTGACGCAGAGATTGCAAAATCCCCAATCACCATGATTGCAAATATCGCAACGCCAGTAACATTCGTTTGTCCATGCTAAGCAACTTGCACAGAATGCACCACTTTGCAGACGTTTCTGAGGATCTTCTGTAGTTAGAGTTTTGCGACCGTCCGCGCCGCCAGCAGCCATTTTAGGTGCTAGGTAGCGATTCGCTGTGAGCATATGTGGCCTATCTGCACCTTGAGGTATTTTTCCGGCTTGCATTTGATTTTCCCAATTTGTCCATGCTGAATAGCCAAATCCAAACCAATGTAGACATCCTGCACCGGAACGATAGCATGAGAGACAGATGTTGTAATTGCCACGCAAGCAAGTTGAGCAATTATAATGCACTTCATATTCAATATGAGTTTTTTGACATCTTCTACATAATATTGATGGTTCGGGATAAAGCTGTGTTCGTGGTCTAGACCCCACAGAATGAGAAGAACTTGGTCTGCTACCACTTGCTAGTGCAGCAGCTTTATCGAAGAGTGCTAAATGAGTAGGAGTATGTGGTGAAAGCGGTGCAGGAATCAGTGATTCATCCATGTATGGAACAGATGCAGGAACAGCAGAGGCCACGAAAATATCGGCTGGGGCATTAGCACGAATGCTCAATGGAGCAGGTATATCAGGTGTATCAGCTAGTTCAGGCATATCGTCCGAATGGGATCTTTCTAGCAAGCTGTTGCTTGATGTTCTTGGTGTCGATTCTGAGGGAGACGCGACAACTGTACTATTAGATGTTCTTGTAGCGGAGCCTGTTTGTGGTTGTGGTTCCCTACTTGTTGATGATTCACTCAATCGTCGCACATTGGAGTCAGTGCTCCTCCTCGCATGGGCCCTAAAAGGTTGTGATGTTTGCACAGAAGAGGTCCGAGGTATAGTGCTCAAATCCGTCTGCGACCGAGCGGCAGGTCTTGTTTCGGGCGTAATTACCGGTACAGGTGCTGTTGAGCTTCGTGGCGCACTTAAGGTTCTCTGTCGTCTCCGTCCTCCAGAATTTAGACCAACATCTAGGTGGCTTGCGTGTACGGCACTTATAGACGGCGGAGGCCTGCTTTGTTCATTGCTTAAACTACCCGATCTTGGCGAGGATGATTGATTTCTGCGTCTTCTTGTAGTTCTGGGAGCATCATCACCAGAGGTTTCTCTCCCAGAATCCGTGAGCGAAGCTCGAGGAGACCGTCTTCGTCTGTCCGCCGTATCACTTTCGCTTCTTCTAGATAAATCGGGTCTCAATCTCTCTTCTTGTCGCCGCCTGAAAGCTTCTGCTATTCTCTCACTAATCTGATCCTCCTGATTAACATCGATATTCTCAAGGTCAATTCCGTCCAGTAATCCTTCCTCCCTAATTTGTCGTAGAATCTCTTCTTCCATCTCTCTAGAATCTATGTCAGAAGAGCTAATTAGTGACCGTAAAGACGATTGATGTTCGATCTGTCGTGCCGCTGACCGGCTAGTTTCTTCATGTCTCCTTATCGATTCAGTCTCACTATATCCCCTTCGTCGGCCTTCAGAGTCGCTGCGGTCGGGTTCTAGCCTCAACGCAGAGGTTCCTTGTCGAGCTCTTCTCCTTTCATGATGCTCTTCCCTTCGCCGCCGTCGATCGTTATCATCTGTATTCCTATTATCTCTACTATGATCACGACTCGAATGATGTCTCGAACTATGCGATCTTTCTCCATCTCGTTCTCGTCTCCTTCTTTCCCTCCTTGCCTCTGAACTCTCTACCCCCACTTCTCTCAAGCTTAAATCTCTTACTTCATCCATCAGCCTTCGATCCTCGTCCTCCAAGCGTCTCTCCCTCGAACTTCTGTCTCTCTGCTCCCATTTCGGTAATACTTCATCCCCAGCTTTGTATTTCGCAGCAATTTCTTCCTTCTCTTCAGCTGTTCTACCCTTCTCTGGACTTCGCGCCAAGAACATCTCTAGTAACGTCGCTATCGTAGAACTGTGCTTCGTATCTCGAACTGGTGCGCGACATGATGGGCATGTATATGGCGTACCACCGGGTGGAATGAGTGTTTGTGCATTATTTACGGAGACAAGTTGCCAGGAAAACCATTCTTTAAGACAAGAGCCGCAGAAGGTATGTAAACAGTCGAGTAATGTTAACGGTTGATATAAAACCTCTGTGCAAATCTATGACCAGTCAAAATTAATACTCTATTCCTCGAGATGCAGCTGCGGCTTCAAGCCCAGCCCTATAGAGTTTTGCGGGGTAAGGTCTGTTTTTAGGATTTGGTAACTTTAATAATTCTCGACTTACAGAACATGTCAACTCCTTCTCAAGGTCGAGACCTCGATTCTCGGAGCCAGAATCCATGATTCTTCCTACGAAGATATGTAGGATGAGGATGAAAGTGGAGTTGCAGAGGAGGATAGGTCATGATTGCGCTGGGCAATGAAGAAAAATGGATTGCTCTGTGGCGCGATACGATACGATGTGATTGAGAGCACGGGATTTGTACCGCTAAGGAAGCAAAATGTCAAATTCCCTTGGATCTAATCTTTAAACCTTGTTATTATATTTATGTGATTTTTTTCATACGATCCTAATCAAACGACTCGACTTTATCATAACTTGCAAGGCGGAATTATGTTTGCTTTGGATTCCTGTTGTTGGTCATTTACACACATTTCGTGACTTTTGGGGTTTTCAAATCGGTATATCTCAGCTCGTATTCACCGATTCTTGAACCTCACCACTCATATCAAGACCCAAGTATGAGTACAGTTTGTATGTATTGAGCGTCGACGACAATTCATCATCCCGACTGTAAATAGAGAACATACAGCTGGGAGCTAGGAAAAGAATGAACAGTCCCCATTGACGAGCTGAGATATATGCAACCTGTCAATCACTCTATAATCATCACCGCAAAGGCTTGGAGAACTACATGCTATGCCTCCTGACCTTTAGATGATACAAAGTCTCGAGATTTCGATGCTTTTCTTCTATCAAGTATGAGGTGGTTTTGGTGGTGGTATCTTTACGTTCATACTTTGATAGGACGATCGGTAATCTAGATCTTCTTTCATTCGAAACTGCTCGATCCCTTTTCGAAGAGTAGAGAAATACTTTCGAACAAGAATTTCCAAGTATCTTCTACAATTTGATTTATCGAAGCTATAATGTGCAACAAGGCTGTGTACCATTGAAGGCTCAGCTGCTGTAATGTGTGACGAGCCGTATAGATGTTTCATGTTTCCCCTCAAGTGTTGAAAGAAGACTACTCCTATTACTATGTTTCTGACATGAAAGGTCAAACAAAATGTTACCCGCTATATCGCTCCAAACCCCCCCCCCCTATCAGTGGTTTACCAGTTGTATCGGGTTCTCGGAAACCCCCCTCTATGCCGTCCTCATCCACAAGTGTGCAGTGTCAAGCCCAAGTTCCAACCCAATCTCCAATGGGACAACAAACTCCGCAAGCACAGCAGTCAGCTGCAACTAGCAATCAATTCACTCGAGCTGGCTATTTTAATCACACCAACCTCTTCGCACTTGCTTTCCCTTCTTGGATGAACAGTCTTCTGAAAAGATCCGTCAAGCATCTTATAACTTGGGATAAAGCAACAGTCATTGCTGCAGTTGCCATTGTAGTTGGTACTGTTATATCATATTTCGCATTGAAGTTAGCTATTTGGACTGCGAACAAGGACTATATCGAATATTGTCAAGGAGAACAGGTGTGTTTTTCTCAAACCAGGTGGGCCAATCGATATTGATGTCGATTACTGACTTGGATTCGAGTCAAAGCCAACTCAAGACAAGAAGCAAGTGTGCAATGTCAAAAGGCGGCCACCCAAGGGCTACCTCCGCCTCCGTTCTACCGATATGAAGACGGTACTATTTTGCGTCGAACTTGGACTGAGACAATAATTGGAGCCACCGAGTCGAGAACGCAAAATGATTGTTACATTTGTGGGTATGCACTCATAGCATCTACAATGTTTTATGCGGCATGGAATGCGAAACATTCAAAACTTCTGAGAATCCTGAAAGAGTCGTTTATGCCTTCACGATATGACGTTGAGCGACAGCCTCAAGACCTCGGTCATTGCACTAAAGATACATGTTCTACGGACTTAGCTGGAGAGCATGCTTCCACTGCGCTCCCCCGAAGGAATTCAAGCTCAAGATCAGGTACGGTCATTGCCACCAGTCAAGGTAATATGGAATCGCGCAAGCCGCGCCAAAGAATGATATGGACCACAGAGGAAAATGAGTCACCCACTGGAAATTCTCAAATGAGGTACATATAGAGCAGCAGCCCAAAATAAAGCTGAAAGGACCGGTAGTGAAGCAAGAGCAGGATGTCAGAATAGAGCAGTTGGCGCTCGAGGACTCGAAGTTTCTCGAGAATATACGAAAATTTGAAACGCGTTTATAAAGGAATCGACTAGAAGCAAAAGGTAGAGATGCATGAGGGAAAATCACAAAGTAGAATGATTATGGATTCTCATGATTCAGAACAATTTTATAAGATAAATTTCCCATGTTTAATCGATACATTAATGACTTTCGCACTTTTGTCTTAGAGTTATTTGCAATCGGAGGCCCTCGAGGTCATCGAATAGTCGACAGGCGGGTTTATGATTCAATGCAAACATACTTCATATCAACCATCTTATTGATTTTATGATTCACAGACATTGTATACATGAATTATTTGATGACTCGATGGAAACAAATACCTGAGACCATCCATCGTGAATACTAACATAAATTATGATTTCACCACTGCGTAAGAGTATTCACATTGGAGTCAACGTCTCCCTCATGAATCACATACACAGATCATGACGCAGCTATATAAACTTTCATCGCCTCTCTTGCCATCCCATTTTCCATTTCAACATCAAAATTACCAATACTACACAGAACATCGAAATTATATCATCATCATACATAATCATGACTACCTATGAGGCCGTGCCCAATACAGATGGCAAAATTCTTATACCCGTCAGGAAGAAGCAACTAGTTCTACCTCAACCTAATATTCCTGGCACTGTACCTCCATCGCAAGGACCACCAGGCAAGAGAATACCTATCCGAAGATTTGGAGCTCGACCACGACCACAATCACCGCCGTTTCATAGACCTGTTTACAGATCCAGGATTCGGACACCGGAAGTCTTGCGACCAGGACAAAGCCAAACCTCAAAATATCACTCGAACAAAACACTCGAAGCCCAAAAGTTAGTCAATAGAAGAGTTGGAGCTATTAATTCTTCCACTCAATATTTGCAAAATCCGAACACTGGTACCTTGGGCTCCCATGCCTCGAATCAGAGTATCATAGCTAATGGTTCAAAGTTTGTGAGAGCGAAGGAGAATTCCTTGATCAAAACAAAGGATGAGCATGCCAATATAATGAGTCTCTCATATATCATGGAACAGCGGCCAAGTGCGCAGGAGGTTCCGTCTGCTTCTGACGAAATAGAGAGAGTCATCGAGTCGACTGTTTCTTCCCAGGGCGAGGAAGAATACGAATCTGAAAACGAAGGTCAGGAAGAAATGCCACTCATGATTAGGAATGATTCATATAGTCGCGACATCCCTAATATCTCAAATTCTCGTCATCATATCCTCAATCGAACCAACGTTGCCGCTCTGCAAGATTCTTTACTCAATAAACCCGTGAAACTCGAGGACATTGAACAAGCTGTCAGAAGTTTTGAATTCGGTAGTGACACAGGAACATCAGGTACAATACAATTCAGAGCGGGACACAAATTACCACCAATCAAAGAAAGAGGCGCAGGTTATTCTCGGTATCATCCAAACTACATGTCTTCATCACCATTGACTTTGCCTCAGTCTATTCCAATGACCCCAGCATCGCCCAATCTCAGTACATTGGAACATATGGCTATAACTACACTCGCCAGTCTCAATCGCTTTTTCGACTCGAAGAAGTTGTATTTATGTGCCACTACTTCGGCCCCAAACCCAGATTCACCAGCGTCAACCAACGAGAGTGATCAAACTCACAGTCACAGTCTGAAACGTCTGTCATCTCATATCTCCACCCATATCCCCACAGAAATTCACCAGTCTACGTTACCTACTTCACCAGAGATGACTGAGCTCGATCCATCGAAAAAGAGAATATGCATAAGCTCTATTCTTAATCCGACGTCTACTCCTTCAGCTTCCACTTCACCAACTCCCCAGAATCAAACCACAGGCTCACTCCGTAGCGACACTTCATTTACTCACGATTTAAGTAAGCTCGCTAGCGATTTCGAGAATGATACCTTGATGCTATCTCTGCCTTCTGACGCCTATCCATCTCCTCCTAAATCGGCATCATTGTCATCCTCAGTTTCCCTCACGACTAGCCCACGCCCCCTCGTTCCCCGAGATACAAGCATTTCTCTCGCAAAGCGATCCACAGATCCACAATCTCACCTTGATTCATCCAGTGATCGTGCCTACAGATCTCCTGCGCCTTCACCATCATCGCTCCCTCAATCTAGAGATTATACTCCAGCTCTTACTGGGACAGCTTCGAGGTCTCTAGTTCCAATGAGTACTGACATTAGAAAGCCAAACCCACTTCCACAATCTCAACTCCTTTTCTTTGGTCATCAAGCCTACTCACCTCTACCTGCACGAGCCTCACCTGTTACTCGCTCATCTTCATCTCCACTTTCATCCCCGTCTACCAAACCCGATTCAAAATCACTCCCACGCAAAAACTTCGCCTGCAGAGCATGGAAATTGCGTCCTTCTCGCTCTATACTTACTGGTCTCTCTTCTTCCAACGCTCCGCAGTACTTAGTCGTAATCCGCAATGACGATCGTTCAAAGTCCACTCCAAGTTCGGGTGCCTCGGATGAAAATGGTAATACGAGTAAATGGTGGAGTGTACTTGCGGGAAAAGAGGGTTTGGACGAGATTAGGAAGATTTTCGGATAAAGATGAATGTATGTATGAATTGAGAACGTGGGTGACAACCCATGGAAGAAATATCTCGCCAATACCTAAAGAGTGCATGTGACTCACAGGATTGGCGGATGATATTGTCTACATTGTGACTTAACGAAATGGAAAAAGGTTTTACAGGCGCTTAAGGGGGCAAGGGATTCGGAACTCGGTGGTTTTCATCATCCGCATATGGAATTCGATTGCGTGTAGTTTTGCGATCGCATGTTTCACCACGTACTACATGAAGTAGGTAGTATAATAAGAATCAGCATAATACCATAAAATCGATATCAATTTGCCATCTACCAATGCTGTACCATATTCAGCAAACATGAATTTTTGGTTGAATAGTGAAGATACTCAGGTAGCTGACACTAGTTCTTCATCTAAAGTACTAACTTATGCAAAAGGTTTAGGAGCAATTGTAGCAGTCAAACGTCATTATATTCCCCGGCCCTTTTCTTCGATTGATCTGCATAACATTCCGGTGGTTTATTATTCGATTTCTTATTGCTATAATGGTCTATACTCATTCTCCAGATAAGTTTGAGCATTCGTGCGAAATGCCCAGCTCAAGTGTTCTTTTTGAAGCATTTCACTCATGAGTTTCGCCTCGGAATGATATTAATGAATCATCTTATCTTTTCTGTAGTTGATAGTCGTTCATAGCAATGCAATGCTATGCTAAGATTTGCTATGGTATATAGTATATCTGCGCGAGATATAAAGGGGGTATTATATAGTACATTTAAAAGTACAGTTTTCAATGACGTAGATTCCGCTACACCATATTTTTCTGCAGATGGCCGAGTGTTTTTATATCGTCCATGCTATGCTGATCTTCAACCTTGAGCTATCCTTGTCGTTTCTATCTTCAACCTCATATCCCCAATTTCGTAGCGGGCACCGTTGGAACATCTGTCTGCTCTTCCTTCTTATTTTCCATATCAACATCCTCATTTTCCGTCGGTGGTAATTTTGCTGCCTCACTTCCCTCTTCAGTTTTCTGTTCCCCACCTTCCAGCGCATCTTCATCGCCAGGGGCGACAAGATCTTCGGGTTTGACATCATCCTTGAAGATTTCGTCAATGCTGTCCGATTTCTCGATTTTGTCAAAAGCAGCAAGTTTGCTTGCACCAGCGATTCGTAATGCTCTCCAACATTTGCTCGCTTTAGCTTCTATAGCCACATTTTTTGATTCTTCGTCTCGAGCCATATCGATATCCATATCGTCCAGCTCGATTTTATTCTTGAAACTCTTGATGGAAGGAACTTGGTAACGTTCTGGTTTCTTCAACCTCCCCAAGCCACTCTGTAAGTCGCTTTCCGCAAGGAATTTGAGATCTAAAGATCCTAGAGGATTAGGGCGTAGTCGTTTATTAGTTGTCGCTTTGCGGGCCGACGCTTTAGCGGTAATATAATCGTGAGGTGAAACAGCTGGTCTAGCAATAGAAGGGCAATTTTCGACCTTCCAACGAACCCAGTTCTTATCTCTGGACAGAACCGTCTCAACCATACGGTAAAAAAAGGCACCATCCGCGCCTTTCTTCAGATATTCTGCAATCGATTTTTTCATATCTAATGACCACTTTGTCTATAAATTGTCAGCTAATACCTAATAAAAGACGCGTCCATAAAACGGGTTACTTACATCCTCTTCACTAAGCGTCTGGTCTGCATAAGTAACCGATCTATTGAGGTTATCCGGTAAAGCTTTTGAAAGCTTCTCTTTCGCCTTGGCGCTTAATGAAAGAAGGAAATCCATTATTATCAGAATTTGAACAAGTATATGCCTTCTGAATGACAAATCACTAATCTAGCAATGTTGAGTTAGCATCGTGATAGAATTTGTGGGTGTTAAAAGATAGCATACCTCTAATTCAAATAAGTCCCTACTTGTGAGATATTTAGGATTGAAGGAATTAGCTAGGTCGTCGTCTCCTTGACTGCGCTTTCTTTTTGTTCCCCTCTTACTATCCTCTGCTACCCTTGCTGCCGGACGCCCTGCAGTCTCATGGTGTACCGACTTGAAAGTTGCTATTGTAGCTTCCAGACCCTTTTTGAACTCGACAAAATTATCAGAATTGAACAATCTTTTTGGTTGGCTGAAACTCTGCTGTAACGACCAGAATATCGGGTATAACTCATCGGGCTTCATCGGCGGTTCACGTTTTGATGATGCTACATCTTTGCCTGAACCATTGGTATCTTCAGAACCTCTCGCCGTGCTCGTTCGTCCATTTGATGCTGGCTTGGAGGTTGGTGGAGTTTCTTTTGTATTGCTGTCCGAATCCACTTCCATCTTCTCAACATCCGTTGGAATGGACGGTAGGGTGTCGAAAGATGTAACATTTTCGACATGAAATTCACCGCGTAGATTCACAGAACTCTTGTCGCCAAGGGGAAAGCTCTGAAACATGAAAATGAAAACGCGACCGCAGAATGCAGTATCCTCTGCTCTGGAAAGTCGCCGCAAAAGCTCGTTGCAGCTTCTCAAGATAACTAAGTTCTTTTGGTTGAAATGCTTTGCAGTAATTTTTTCACGTCGTGACTCAAGATAATCGAATATTCTCCGGCATCCCGCAATAGTCTGACTATCCAGTAATTCTTCAACGAGCCAAAAGAGAAGGGCAGGTTCGCATTGTTCATCGTCAGACAAAATGGAGATAATATCGAGGAGGTTCCACAACCTGGAAGAGGAAGAAGTTTCAATGGATATAGAGGCCTATGGGTCGTCAGAGGGTATCTACGACTCGTACTGGTGCATGGCTTACCAGTAAATTGTTGAAAGTATCTCGAACAGCGGTTTCGATGATCGCATACTGACTGCGCTTTTTAGTTTCTATAGGTGCTGCTTCGTTGAATATCTGATCGATTCGCTCGTATGTGTTCGCAAGCTCCGTTTTACTCAATGGCGACTCTATCGTGTGTGTTTCTTTGACATGTTCAGCCCGCTGAAGCATTTCCAACAATAATTGCGCAAAAGATTCCACAACGGGAAGACCGTGTCCCTCCATACTGACAGCCATGTTTTGTTTCGATTTCAATTCACAAAATCCCTCCGTACTGGCGCCGACGAAAAGATGTGATTTGAAAGGTTTCCAAGGTTGGTGGTAAAATTAATTGTTGCGAGAAGTGAAGGTTATCGCGACGTCAATCTAGATACGGCGAATTTCTGCTTAGTCATCACGTGTAAGAGCACTGGTGCACCAAGCTTCCAAAAATTATCAGGACGATAAGATGTTTACACGCGACCGACGCGCGCAATACGAATTGCCAGTCAATACCACGGATAACAATAATGGCCCCGATGACGAAAGGCAGAGGCCAGGGAAAGGCTGTTGAAGAAACTATGGGAGTGCCATCTGCGGAGGAAACACAGGACGAAAGCTCATTTTCGCAACTTGCCGCAAAATATTGGTTGAAACCTTCGAAGAAAGCCACGAAGGTTAAGGTCAAGCCTGATGTTATCAAGAAAGAAATCTGGGATATTTTAGAGCAGGAAGACTTTTCTTACAGATCCCTTTTGACGCTAGAAAATCTTCATATTCTTGAGAAGTACATTCATCCATCCAGACATTTAACGTAGGAACTATTACTGACAACAATGCTAGTTATCTTTGGCCGGGTTATTCAGAAGATGCTTCCAACTTTCATATACTTCTCATAGTCCTCATTGTCAATGTAAGGACTAGAGAACATCTGCCAACTTGGGGTAAGTACTATTAAGGAAGCTTCAGTTCGTCATGCTGATGAACATAGATATCTTTGCGGACAATACACCTGATTTCTCAACCCTCTTCCGCCGAATCTTGTCTATGACATTGGATACTACCCTCTCTGCGACGATTCGGACGCACCTGTTGTCATTCATAATAAGCGCATTTCAGTCACTAGACAATGGCATAGTTCGGAAAGAATGCGCACCTTTGGTCTCAATATCCATTTGGCACAACATCTCAACAGAGAAGAAAAGAGAAAAGATACTCGATCATACTGTACAACTGAAGAAAGCTTGGAGGGCTGCCGGAAAACGATATGATGCCTCTGATGAACCTACGAAAGCTAGGCTTAGGTTTGAGCGATCTTGGCTCTTGACTCTAATTCTGGATTTTTTCAATCAGCTCTACGGAGACAAAATAAAGACAGGTTTGTTGAAGCCCTTGCAGTCACTATGCTTTTTTCCTTTGGCTAATACACGAAATAGAAAATGTACAGTATTGCGAAAGGTTTATAGAGTTTCTATCAGATCTTCAGAGCCAATTGCCAACCAGGAGATACGTGAACACACTTCTACAAGATCTTCACGTTCTTCCAACTATCAGACTATCCCCAGCATTCAATGAAGAGGAAAATGGGCTTCTACGAGATCTATATGCGCTTTTGAAGCATTATACATATTTTGCAATTAATGATCATACAGGCGTTCAACATAGCCGCACGGAAGCATATGAACGCCATTGTGCAACACTAGCGTCCCTGCAAAGAACTGCACTCAAGAATTTCAAGGAAAAGCTGACTATTCTTGCCTTGTCTAACTATTCGTCTATTGATAAGCGGGTGGAGCTTGAGGGTCACTTAGAATCCCTCACAGACGCCGAGATGACAGAGCTTTGCGAGCTTCTTGATCTACGGACGTCTTATCCGTCGTCTACCAAGGTTGTAGTAGACCGTAAATTTCTCTTGGAAATTCTGTTATCAACACATGAAAAGCGCAAGACATTTCAGGAAACTGCACGTGACTTGAGCATTCTTCCAACAGAAAGTACTCTTTTTGAAAGAACCCTGCTCAGAAATGATGGATTCGATGGATCACAGCCTCTCGCTATCCCAAAGCTGAACCTGCAATATCTAACTGTTGGAGATTTTTTGTGGCGGTCATTCATCTTGCATCGATGCGAGTCGTTCTATGAGATCAGACGAGATGTAGAGGACACAATAAAGCGTCTCCGACCAGTCGCCGGTAGGACAGGTCAGACAAGTTTTGAAGGATTTTCCAGGATGGCACTTCCAATAACGAAACCTTCGTAAGTTTTAGCATCATTATATTATTTCGATCCACTCTAATCGATTTGTAGTATTCTTGAAGTGGTACCTCCTCTTGTTGGAGATGATAAACCAGCTCTCGTCCGAGCCGAGGTCACGATTGATGTAAGCCGCATGGCTGAAAATGTTCGTCGTGAATGGGATTCGCTGCGGCCTGATGACGTGATCTTCTTACTCTCTGTGAAAGCCACGGACGAGTCTGCTATGATCGCGAACGGCGGAGCATCAACTTCGGACGCGCAGAACCTCGGTCTAAGATACCTCCGAGCAGCTGAGGTCATCCAAGTGCAAGATGATAGAGGACGCTCATTGATGAATTATAATGGACAAGTCAATGGAAATGCTCGCGCTGGCTCGCGGAGACTGCAATTAAAACTTGATGCAGCCATGTTCAAAGAGGACAAAGATCGCGTCGACAAAGGCAAGCCTGACATTTATGAAACCATGAACATCATTGTTCGTAGAAGAGGACGTGAAAATAACTTCAAACCGATTCTTGAATCAATCAGAAGTTTAACACTATCTGATGTCCCGCTAGCCCCCTGGCTTCACGAGGTCTTTTTAGGCTATGGTGATCCTGCAGGAGCCAACTATACTAGACTATCAAATCAACTCAAAAAAGTCGATTATCGAGACACATTCCTTGACTGGCAACATCTAATCGAAAGCTTGCCCGGTAGGACGGTCGAGCCAAATGACGATGTCACCGGTAGTTTTGGGCCACCCTACGTATTGCAAACCGTGGCAAAAGCTGCTGAGCCGCCAGCAAGACCAACGAAAAAGAGGCGCAGAGAAGCAGAGCCTGCACCAAAAGATGAGCCACAAGCCATCCAAGTTTCTTCTTATAAACCCCCAAGTACAGGGCCATATCCCATGGACGCTCCTAAGTTTAACCAAGTCCGTTTCACACCTGCTCAAATTGAAGCAATTATCTCCGGTACCCAACCAGGGCTTACTGTTATTGTTGGCCCTCCGGGAACTGGAAAGACGGATGTTGCAACTCAAATCATCAACAATTTATATCACAACTTCCCTAATCAGCGCACTCTACTTATTGCACATAGCAATCAAGCTCTCAATCAACTGTTCCAAAAGATCGTTGCTCTTGATATTGACGAACGCCACCTTTTACGACTGGGACATGGTGAAGAGGAATTAGACACTGAAACTAATTTCAGTAAACACGGACGTGTCGAGTCTTTCCTTGAAAATCGAGATGGGTATCTTAGAGAGGTTGATCGCCTTGCTGCCAATTTCGGTGCTCCAGGTGCCCATGGAAGCTCAGCGGAGACTGCCGGATACTTCAACTCGGTTTACGTTGAGCCAGCATGGACAAGATTCCAGGACGTTATGAAAGACCCGGATTCAACATCAGAGTCAATTGTCTCTGCCTTTCCGTTTCATTACTACTTTTCGAATGCGCCTCAGCCTCTTTTTCCTCCTGGTGCCGATAAAGATGCTGTCATTGATGTAGCTACAGGCTGTTACAACCACGTCACTAAAATTTTCGCTGAACTTGAAGACGTCCGACCATTTGAGATTTTGCGACGAGATCGAGACAAGGCAAACTATCTTCTCACCAATGAGGCTCGCATCATTGCGATGACATCAACACATGCAGCTATGAGAAGACGTGAGATATCTTCACTCGGCTTCCATTATGATAATG
Source organism: Botrytis paeoniae (assembly GCA_004786145.1). Taxonomy (NCBI): domain Eukaryota; kingdom Fungi; phylum Ascomycota; class Leotiomycetes; order Helotiales; family Sclerotiniaceae; genus Botrytis; species Botrytis paeoniae. Next base: position 169,921 of record PQXI01000052.1, read on the forward strand.
TCGTTATGGAGGAGGCGGCTCAGATCACTGAGATCGAAAACTTTATACCCATGGCGTTGCAGAAGCCAGCAAATGGTGGAACTCCTCTCCAGCGTGTAGTCTTGTGTGGTGACCACTTCCAGAACTCTCCTGTTGTTCAAAATCTTGCGTTCCGTCACTACGCAAATCTCGAACAGTCGCTCTTCTCTCGCCTGGTTCGCTTAGGTGTCCCAACTATCAATCTCGATCAACAGGGTCGTGCCCGTCCTTCGATTGCATCTCTGTATTCCTGGCGTTACCAAAATCTTGGCAACTTGCCAATTGTATCAACTGCACCTGAATATCAAACCGCAAATGCTGGTTTCAAGTACGATTACCAATTCATTCAAGTTTCTGATTACAAAGGAAAGGGTGAAATGGAACCAACTCCTCATTTCATTCAGAATCTGGGAGAAGCAGAATACGCAGTCGCCATCTATCAATATATGCGCTTACTCGGATATCCAGCTTCGAAGATCAGTATACTATCCACATATGCTGGTCAGCGCGCACTAATCAAAGATGTTCTATCCCATCGATGTGCTAAGAATCCTCTATTTGGTCTCCCAAAAATCGTCACAACTGTCGATAAATATCAAGGAGAGCAAAATGACTGTAAGTTTCGTAAAGCTAATTCTCTTGCCGATAAATCACTGACAAGATATCAGATGTTATTCTCTCCCTCACTCGTACATCACGTGTCGGCTATCTTCGCGATATTAGACGTCTTACGGTGGCATTGTCTCGCGCCCGTCTCGGTCTTTACATTTTGGGACGACGGGATATCTTTGAATCTTGTTTCGAGCTGAAGCAGGCCTTCGATATTTTACTATCGAGACCAGATAAGTTGACGTTGAGCACTAGGGAGATGTGGCCAAGTCAGAGGATTCTAGCGAACGAGGAGGGCCTAGAGTCAGTGCAAGGTGAAGCTGTTATGGAGGGGGTGGAGCATTTGGGTCAATATGTTTTCGAGATGACTAACTCCAAGATAAGACAGTTGAGAGAAGAAAGAGGGTTGCCGGAAGGCGGAGCAGAGGTCTTAGCTATTGAGGAGGGAAAGGTGGTTGGAGATGATGTTGAGACTGGAGAGGGGTATGAGGGTGTAGGGGAAGATGACGATATTATTGAACCCGAAGAAGAATTTGATGGCGTCGATTGATAATACCAGGATGAAATTTGTAAGATAAATTAATCGCCGATAGATGTATGGATGAAGGAGAATTAGGACGGATCATGGACAACGTCCACGGAAATGTATTGTATGTGACTATAATACAGGACAATGGCGTACAACAATGAATAAACAAAGAATGATACCAATTTATGAACACAAATCCGTCATTTCTATCTTATCATTCTGTTAGCTTGTAGTACCTATGCAGTGTAATTTAGGTTCGAGGTTTGTGCTTGGTGATTGAGTTGTCTCCTTTCATGCTCGGTTATGATTGTATTGTATCACCACCGACGGTCGAAATTATGACCTAGTCACATATTCTGTATCTAAATTATTCAGTTTCACGGTAGCCTTCAAACGCTGTGCTGGTCTCTCTGTAAATATGAATGACCATGAAAGTGTATATTAGATGAGATCTCTTAATGTGTTAGGCTCGGTCGAGCAGCAGAGAAAGTTGAGATAATTACAATGAAGTGAAATCTAGTATGTCATGAGTTGTTAGCTGGGACTGCAGATCATAGTACTTCTCGATTAGTCTTGTCATCAAGATTAATCTTCTCTAGAAGACTAGTACAGTTTACTGTAGTTATGTCTAGAGATCATGGAGATAATGAAATTCATATTGGTGATGTGTATCTCTATTACACCGCAGTCATACCAATCAAGTCTTTGGATTTCTTTTGTTTGACCCCAGATTTTGAAACTTTCCTAGTAAAAACAGCTCCTGAGATATAATGTTTACTCTGCAATTAAGACCACAAAAACTATTCTCGCGTGTGAGACTACTGTCATTTACCCTATGAATGACTCAACATTGACTCTCATGAATACAATGGCAAGAATGAGTAACAAACTACCTGGTAAGTCCCACGGCAATCACACATTTTAAGGCATGCCATCTTCATGAGCATAAGCGGAATGACAGCAAAACCTCTCCCGCCCTACACCGAAGATTTCTCAGCTCATCTATACATTCCAAAGTAAGTAAAAATAAGCAGAAATTGCTGTAGTAACACGCAACAAGACTGCCACATCTGCCAATCAGAGGCGGTATATGGCATAGAATCGGCACTACTAAACAAGTTTGGAGGAGGCTGAGCCGCGGATGGCTGTTCTGATTACGGAGTATCAAGCTTTTTAGCGGGACCTGTAAGTTTATGTCAAGTTCTGAGGTCCGGTTTCAGATGCGGGGAAATGGAGTCAATGAGATGAGATCGAACGAGGGGTGTATTCGTGGTGCGTTTTCTAACGTACATTACATGGTGTGAACTGTGATTATTGTTTTGTGTATTGAAGCTCATATTATGAGCACACTATTTGGGCTTCGAATCAATTATGGATGGACTCTAGTGATGTATTTCATGTACTCATCGAAATTCCCCGAGCCGACTGTTTTTCTTGTTCTAGATGGGTATCTGATGGGACAGATTCTAGTATACCGTCAACATGTGTATTTCTGTAAGTGCACATGTAATGTAACAATCAATCAGGATTTTTGGAATTTGGTCTTTCAAGATGCACATTCATTGTAAGGCATCTCAGCGTGTTTCCTAAACATCCGTAATCTTTTGAAAGAACCATCAACTTATTGTCCCAAACAGGGTTGAAATATCTTCGACAGCGTACATCCTTTTACAGGCAATATCTCGACATCATATGATCGATATGACCGGTGAGCTTTTGAAGCTCATCAGTCATATGACGTTACTTAATGTCTTTTGGGCTCATTGTTACATCAAATCTCAACTCTAAAATGACGTTACCAGAAGCGTAAAGCTCAAGCTCAAAGTCTGTCGTTCTAACTCTTCCCATTACGGAGAAGAGTTCCTACACATGCTTTCCCCATATTTTTAACCTAGTCTACTGGGAGGAGAATCCTCTCTAATCAAGTACTAGGCTTAGAAAAAAAGCTGCAGTGTTAGCTCAACAAGAGCTCCTACTAGGGCCATTGCCGCCGGATTAACGGTCGTTATATTCCGCCGAAGGAAAGATCATCATAAAAACAGGCTAGAGCTCAAGCCTCAACTTGACAATAAATTTTGAATCAACATCGTGTCGTTCACCACAACGATGACTGTAAACTTGATCGCGTGTCGCGGGCAATTTCGTATATACTGCTCCACATGATGTCACTGCTAGCTATCGCAATACGAAGTAGCATTATTGACATCACGAGGTGCTTAGATTAGTTTATTTGAGCCAGTATACACACGAGACACTCAAGTTTATGCACACTAGATCTCCCATTCGAAGTCTCTAGAATGAGTTAAGATGGCGATGGCGATGTGCGGATAGTAGAACCACGATGGCACGATGGCTTGTTGAAGGCTTGTCAATAAAGGCTGCGCTAAGCGCTAAAATTTACCCTTAACTTAGTTCGTTCATTTTTGTATGATGGTTAATGTGTCAGTTGCAACGTTTTTTCGGACCGCCTGTCTCTATAATAAAGTATGACTTTTGTGATGACGATATATCTATACGTGAATCTGGCAGCTATATTACTTTTGCATTTGTCAAAACTTGCAAGGAGAGAGGACTGGTAGACAGTTATGGAAGTAAATAGAATGTCTACCTATATGCTGGGGGCGGTTCTAATGTTTGCTTCCAAAGTAAGAACAACATTCTGATGTTATTGTTATACTGACCAATGGGAAATGTCGAGACACCACCACCTAGTAGTGAAGCTAGTAGAGTAAGGGCAATGACACTGAAAGGATAGAAATAGATTTCGTTTTGATAAAGGAATCTTCTAGATCTTTGACAATAGATTTGACATCGTGGGAGGGCTGATAATTCTTTAAATTCACCATGATACATCATACTTTGAACTCATCCTACTCGTTGCCCCATTGTGTATATTTTTTTTGACACAATCTGGTAACACACGACGCTGTAGCTAGGGGGTGTGAGGCGAGACTAAGACCCTCCCGGCTTCAAGGATATGCAATAAATCTTCTGTCCCAAAAGAATGCACACGATACATCTCATAGCAGATGACTGGTACCGAACTCAGATCGATGGTACCGAATTCATCATCCCTAGGCTCCATCAGAAAACGAGATGATATGCAAAGTGGTAGAATGTTCACTGAACAGTGGATCTTGATGATCAAAAGGAGATTTGGCTGAATTCTCGCTCGTCTGTATGCAGACTTTCTCGGTTTCCTTGGTCCATTTCTGTCCATGGGATGAATATAACCGATAATCCCGAAGGGAAAACTATTCCGGGAGATATTGTTTGAAAATTGTTGAGTCAAAATCCAACAAAGTTAGCACCTTGATAGTAACAGCTTGCAAAGCTAATCCGTATTCCGACTCTCAAACTGATTATCAAAAATGTCCACGACAACTTTTTAATGGACATTCTCCCAAGATAACCAGATTTCTGGAACTGGTTCATAACCAGGTACATATGGTTTGCAGTGTAGGAAATAAATTGCAATATAATAAATCGTATCATGCATGAATTACATGTAATATACAATATATAATATATTAATCGCCGACAACTGCCGATATTCCCTTGATACGAGATTCTGAGTTTATGTATCGAATTCTGAAATAGAAAGTATATAGTACCTACTACCGGAAAGTCCTTTACCCGCACACAGGGTATATTTTGAGTAATTGAAAATCCGGGGACACAGCCACCTTACGTCTTGTCTGTCGCATATATGCAGTGAGATGGTAGTCATGGTGATACCTTCTTGATGTGTGCTATAGATGGAAAAACACGGGAGGTTCTTCTCGTGCTGGTTCTCGTGGAGAGCTGCAGGTTGTAGGTGTGCGAAGATAACGATATGAATGGTCGCCGTTCTATTAGAATGCGGTCTTCCTACGGGAGAACACTGCATGGTTGCTAACAGCAGAAAATAAGGCAGAGTCCGTCCACTCATGATTTTCGAAGATTCAGAACATGAGAGAATCCAGCGTGGTACTTCTTTGTGGCGCCCGTGCTGATCGACACAGCAAGGCTCGATACAGGGATTGTATTATGACCCCCCATCACCTTAAGATGAGCAAATGCAAGGGCATGGATGCTGGACGTGATATGGTTGGGGTCTCTGCACCCCTCAATCTCTCGGATAAACAGGCGGATAATGAGGCAAGCTCGTCAGCAGCCTGAAATTGTCTGAAGTGTTCACAAAAAACAGCAAAAGAATCATAATTTGAAAGTAATTTCGAATGTATGACGACTATCTAACCTAGCCAAAGTCCCACAAGTCCGAAGAAAACGTATTGTGATGAGCCCACGACCACGTACAGCACAATGTGACAATGTTTTTGCAAGCATTCGTGTATTAAGTTATGGTTCACAAACATCCTGTTGCGGGTGTTTATTTCTGGGCATTGTTTGAAGATGTGAAAGATGTGCTGATGACTCGTCACGTAGAGAATCTGAAGTTTCTGATACCTGTTGAACCATTCGAAGGACTACTGAGTGGGGAACGTATCGGAGAATATTTTAATCTGAAGCATAAGCGCCATATAGCTTAATAGGAGTAGATGGTATCCATGATGGCAGGTCTATACTTGTGCCGTTATGTTTCCTCACCGTTCCTGCTTTTAGACCCCGTTAGTGGTGGATTCTCTCGGTAATTTCGAAGAAATGATTCCACGGAGTACTGTAAGCGATGTGGTTATAGCGTTCTCGGTCCTGGTCTCTTACGAAATTATGTATCCGAAGTCTTAAAGCGAAGAGTGGAACAACCCATTGAAGGACTTTTTTGACGCCTTACCTCAGTTTGGGTAGTATTCGGAACGGAGCCGAGAGTTTGATTTGGGTAAGGAAAATCATGATGATTACAAAACATGTAAGATTAGACAGACAATAGGAAAAATGACATGGGGATGACAATCGGCGAGTAGTTGGCAGACCTGCCAAACACAATTCTTACTTGCGTAAGGGTTGGCCCGCCGTCTCTAAATTACAGACCGTGCTCGGAAGGAGATCTTGGAGTACAGTCGATATTTGGGGGCGAGTCAAGTAAGCTATGTCGCCCATGGAGTCTGGAACATTGGAGAATGATATCTGTACCTAGCCAGTAGTCCAGTTCAGCTGAAGACTTAGCTCTATGTACAACATTAGATGGCAGATAGATCCTCGAGTATAGTAGGTAGGCGGTGCTACGAACGACGAAGGCATTATCTAGACAGGCAAGGTACCATGCAATAAGTACATTTTGTTATTATTATTAGTGATCACTTACTTCTAACAAATCGCCCACATTGTTGATTTCACTGCTTCATATTTGTACAGCTTCCCACGTAGTCCTAGCTATTAAGAAGATATGATTATAGCCATGTGATACTCCCACCTATTCTACCGGCGGTTCTGTTCCTATTCTGTGGCTAGTACGGAGATGATAGATGGAAGTGATTTGAAGTTTCTTTTCCACGTCAAACGGCGTCTCGCACTCGTACATTTTGGGAACTCCACCACCCCACTCCATTGCTCGGCGTTCGATGCAACAGCGAGGATATCATTTTAAATGTAGCCTTAAAAAAAGAAGGTTCAAAATGAGTTGTTTTGAGTTATTCTGATGACTGGAATAGGTATTTAGTGAGTGGATCAGATTTGAAGTTTGTTTCATCGACTTTTTTTGCATTTTTTCTTTATTTGTGTCAATTCTGGTTAGATACTTTTAGTCCTAGTCGACGGTCTACGGTCGTACCTGCATTTATGAATTTACTCCACCAATCGTTTTGCCTTATTTGCCTTCAAGCGGTCTAAATACGGATGTATCCATAATTCCTTCTTTTAGCTGAGAGATATCCCAGAATCCTTAGCAATTCCATTACGACCAACGACAGATACCTAGTAAGAGCAAACAATCCTTCTTCAAATCTCATTTCATTTCATTTCATTTCATTTCATTTCGATCTTGAATCTTCCGATTATCCCTTCTCCTTTCCCAGAATCATACGGGCGTAGATACTAGAAAGACAATCTTCTCCCTTCCAAATCTCTCGTGAGCCTTATCCTACTGCCCATGTCAAGAGAACCTCTAATTCCGTTACATTTACCGCATTTTGTAGAATGCGTCTCCGTTCTTGATAATCAAGGATTATTACTTGATCCTGACTCTTCGTGGAGCCTCCAGCTACCACGCCAATTCTTGTACTACCCCTTACCGTGACATTACCAAAAGCCTAAAGGTACCGTACAGTCGGAGCTTTTGCTTGTAGAGTAGGAGTAACCTTTCTTTTCTTACACCGCACGCCTCTAACACGCTTTGAATTTACACAACCTGAGTAGTTGTAGCTATTCCGTTGCGTTTGTCCAATCAAAGCACAAGTTTAATAGCCAATCAAGCCCGAAGCATTAGAATATTCACAAAATTGCTACAACACCAAGGTAAAATGGGTAATGCAAGAATTAGGAATGGCTAACTTCTGGTACCGTCATGGACTTACTGTACATCCTCAGCCCGGTCACAAATCACAACATTCTTGAGATCCCGCCCGCGCTCCGGCAAGATCTAAGGTTTTGGCTACCAATGGAAGTTTTTAAGAACCCCGAAGTGCGGCTACTCACAGCTACCTACCCACAGATACCCCTTCATACTCTCGTCTCATGCTGAACAATCGAGTCTAGTCAGTTCTATCCCCCACAACTAACCAAAAGCTTATTTACAACACTCCTGAATCTGTAAATATCGTATCTATACTTGTCCAGCTTACGAGTCTGCGAGATCTTAGCGTCGCTCCTAAAACGTCGTCGTTAATCAGAATATCTCCAACATCTATTGTTTTATATATTGTATCAGCCTTATGAACTAAATTCATGCATTTCATGACCGAAGAGGTTGATACTGCTCTATTTACCGTGATCGGCGGGGTATGGTTTCTAAAAGTAGTACCATGATCAACGATTTGAGATGTCGATGAAGAGATGAACAATTAAAGCTTCTAGCTTGACTTTTTCGCATAATGCATTACGCATAGAAAGGACTCTCTCAACAACCTCTCTTGACTCTTGGTAGATTGATGATAGGCTCTTGACAGGTAAATCCTTGTATCAGATCGTTGAAATGGACGGCTCATGCATTATTAAAAACATCCCGGGGGCTGGTTTCCTGCGGCTTCATTGCTAGGCCTGGGCATATACATATGCGTCTTCGAATCGGATGGTTTCTTGTCGGAACAATTACAAGATAAATATCAACAAAACGACAACGTGTTGGCAGGTGAAGGCGAGGTTGAATGTGGATACTGTATGACTGACGAAGGGGTCATCCATATTTCTATGTTTTTCGAATTTCACTTGTGAATGAGCTTTCCACGAATACGTTTGGTCACGGTGACAGTAGTCAGCGAAATATGCGGTGTTCTCAACACTATCCCGTGAATGTTTTCCAAAAGTCTGTTGGTAGCTACCCGACGTCACACAGTCTAGGCCATGACGGGGATGTGCTTAACAGGACCGTAGGGACGGGCCCCGTCAGAATAAACACACGAATATATCAGAGCGAGAAAATCCTTGAATCGACCCTGGAGATGAGTATCTTGCTATTTCAATCACATCACGGTTCTCGCTAGTTGTAGGTGATGTGAAGCACAAAAGCGGGAAATAAAAGTAAGAGACGCATGTTAACAATCATGCATATCATTTCATCGCGGTTTTCGGTTTTCGAGATATCCTCGGAATCCGTCGCAAAATAATCAGACTGCGGGATGTGCAGTTGATGCACAGACCTTTCGCCAGATGAACCCAGTTTTAATTTCTAAACAAGGTGGGAAACTTCCCAGCTACCCAGGCGGACTTGGCCAGGTCAGTTGAGATGCTTGACAGAATAACAATGACATGAATCAACGATCTTTAGATTCTACATTGGCAATATTGTGATGGATTATGTGGTGACGATGTGGTGATTTGATGCTACCCGTGGGGGGATCTAATCTGATGATAGTTAGTTGCTTGGAGGCCGTCTCAACTCTTATAACTATTGTGTACCTTTCCAACCTAGGTAATAGTTCAAGTTTGAGATTATTTATAATCTCTTTCTCCCAAGGTTCTTCGTTCTACCTAGATATCTAAGAGCGAGTATCAAATATGTACCAAGCTAGGTCTCTATTCTCCTCCACTTTTGTGCTTCTATCAGCAATTCGAATCTTCTCAGGCTAGTCATGGTGGATCATGTTCCATGTATCAGCTTTCTTGGAGTGAGCAAATAACTGTTCACTCATCTTGCTAGCTTATATTGTATACTTGGGAATGCCTTGATACAGGCAAGACTAAGTGTTTCTGGAATAATAATAGAAGATGTCAAAATAATTCCATCTAGATGCAACCTTGTTTGATTGTTGAGATTGACGAAAAAATGTTAATTATGTGTCCACCTCATTTTTGTATCCTCCTATCCACAATCGAGCCATATCGTTGGAAAAAGAAGGGGATGTAGCCTGCTGGCTTTTCAATTCGAACTATCTCATGATGGTTGCAAGCATCGACCTCGAGTGTTCTTCGTATTTCGTATTTGAACCAAACTTGGATACCCTCACACGCCTCGATATTAAAACATCATTTCCTTTGGGACCTGGAAAATTAGCAATGACCGGCATGGCATGGAATACATGAATTTGAACCCAGTCATCTTGAAACTCTCTTTTCTCTGTTTCGCTGAACAGACCTACCATAACCCCTACCAAAATCACAGAAAGTCTACTAGGTAGTCCAACCCGAACAACCTTACCCGCACACCCGCCAATGTTCGAAAATTCGAACCATTTTGACAGACTTCTAGCTTTTCTAGCCCGCTGTTCTATGATTCACCTAGGCTTATAATTGCTAGGCGTAAGTATTTTTTACCGTTCAAAGATCTTTCATTTTCATCATTAGTACCGTTATTAGTAGCTGTAGTAGTTTTCTTAGTAGGTTTCTTATCACACCTAGTTTCCTCTTAGCACAAGGGGTAATGCTCCAGTTTTTACCCATCATCAAAACTCAACGGCAGGCCCTAGTTCATCAGAATTATGAAATGAACAATAATGCATTGATTGTTCTTTGCGATTACACACCCCAACTTTACAGTGTACACAAAACGCCGTACGTTCGCTGCCATCCGGAACTTTCCTACCTACCAAACACAATGCAAACATGTCAAAACAACCTTCGCTTGACTAAACTCTCTATGGATTTTGTAGCAGATTCTGCTCAGCCTTCTTGTGGAAACATACGCATAAAACTTCATGGTTTGACGATGATCTCAAAAGTACCGAGAAGATTGATTTATAATCCTCTTACAATATCCCGTTCTTGTCAACTACCTATTTAGAATAGTACGGAGGTTAAAACGACCTAGTCTTTGAGGCTATTCTTCTAATCTGTAGTTTGCGAACCTAAATATGCAGAATATGCATTATCTAGGTGTTGCCTGTTTTGTATTTGACTTTTTTTTCTTACACTCTTGTTTGCGTTAATTGTTCATAAGCAGCAGGGTCGTCACGTTGTCAAAGTCACAACTCGCATAACGAGTCCGGCCCCCCATGTCTTCATAGATCTTCATTGGGTGGTATCTATTAGCGACAACGGTTGCAAGTTGACCCACAGATTCAATGATCCCTTCAACCCTTTCATGCAAAATGAAGACCAATGATCCACGCAAAAAAGACCCAGCCTCGATCTCTCCGCTGGTTCCCTGTCATATCCGTTGTTCTCTCAAGCTCTCCCACAATAGGCTTAGCTGAGATCGATACAACTCACCATTTCTGCGGAGCCCTGCTGTTATTTTAACCAATTCCTGTTGGTCCATTGAGAATTTTGGATGCTTCATCTGAGTATCGGATGATTGCGCCGGCACCAGATCCCTACACCCCAGTCACACATTCATCTTATCCAACGTTCTGCACAGTTCTCGATAGAGTGCTATCCAGCATTTCGCTGCAGCTTCATTTCCATTTGTTAATCCTCTTAAGAGCCACAGTGGGCTTCTTACACAAAATCATTTCATTGAATCGCTTCACTTTTTGTTGTTCTCAATCTTTTGTCCAAATTTGTGGCTGACTTTGAATGTCCTCGTGCATTAAAAACATTCCCCTCCAAACTTCCTTCTTTATCCACTCTAGCTTGTGCAACTGTCCTTAAAATCTCGTCCCAAGTCCGGTCCTCCCAAGCAAAATCCTAGACGCAACCGTGCAAGCCTTGTATCAAGTCGAGGTGGGTATTTTTGACACTACTCCGCTCCGCTTGCATACTAGACTCTTGTCATCGGTACAATTTACTTCAGCGGCATTCTGCTGCAACGACAGGGACTTCCTGTGAATTGTGAGAGCTAGGGGTAATAGGGCGCTTCGGGTCCAGTCTCCTTGTTGTGGTGATCATAACCAAGGAACTTATATATCAAAGGCCTTCAATCTTGGAGTATATTACCCGACGTCTGTCGATCGAACGTGGAAAGAAAGACAACGACCCCCCTTCAACTTCATTCCTGTTACTTCTTAATACGGACTTAGCACGTCATTAAAACAAGAAGCAATTTATATTTCATTTGGACGACGCAGGACACTCGCCACATCCGTTCATTGAGCCCAATCTATTCTTGAACAAGGTCGCTTCATCTTCTTTTCTACACGGCAGCGCTGTTGAATACCAACTCGTCAAGTAGTAAAATCTCTGGAAGGTATACGCGTTCGGCCTGTCCAGAACATTTAAAACCTTTCATTTATATTCCCGGGACTGGTCCATACATCAATCAACCTTATTTAGCAGATCTTGATTAAGACCCTTAAGATTAATCTATCCACCGATCAATAGCTACAGGAACAAGCTTTATACACTCTTCCGACTTCTCCAACATCATCATCCAGCAAGCAGGACTAGATCATAAACTAGACTCAACAATTACTTGCCTTCGATAGGCCTTATGTTCTTTTCTGGTCAGTGATCAGCCATTGTCTATAGCGGCCTTTACACTCGTTCATTCCACGGCTACTTACCACTGCTACAACACAACACACATATTCCTTTCTCGAATCAAGGGCTCTTGAAGAACCCAAAAAGCAACTTCCAGACCATCTTCAACGGTCAAATTACAGATACTCTCAATGCTTGTTACACGGCAATGCGAAACAGGACGGAACACTTGGTCCTCTAATAAACTTGGGTCTGCTAACTTCGCGTCTCCACGGATGGCGAACTTTGAGGCTTTACCGCCGCAACCGGATTGGCGAGAACAGTACTCTTCGTATCAACTCTCTGGAGAGAATGGCATGGTCCACCAAAACTACGAGCACTCTGCAGGCTCCAATACAAACACCAGTCAACAGCAACCCGCTACCAGACCAACTTTAGAGCATCGACACACACTTGGCCCAATAAGATCGGAAGGTCCGCCAACTCCTACCATAGAACGACCAGACTCCGCACCGGGAGATTGCGGCCAGCCTTCTGCCAACAGAGCTAGGGATGAATCTATGGTTTCGACAGAATCAGCACCTCTTTCACTTGGGCCTATCGCACCGAATTCAACATCATCTGCGTCAAGCGCGCCACAACAAGGAGCAGGAGCACTCATGAACGAAGACGCGTCAGCTCTCTTGAGTCCCAAGGAAGAAGACGATGACGATATTGATGACGACGACGATATGTTAGATACTGAAGATGGAACTTCATCAACGCCACAGACGGCGGCAGAACGCAGAGCTGAACGCAGGAAGATGAAACGATTTCGGTATGTTTATTTTAGTTTACGTATGTGTTGTGACATGAAGAACTAACTAGTACAGTCTCACTCATCAACAAACTCGATTTCTTATGAGTGAATTCGCGAAACAAGCTCACCCAGATGCTGCTCATCGCGAGCGTTTGTCACGAGAAATTCCAGGCCTTAGTCCAAGACAAGTGCAGGTATGGTTTCAGAACCGGTATGCAAAATTCAACCCAGTCTGAGCGAAGAATATGGACTAACGGAAGCAGACGTGCAAAGATCAAGAGACTTACTGCGGATGACCGAGAGCGAATGATGAAGATGAGAGCGGTACCAGATGATTTCGACAACGTACAGGCTTTACATTCTCCTTACGGAGCTGTACACGGTATTGGAACACCAATGCAATCGCCTGTCGATTTTGTGCCAAATTACGCGGATCATATGATACGACCTTTGATGGTAGACACGATGCGCAGACATGAACAAGATGACCACATGTCGCCGGCGGGCATGAGCCCTGGATATGGACATGTTGGATATACTCCGGGAAGTTCCATTGGAACACCTGATGTCCTCTCGCCATTGTCCATTAATTCGTCTGATCGATACTTCTCCAGTCATCTTTCGAGCCCGATGAGCTCAGGGCCAAGGAGCTCAAATCCATTTGATCGACCACCTCCGGGTTATCAAGCTGTTTCCCATTCCCAACAAAGACATCACGGCGGCCGACCATTACAACCATTACAGCTTCGAGAGACAATGTCAAGATCGCGATCAGAGTCACTTCAGTCGCCATTGAGATCTAGTATGTCTTGGAAAGGCGAAACTTTAGATTACGCCAATTATCCAACTGGACAACCAAGTCCTCAATCGACTGGACGTCAACAATCAATGTACCAGCCCGAGCAGAATAACGCGGTCAATGCGCACCAATTTGAGTCAAACTCTTACCCAAGTTCGTTCCATCCTTGCAAACAAAACTAGATGAAAGACTAACCATGTTGATAGATTCCAACATTCAAAACTCACCACAACACATGAGCTATTCACCATCGCATCCTCCATCATCTTTGCAACAATCCTCACCAGCTGCCATGTCCCGCTTGCGAGCTTCCACTGGCGGTGCTTTCCCCCAAGGTCTTGACCTACGCAATCAATACCGACCTCTCCCCCACCAAGGTCCATCACATCTGCCTCCTACTTCCCGCCCATTCGCACCCTCATACTCAGCAGGTTTTGCCAGCGCACCTTTGACGGCGCCAATGGAGTTCTCCCTCCCTCGAACACCAAGCGACGCAAACCATCCACAATTAAGTGCGCCAATGGCACCACCGCAAGATTTCGCAAACGCGTACAACGCATCAAGAGCTCCACAAAATGAGCGAGAATTCGGCTCCCAAGGTCAAGAACAGCAGCATGCTCAAAGCCATGCACAGCCTGAACATCAACCACAAAGAAATAACAGCGACGGTTCATCGTATCTTCGACCTAATGAATTCCAAGCAAAAGATAATCGCAAAAGAAGCTTTACCATGCCTGGAACTTATGCCCCTTCTCATATGTCTTAAAGAAAGTTGTCTGGCGCTCATTTTCAATCTTCGATGTTTGTGTGCATACAAAAGTTTTTGCTTTCAGAAATCATGATTCGTTTACAGGCATTGCAATTTGAAAAAAGAGCAGAGCATAGAATTCATCCTTCTCTCACAAGAAGATAAGAAACCACCTCACTCCACCTTACCCATGACACCACCCAAATCTCTCAATCATCTCCAATTCCAACCTCAGACCAACCTTCAAATTCATTACAGCTTTCTTGCTATATACGTATGGATCATTCAGATACTCATACATACATATATTTATATATACTTTCTATACATACTTCTTATGCTTTTGAAGTTTCTCCCAACGCTGGGACGGACAGGAATCCGACATCATTTCTACCTTTCGACCTTCGACTTACAGCTTTTACCTTTACCCCTTCTTCTTTGTATTTTCTAGGAGATACTATCCGGCATTGTTTTTATATCAAATTTTTTCTTCCACATTTATCCATTCATCTGGCCATCTTTCTTCAGGAGTGTTTTCATAGGTTTAGGAATTTGGGATTGGGGATAACTACAAAGCAAAGTCTTTTTTCTTCTTTTCTTTTTGAGATATTCGCTTCTTATCTGTGTATAAATGGTATGCAATTTTTTGTTTGGAGCTTCTTAGGGGTTAGCTGGATCTTGGATTTGAACTTCTTGTTTATGTTTCTTGTTGTTTTTCTTCTTATCTTTTTTTTTACCCAAGGGGGTTGGTTTGATATTAGGGATTTTCACTGAGTGAGGGAAAGAACTGAGAATTGATTGGGTTTGGTGCTTGGAGCTGGATAAGGAATTGAGAGGGGATGGGCGGTTAGAAAGCTTCTGAGGGAAAGGAAAAGGATAAGCCGAAGAGCGGGAAAATCACTTGTAGATATCTAAATCGTGGAGTGGCAATATCATTGTGTGGAAGTTGAATAAGTTTGTCTTTTTTTGTCTGCTGTGATATGTGATATGTGATCTCCAATCTGATGTGATACAATGGGACTTGGTCCGAAGACTTCAATCTATAGAAACCTATTGAGGCATACTGCATGTATAATTTGCAATTTCCAGCCCATTCCCCGACTCTACGCATGAAATTTCTAAGCTAATAACCAGGCCCCACAGGTATGAGCTACAGGCTCCAGGCCCTGAAGCAGATATGCAACAAAAGAATCAACATAGAACATACCGAACGGGGATTGGCTGAGATACTGAAAAATTGAGTGAGTGTCCAGAATGAAAATGAGTATAAAGGAAAGGTCAATTGTGCATCTTCGTATACTAATTCCAGGCCTTTACAGACCTACAACAAGCCTAAGTTACAGTAAGGCTTATAGGCCATTGACCGCGAAACAGATATGCAACAAATGGTTTACAGTAGATTGTCTGTCGGCTGAGGATTGACTAGAGAACTTTGTTGTTGAATGACGATGGAACGTATGGCGGTGGGAGGTGAGGAGCTGGTGCCGGAGAAGA
>PQXI01000053.1:0-185529 GCA_004786145.1 Botrytis paeoniae
ATATATTCGATTCGTCCCTAAGCCTAGAGTGACTAAGTCTTCCACTAATATTATAATAATAATATTATTATTATAATCAAAAGTCAACCTCCAAGAGGTAGTAAATCAACAACTCATTCTAACATATCCGTAAACACAGACGCTAAATTCTATTATCTCCGCAATATTTTACACGACTGGCCAGATGACAAGGCAGTTATCATCCTTAAGAACCTCATCCCGGCTTTAGGCCCAGACTCACGCATTCTTATCGATGATATGGTACTCCCCAATGAGAATGTTCATTGGCAGGCAGCCCAATTGGACCTTACAATGATGTCCTCACTTGGTTCAAAGGAACGTACCGAGGAGCAGTGGGCCTCTGTGATCGATGCCGCTGGCTTGAAAATTCTCAAGATCGTTCCATATACCATGGTACTAAATGATTCCATCATCATTATTGCTCCAAAGTAGAGGGAGGGTTCATATTACATGATACCCTAGCGTATTGCCTTAGCGTGTGAATCATCATCCAATCATTCTACAACTTCGACTTGTATCTCTTGATCATCAATTTTCTATGATTCACAAGTATTCATGTAAGACCTAATATTGTAAGATCTTGTGACTGCGGATTATCTATGATGCGCCTAACTGAGTTGTGTATTCAAAACGAAATGTATATTTTTATAGTAATTTGGTGTTTTTGACGATTTTCCTGCCAAAATCTCACAGGGACAAGTGCTTACAACCGCTTTCCCCGACTGGGAACCAGGAGGCCGCTTATAAGAGCCAATTATCAGTGCTTATGCGCTACTCGGCAATCGCAACGTGGGGAACTATACCTACCACCTATTTTCGAAAGTCATCCCAAGCCGTTAGCAATTAGTCAATCAATCAAAAGCCCTGTTTCCATCGCCCGTTGGTTGATTGACAAGAAGCCCGATTGAATCTCACGGTCACCTGAATTTTAGCCTCAAATTCTCGAATAGGGGATTGAGGCACAAACTTCAGTCTCCAAGGCTCGATAGGCATTTCTTTTTGCAATAATATTGTTAGAAAGCACATGTCAGCTTGATGTGATTTCCTCGTAATTACTTTACGACACACCATGCACTTGATCCACTTCCAACAAATATACACAACTTCTAAGACCCTTGACTGTTCGTTGATTGGAAGAGATAGCATTTCGAACCCCAGTTACCAAATGTACCACAGTTTCCCGCCGTAGACTCCAACCGACTCAATGGCGACTGCTATTCGGTCAGTTCATGAAAGAAAAGTCTTTTGATGTAGCATGACCATCAACCTCATCTTCGCTGTGATGTAACCCTGATTTCTGCGACAGATTATCCCATTGATATCAATCCAACTTTGGTTTCTTATCCGTGATGGCATAGTTGTTCTGTAGCACTACCCAAAAGAGTCGCGGAGATTCTCTTTCACCACTGGTGTAGCTAATCCAGCTAAGAGATCGTGCCTCTCGCGTGCATTCATCCCTACTCAGTTACATTGAAGGTTACAGCTTTTTGAGTTCGTATAGATGAATATCAAGTCCATGTTAGTAGAGCAAAGATCGCTGCCCAACCTGATTGCTACACTCCTGCATTCTTTACTTACCGTAGTAAAGTACCACTGTATCCCAGTTGTTTGGTTGTGCCGCAATCCTGCATTCTTAAATAAGATCTCTTTGGTGATACCACAGTTAGCCTAGTATCGGTCGCTTCGGTTAAAGGAGTAATCGGTGGCGCATTTTGGTACTTTTTTAGCTGGAAATAATCTACTGCATTTTTGATACCGGTTACCAGAGTCGACACTTGCACATAAAATCGTCTTTTGCGAATAAAAAAAGCAAAATCGACGACCCATAGATAGGATGGATCTGAGCTGCTCCGGATGAACTACACGAACGAAAGACTAGATATCAAATTAAGATTCGGGTTCTATTTGATGATTTGCTGATTTTTCTATCCTACAGGATTCCCCCCCTTCGCTTCCCTGAGTTAAGATTCCTCGCCAATTAGCTGGGTAGGCTAATTTGATCCAACTTGAAAGCAAGCCATTATAGAATACAAATCAGACGCTTACTCTCCTTACTCATCTTACTCATAAGCCAAGATTTTTTTGGTGGATTTGGTCTACAAAATAATGACAAATATAATCTGAAAGGTAATAAACAGTTACTTTCACCGACCCGCTATATAATCTTTACTTAGTAGGCAATAATACACGGGCTTATCGTTGACAGGGTATGGGGTAAGTTCCGCTACTTCGGCAATACTTTTCGGTATTAAATCTTTACAAGAAACTTTCAAAATTATTGTTTATTATTCTAAAAGGTGAGATACTGTTAGAAGTGTTGTGAAATGAGTGTCGTGTAGTTGCAGAGTGATTAGTCCCGAATGAGACCAGTATGCGAGGTCTATGATAACCTTACTTTTCTCTACACCACCGATACCTTCCTACGAGACTAATGAGAACCACAAAGGATTCGGGGAACTTTTGGTCTGAAGATGAAGCCCTACAAAACTCCATGCAATCATATGGACATTGCAGAGCATGGGCCTTTAATCAATCTGTGCCACATTAATACTACACAACAGTGAACCCCCTCTCGAGACCCCCTCAACAAGCACTGACTAATTTGGCTCGAATATTCTGGGGTACAAAACTACTACACAATCCTTGCCATTTTTACAACGTCTCCTTTCACTGAGCCGCAGTGTTGCATTTTTGTACCTTTATCATAGGATGCTAATTGGTACCTGAACCGTTAGAAAGGTCATAAATATGGATAGACCAGCATTTGTTCTACAAAGGAAATATCCCGGTTCTTTCTCATCTTCTTTGTCATAAAAGTATATCCTTCCTCTAGCCTGCAGGGTACTGCAATCGCGTTATTGTATTTCAACCCGTAGCTATGAGAATTCCGTAATCACTAGTGGCGTAGGCAAACCCAAGCCACCTCGAATAGTTTCTTCCTTTGGCTGCTTACTCTATTATATATGTCAAGGGAAGAACCTCGCATGGGATAAATCCTCGGTAGAACTAATTAATGAAGCTATGAATACGGGTAAAATCAAGCTAAATATCAGCCTCGTAAGCTGTATTTTGCTGGTATACTTACTTTGTATTCTATTCGCTGGCATAGTCGTTCTTGAACCATCAGCCCCAGCGGTAGCATTGAGGTTATTCATCAGTTCGATGCTCGAGCAGTCTACGAGGATGAAAAAGCAATTAGTATTATTCACTACTAGTATTGGCGATACCATACTTTCAACACTGGCAATAAGATCCGTCTCTATGCCTCTGGATGCTTGTCGGCTACCTTCAATACCTACATCTGCCTCTGAATCGCCTGAATCATCACATCCTGTGATTATCACGTTAGCAATGCCCGAGAAATAGGCGTTGAACATACCATCATCCTGGCTGAAAGCTCCGACCTGTCATTCTGACTCAAAGGCCCTTTCGTAAGTGAAGCCCAAGTGGTGGCAGATGGCGAATAGCTTTCATAGAAATGGGAATCCACCTCTAGGTTAGAGATTGTATCCCAAAAATGTATAGTAAATGCATCTGTGTAGGCCTAAGTTATGGATGCAATCCTCTTATCAAATTTTGTCTAGATAAGGTTAAGCATCATTTTTCGTCGGGCTTCTCTGTTGTTCTATACTGGCTTAACTCTCCTATATAGGCCTAAAATATTCCAAAAAAGGTGATCTTTGTAAAGTTGGTTTCTTCCTTGCGGTATGTATGCTATTAACCTTTGGAAGGTTAGATAATCACGTGATCATGTATCAACACGTATCAAAATTTCAGCCACTGCTGCTATCAAGCCACATAAAACACGAAAAGCTTTGTGCGTGCAATGGCCTTATCGCCGCCAAATACTTCGCCCCGTCCCTTCCTCCTCAACACCAAGTATAGGGCTACCGGTGATTCGGAAGGACATCTCCACAAAATCCAAGAGAAGAGGCTCTCGGAGATCTATATAGCAGGTACTGAGTAGTAAGCACGTGGTAAGCACGTGGTAAGGTTCTTATAAACCATAAACCCTCACGACCTTCTCCTACCTAGTATCAATACGTAGTATCGTATCAAAGGACCACCAGGACCTACCCATGTGCATCAGGCTGGTTAGCTATTTTGATACATTTCACACGCCAACCTCGGCTTTCCCTTTATCGTTTACCTCATCAATCGTAATATACCTGGTATATACTAGGTACTCACTCTACTTCCCTGCTTTACAACTGTTTTATATTACGAGTATAAGCTGTTGAATATACTCACACAGTCACACTCTTTAGACACTTTTATCTTTTGTTCTAACATTACTCACTCGCTCAATAACATTGATCAATTTGGTCATCAAACCTCTGGTAAAATCGAAAATCATCCCACATCCACGCTTCTCAACCATGTCAAACAACACAGAAGGGCAAGATGCCCAACAACAATCTACAAATCAACATGTCTTTGGAAACCTCAATCTTTCAATCGTTGGATTGGGAGTCGAATATCCTCCATTTTTACTAGAGCCTTCAGATTTAGATACTTTAACCAAACGTCACTATCCTGACTCTCCAGCGTAAGTTATCCCTTTCTCCATTTCTCCCTTCCTCTCTCAAACCCCTTCTAGTCCTCGAATTTCAGTGCACAATTCTCTATGAACATCCACCTCATAGCCCAAACTAACATCCAACTCCAGAATGAAAAAAGTCTGCACAATCAACAATTTTACCGGCATCGAAACCCGCTCCGCAATCGGTACCGTCGACCACCCCATGGCGAACATGGACCGCGCCCCCACAATCACCGAACTGTGTTCCATCTTCCTCAAAGACGGCGTTGCCCTCGCCGTAACCGCCTGTCGCAGAGCTCTCCACGAAGCCCATCTCCACCCTTCCGACATCACCCACGTAGTCAGCACAACTTGTACCAATAGCGCCAATCCCGGGTACGATCATTTCGTGTGCAAAGCTCTAGGAATAACACAGCCGGTTGAAAAAGTGCTCCTCCATGGAATCGGATGTAGCGGTGGTTTGGCAAGTTTACGAACCGCGGCAAACTTAGCATTGGGACATAGTTTTCGAGGGAAAAAAGCAAGAGTTTTGGTCATGGCGTTGGAAATTAGTTCTTTATTGGTAAGAAGTGAATTGGATAGTGTACATGAATTGCAAGAGACGAGAATTGGTGTTACGCTCTTTAGCGATTGTGCGAGTGCGTGTGTACTCCGTAATGGGATTGGTGGGACGGGAGAGGAGGAAAGTGTTTATGAATTGTTGGGGTGGGAACACAAGATGATTCCAGATACTGAACATGATTTAGGGTTTGATGTTGATCCGCTTGGTATGTTGATATTTCTTTTTTCGAGTCCTATATTCACCCTGATTTCTTGTGACACACTTTCGAATAAGACGACTGATTTCAATGCCCATGAACAGGCTGGAAAGTAATCCTCTCCCCACGCGTTCCTAAACTCGCCGCCGAAGCCGTCTCACCCAGCTACCATTCCCTGATTTCCAATCTCCCCTCCCTCCCCTCCGAATACCGCAGTCCCTCTGACTTCGACTGGGCACTCCACCCCGGCGGCGCCACCATTCTCACCGGCGTCGAAAAAGCCATGTCCATCTCCCCCGAACACATGCGAGCCTCCTACGACACATACATGAAACACGGCAATTCCTCCAGCGCCACAATTTTCAGCGTTCTAGATCGTTTACGTTGTAAAGACATGGATGGTCTTACACCCAACAGCAGAGGACCGAAAGAAATGGTCATAGGCTGTGCATTTGGTCCCGGTATCGCGGTGGAAATGTGCATGCTGAAGAGGAATTTACATCATGTTAAACGAGAGTGGGATGGCGGGGTACAGAGCGGGGTAGGTGGGGAAGTTACACCACCTTTGACGGAGAGTGAGGGGACGAGGAGTGTGAGTGGGAGTGAGGGAGAGGTGGAAGTAGAGGATTTGCAGAAGGTGAAAGACGAGGGGGAGAAATTGGATCGGAGTTTGAAGATGGTGGAACCGGGAGTTCTGGAACAAAATGCAAGGTTAGGGGAAGAGGGGAAGGAAAATGAGAATGAGACATTGGATAGTTTGGAGGAGGCGATGGATGGGGTTGAGCTGGATTGAGTGATGGGAAATGAGTAATGCGGAAAATAATTATGATGGGAAGTTTGGATGATATATAAGATGCATGGGCAACGAATAGGCTGATTGGGTTTTGGGAGGTGGGGACGTATAGCATGTCAGAGTCAGAGTCAATGAATATTAGACTACAGACAGCGCGTAGATAGACTGATATCTTGAAATAGACTTCTTTGCAGCGAGCGAGTATTTAGAATATTGCGAAGCGAAGCAGGTTTTGGAGATTAAATTTCTGAAGTTTAGATTCTTTGGATTAGCGGAGAGTATAGCGATGATTATGAGAAGGTTAAGGGGTGGAATGGCTAGTACCTACCTATGGTATTATAGATCAGATAAGAGGAGAGGGGAGACGGTAGTAGAAATACATTGAATTCTATTCTCTCGAATTTATCTTTCTTTTTCTCTTTGTTTTACTAGGATAGGTAATAATAATATATCGTAATCCATGTGAGGGTATTTCTATACTTGCTATTATATCAATATCAATACACGCCATACAACTCATTCCATCATGATAACTACTCTCCCCCTCTCCTCCCCATCCCTAATCAAAAACAACTTTCTTCCCACTAAAAGTCGCCTTGGCCTTATCATCCTTCGCCTTCTTCGCAGCCTCCCAACTAGGATGCAAAACGCCCACATCATCTCTCGTCTTGACCTTCTCTCTCGGTTTCACCTGCATCATATTCGCATTATTTGTATCATTTCTAAAATCGCCTCGTTTGCCTTTACTCAAATCTCTTGCTTTTCTCCCGCTCTTTTCCGCACGTTTTATTTCGCGTTCTTGTTCGACAGAGAGCCCGCCTGCCGCAATGTGTTTTGCGCCTTTGCCGAACTTTTTCTCCCAAAGTGCTTGGCGGGCTTTTTGGCCCATGCGGTTTTTGCGCACGACGGGCTTCATGTCGGTATCGGAGAGGGAGGAGGCGGATTCGGAACCGGACCAGTAGCCCCCCATGAGGGTGGGGAGGAAAGTGCTGTTTTTTGTGGATTCGGTGGGAGTGGTGGTTGTTTTTTTGGGTTTTTTGAGTTTGGGTTGGGGCTCTGGGGAGGGGGAGAGGGAGGGAGATGGTTTGCGACGGGGGATGGATGGTTGGTCGTCTTCCGAGTCGGAGAGGGAGATTGAGGGGACCGGGGATGGTGATCGTGATGGGGTTGGTGAGAGGGAGAGGGAGAGGCGTGGATTTGATTTTGAGGTTGAGGGATTTTTCTCCAAGTATTCTTTTTCGTCGAATGATTCTTCGTCTGAAGATGCGCCTAATAGAGCGTCGTATCGTGAAAGTGTTTCTTCGTCCATTGATTCGTCTCCTTCATTATCCTCATCATCTTCGGAATCATTTTCGTCTTCGTCGTTGCCAGGTGAATCAAACCCTTCCCATGAATCCTCTTGGTCCTTCTTCTTCGACAATTTTTGTATCGTGTTTTCCATATCGACATCACTATCATCACCCTCATCTTGCGCCGTCTTTTTCGAATTCTTCTTCGAATCATCCTTCACTTTCTCCTTAACCTTATCTTTCCCCTTCTTCCCCTTATCCATCACCGGCGCTGGTATTCCCATACTCATATAACTCCCCCTAATCACCCCCTCCCAGACATTCTTCACGTTCTTGAAATTCCACATCCCACTAACAACATTATTCCAAATCTTCACATCCTCCTCTCCCTTTTCTCCCTCCCATCCCTTTACCCCTTCACCATTCTGTCCCCATCCCGGAGGCAAAAATCCACTCTCACTCATAACTTTTATTTTCCCAAGTCCCCTTGCCAATCGCTGTTCCGTTACTTTATCCAAATCCATAGTTTTCAACGCTTCAATTTCTTTTCGTATCCGCGCCATTTGCGCCGCATCGCTTGCTTTCGTTGCATTTGTTAATCTTTTTCCGAGTCGTTGTCTTTCAAATCCTTTTGCGGTTTTGAGTGCGCTGCGAAGTTGTTTGCGGGCGGAGATGAGATGGATATTGAAGTCATTTTGACGGGAATTGCGTACGCGGTCGGTGGAGGGAAGAGAATCGTCCTGATCGGCAGAGGAGCGCTTACGCTTAGGCATTACTTGTTATGATATGTGTGAATTGTGAAGAAATTGAGGTTTTTGATATGAAAAATATACACTGAAATTGAATTGGGTGAAATAAATAATTTTAGAGCGCAGAAAATTAGTGCAAGATGGAGAGCTCAAAATTATAGCAGGGGTAAGTTCACCGCTCTCGCTTCTGGTAAACTTTTGGGCAGAATTAAAAAGGTTTCATTCGCCAGGTCGGGAAGTGGGGGTTGCGCCGGGAAGTGGAGTGCAACGGTTGATGATTAGTGAGCGAACGCCCTTTAATTGAACGATGTTATTGAGGGGCAATTAAGTATAAATAATAGCATGAACGGTTATCATATAACTATACTTTCTTTTATCTAGCTACCTGATATATCATTGTTGGATTAGCAAACTCTGAGTTGCTTATATCATATCATACCGCATCATACCAAATAACAACATGGCGACCTCATCAATCCAAGTAGCAAATTTATTCAATGTCAAAGGACTCGTAGCTGTCATCACTGGCGGCGGTAGTGGTATAATTTCTTCAAGTCAGCTAGGTACCTATCTCTCTAACATCAAATTCTAGGTATCGGTCTAATGATGACCCGTGCTCTCGCTCTCAACGGTGCCGAGAAAGTATACATCATTGGTCGTCGAAAAGAAGTTCTTGAATCCGCCGCATCTTCCGTTGATACCGGCAATGTTATTCCAATCGTCGGTGATGTAACCGACAAAGCAGCAGTAGCTTCCATCGTCTCGAAGATTGAGTCCGAAGTAGGATATATTAATGTTTTGATCGCCAATTCCGGTATTGCTGGTCCTCAGGCTATAAAACCCATTACTCCATCTTCTTCAGTATCTGAATTTGCTTCCTCGTGGGGAAGTGCTAGTATGGAAGAAATGACCAAGACTTTTGAGTTAAATACTGTAGCTGTCTTTTCTTGTATTATGGCTTTCTTGAATTTGTTGGATAAAGGAAATCAGAAAGGCAATGTCGAGCAGAAGAGTCAAGTTGTTGCTACTAGTTCTATTGGTGGTTTCAATCGAAAAGCACCTGGTGGACTTATTTATGGTCAAAGTAAAGCTGCGACTACACATTTGATGAAACAGCTAGGTACACAATTAGCACCGTATGATATTAGGTGTAATACTATTGCCCCCGGTTGTAAGTTGCCAGAATCTTTCCGATGCATATTCCTAAGGATAATACTGATCGAGTTTAGTATTCCCATCTGAAATGGCCGTCGGGCTCATTGGTGACGGAGTTTTTGCTAAGGATCAGATTCCGTTACAGAGGACAGGCACGGAAGAAGATATGGCAGGATGTATCCTCTTTTTGACATCAAGAGCTGGTGCTTATTGTACTCACGCAGTTATTGTGGTTGATGGAGGAAGATTGAGCGTCATGCCTAGTACTTGGTAGACTTGATACAGACGAGTGTGTAGGGAAATTTAAAAGGCCATTTTGATGAAAGCAAAACCTTTTTGGTCTTCTTTTAGGGCGGTTGTAATGGTGCCTGCAGATTATTGCTGGAATTGGTTGTCTCTTCAAACCGTTGATGCGATATCATTTTCAGAAATTCAAAAGGAAGTGATACATACTCTTGTATCTCATTAAAGAGCCCCAAATATAAACAACTATATTCTTTATACTTCAGAAGATCATGAGTGGAGGAATTAGTATCTCAAAATAAAAAGAACTTCATGAGAAGTTATACTTGAAATAAGTGCATCAGCAATACGCATGCACTTAACTTACTCAATTCCTCATCTGATGTTTCAGGACTTATTCTCACAGTTGCTTTCATGATACGACATTGACCCAACAATAGCATCTCACTTTCACTTTATCCCTCCTCACTCGAACGACTTACTGCATCAATATCATCTCGTGGAGAAAAAACAGTATCACGAAGACTAGATATATTGAATACTCGAAAGTTTAGAACCAATCGTAAGAACCAATCGTAAGAACCACACAAAGCTAGTCCATGAACTCAATGGAAAATAATTGTATCGTATTGTTTCGTTTCATAAGCTAAGAAAGTACAACGCTTTCTCAATCACATTTCTGTTACATCAATACCTTATCGATGCGACACCACCGCATATCCGTCCCAGAATCTTGCATTGTTTTATTGGGACACCATCGATATTCTTCACAGAACTTGAGGACTCTTTGGAATAGATTTTCTACTTATTTATTATATAATCATTTATTGTCAAAGCAGTGAGAGTGTTTAGATTTATGTATTTTGTTGAAATGAAGAGGTGATTTCTGAATGAGATTTTGTTCAAACTGTTAAACAATGTTGAGATTTTATTCAATAGTACTAAAAATAAGCTATTAATAAGTGTACGGGAAAAATTGATATATTTGACTAATAATTAGATTGAACGAATCAAGCAAATCGATCTGACCGCGTCTTTGATGTGACTTCATCTACTGTCGTCTCACTTGAATCGATCAAATGATGGTTATATAACATATAACGGATTTCCTATGAGTTAAAGAGAAAGAGATTGTAGTGATATATATATGAAAAGCTTTTCTGCATACGATGGACATACAACAACAGAACTTTACATTCAACACTTTACCGATGACCTCATCTCGAGCAGCTCAACTGTATAAATAAAGTGAGACATCAAATGACTGAGTGAACAACGAGAGAAATGCAAATGTATGTTAAAACATTCCAGTAAATAATAACAATAACGAAACAAATAGGATAATATAAGAAACAATTGACACATGCCTAGACGTGCAATCAATCTTTCGAAACCGCTCGAACCCGCACGCTTTCAGTACCGTAGAAGTATCTCCGACAACACATATATCGCAAACGATAATGCTGAAAAGACAGCGACAATCAAGGCAAAGGCGGCAGAAATTGAAACTTGCAACAAAACAAGGGCGCGTTCTTCGCGTGTACATTCATGATGTACGTACGATTGTGCAGTGATTCGCTACATAAACCGTAACGCCTTCGGATAAATGCCTTTGTCAAATTTTGAATAACAGATGGTATAAGGAGTATAAGAAGTATTTCGTGTAATTCATCTCATTCCCCGAGTCGCTTTAATGGGAGTAAAATCTTTCTTCAAATCCCGATAAAGAATGAAGTAGAAGAAGTTCAAAGAATAAAAATGAATGATCAACAGACATGAACCGTGAGGAGGAAGAAGAAAGCATAAGGGAAAGGAGTGTATTGAAAAGGTACCAAATTCTTGTCCATTCGGGTGCACATGCCGTCACAAGCCGCCAAAAACATTATCCAGCTTATGCCAAATACGCAGATGTCAACCCCAGATTCTCATTTGGTGCCTGACATGATATTCACATCTAGCTCCACGCGCAGCTTCGTGAGATCTGCATCTCAAAGCCATCAGCTCAACGTATTGGTTGCTGCTGCCGAAAAAGTGCAAGTGGCGTTGATTACCAGAAGGTAGACGTGGTTATCCAGACTGTTGATTAGTTCTTGGCTCTTATCGAGAAAGATTTCATAGACGTCAGTATGAGCCGTTCAATATGAAAGATAGGAATGCGGGTATCACGAGCCGAATGTGATCGCTGGCAAGATTCGACAGCTATGTGTAGTAGAGCGGGTGATATGCTTGGCAGGGTCCCATTCCTTATTCATGTGTACTTTCATAGCGCTGGAGGATGAAGAAATTCCGAAGAGAATCCAAACACTATTGTGATAGAAAGCTCTTGGCACGCATCCAATAGTTCTGCTGGATGAGATCCGTTTATTTTGATTTTCTGGCACCGTTTCTGGTCTGGGAATCGGAGTATCTGGCTGTCACGAGGGCAAAGAGGACCCGATAAGATTCTTCAGCATTCTACCTCGGTAGATATACCTACGCTGAGCAAGACTAGGTTGACAGTGTGGCTTTGAATTGTAACATGATTAGTTGTGTGCAGATGCTATTGACACTGGGTGGAAGGTGGGTACCGAGTCTGACCTTAATTTACTCCACTGGAACTCACTCTCCGTAAAAATGTGATATAATCCACTTTTTAAAGTACCTTTGTACTAGATTGATAGAAAAAATGAACTGTGACTTCTTGCCAAGCATTTCGCTTCCGAAGTTTAGTCGGTTGATGTGTATATTAAGGTACATCCGAGGCGGTTCGCCGGTCCGCTGGTAGGCGCTTATATGAAAAGCTAAATGGAATCCACAATTAGCCTCTCAACTTTCGATAACTCGGGGCAGTGCAAAACCATCATGAAATTAAGTTCTGATATCACTGTTTAGCATTGATGGATGCATTATGCACCTCGAAAACTGTATCGAAATTAGGATAACAAGGATTTAAGGACAATCATCAATTGCTGATCTTTAAAATGCAATTTCCACATGGTAAAAATCTGTATCGGACAGATGGCGGCACATAGGTGCGTGTTGTGGCACTTCGGATGTTCTATTTAGCCTATTTGACGACTTTCTAGATCCGCAGTTCGTTTGGAACATAAGCGGTAGATGGAATTAGTTTCTCTCCGCATAATCCGAAATGTCACCCAATAACCTACAAATAATTATATGGGGACCCCACAATATGTCAGGGAGAATGTGGGGAGGCTCGATGCAGAATCTGAGGTGTCGTTTTCGGCGGTTGTGGTCTTGTATATCCCGGATAATTAATTAAGCTTATTGGCGTCCCCGGATTATCTGGATCATATGCAAGCAAATCTCCGCAACGACGAGCATTATTGGATCATCTTACAAAAAACAGTCTGTTGTAATTTAAGATCCTGCTTATCACCAGACGTCAATTTTGCTAAGTCTAGCGAAACGGATAAACTCAAATAATCCTAGCATCGTCGCCGTGATAACAGCCATAATCGAGTCTGGGAATAAATCCTCATAGTAAATTAGCATTTTACGAAAGCCGAGGTGCCTCAATTGTGAAAGCGGCGACGTTCAAGTGTTAATCAATCTACATGCCATGCATGTTTGCTCCGTACTGAGTAACTTCGCCATTACTTTTTTCCCTTGCGGATACATTTCCTCCGCTCCGAATGTGATTGCTGATCCTGCAGCAAATATCCGTGATTAGCACGGGCTTGGGCAGCTGTTAGAGCCCGCCCTCAATATAGGAGTTGAGTGAGTAGAGCAAATTACATGTCAAATCATTTTTCTGCCATACTCGGCTGCCTTGATTGACCGGCTGTCTGCCCGTACTTCCATATTTATCGATTGCCTCTGAAGATCTCAGTTAGTGAATTATGAGAATGGACTTAGATGAAGTACATCCGGCGTGATGAGAATATCTTGGCAAAGATGAAGACTATATAATGGATCTATCCTCGCTGTCAGTAATTCTACATCTTTCAAACACAATCATCAACATCCATTCAAAATGATTTCGAAAGTACTTGCCTTCACTTCACTTCTAGCGGCCGTCCGCGCACAACAAGTCGGTACGCTTACCACAGAGACGCACCCGCCCCTCAGTGTCAGTCAATGTACTGCTAGCGGTTGTACTACCTCCAGTCAGTCAATTGTCGTCGACGCCAACTGGAGATGGCTTCACTCGACCACTGGCTCCACCAATTGCTACACAGGCAATACTTGGGATAAAACTCTCTGCCCTGATGGAGCAACTTGCGCTGCAAACTGTGCTTTGGATGGTGCGGATTATTCTGGAGTTTATGGAATCACCACAAGTGGCAATTCGCTCAAACTCAACTTCGTCACCAAGGGTGCAAACACCAACGTTGGCTCTCGTACCTATTTAATGGCTGCTGGATCGACAACGCAATACCAGTTGCTTAAGCTTTTGAATCAAGAATTCACATTCGATGTTGACGTTTCGAACCTTCCATGTGGTCTTAACGGTGCCTTGTACTTTTCTGCAATGGATGCCGATGGAGGATTGTCCCGTTTCCCTACCAATAAGGTATTTCAAGAATTGAAGCCTCATCCAAGGAACAATGCTAATTATTATCAATAGGCTGGTGCCAAATACGGTACAGGTTACTGTGATGCTCAATGTCCACAGGACATCAAATTCATCAACGGCGTAGTAAGTATTTGATTCTCTTTGTATTCTTCGAAGCCCACCATATTCTAACGGTATCGCAGGCAAACTCTGTAGGCTGGACTCCATCTAGTAATGATGTCAATGCTGGTGCAGGACAATATGGTTCATGCTGTACCGAGATGGATATCTGGGAAGCCAACAAGATCTCTGCCGCTTACACTCCTCATCCATGTTCTGTTGACACCCAGACTCGCTGCACTGGAACCGATTGCGGCATTGGAGCAAGATACGATTCTCTTTGCGATGCTGATGGTTGTGACTTCAACTCTTACCGCCAGGGTAACACCTCATTCTACGGTCCAGGTCTTAAGGTGGACACCAACAAAGTTTTCACTGTTGTAACCCAATTCATTACCAACGATGGAACAGCTTCAGGTACCTTAAAAGAAATCCGAAGATTCTATGTTCAAAATGGCGTCGTGGTTCCAAACTCGCAATCTACAATTGCTGGAGTTCCAGGCAACTCCATCACCGACTCTTTCTGTGCCGCTCAAAAGACTGCTTTTGGCGATACCAACGAATTCGCTACTAAGGGAGGTCTTGCCACAATGAGCAAAGCTTTGGCAAAGGGTATGGTACTTGTCATGTCCATCTGGGATGACCATACCGCCAACATGTTGTGGCTCGATGCTCCTTACCCACCAACCAAGTCCCCAAGCGCTCCAGGTGTCACTCGAGGATCATGCAGTGCTACTTCAGGTAGCCCAGTTGATGTTGAAGCCAACTCTCCAGGTTCTTCCGTCACCTTCTCCAACATCAAATGGGGTCCCATCAACTCTACCTACACTGGTGGAAGTGGATCCGTCCCAACTGTTCCAGGCACTACAACCTCAAGCTCGGCACCAGCATCAACTCCAACTTCTGGAACTGGTGTCGCCAAGTATGGCCAATGTGGAGGTATTGGATGGACCGGAGCTACCGCTTGCGTTGCTGGTACCACCTGTGCTGTAGTGAACCCTTACTACTATCAATGCCAATAGATTGTTCCCCTCAGGAACAATTAGGTTTTCAACCGAAGCCGATAGATCTCCACAAGTCTGTACATAGGATCGGCTTAATGTTGAGCATTCATCTTCTTTCATGTATTTAGTTGTTGACAATTTGAAGTTGTAAGTCAAGACGGGAAAACAGAAGCAGGAAACATATGGGAGTATAAGAAAGTCAATCGTTTACAAAAAACCTTCATTAAAAGATCCAATCTTGCAATTTGACCTCGAGAAGTGATTCTTCGTGAATGATACAATTGATATGGTGGATGAAGTCCTGATGGTAATCTTTGCATCCGCCATTACCAATAGTGCACATGCTATGATGCTTGCTTATATAATCAAGTAAATTATTAAAATCCCCAGGCCCAAGGAGTATTTTAGAACTTACACTTTCAACAGATTCATGACAAGCCCAGCAATCATTGTAACTTTCGATAAAGAGATAATATCTCATTCGTAATTCTTACTTATATTGTACATTAATGCCCTCTCAATCATCTACAACAGTTAAAAGTTCGATATGCTAACGCCCACAATCTGTCCAAAATGTGAGATGATACTTCTCAATTTTCCGCAAGCACGGCTCGACCAGCCGACCAATTTCTTGTGCAAATAGACTATCGAATTACAAAATCTGAAGATCAGAGCTACGAGAAAGATCCAAGGGTCCGAAGTTTGAACGGTTCGAGCGCAAGTGAAGTATGTGGTAATATTTCGCTCCACTCGAATGCTTATCCTACGGCAGATGATATTCGTGTGATGTAGGAATGTGGCTTCAGAATCTGTCAATCTGAGGTTTCGCACAAATACCATCACCCTGAAAAAGCAATCGTCCATCGAAAAATAATCAACCGTTTCTGCGAGAACTGGTTTGGACACACCCTAGCTTAATGAGTTGATCAAAGAGCATACAAAAATTGATGGTAACGGACAAATGTTGATCTCTACGCATGCAAAAGCTATGACAAGTACCAACTTGCTGTATTTACCAGATTCTGCACAGCTGAACATATCTTTTTGTACTTCTAGACCTATTTTCCAGCTGTTTGTCACATATATAATCTGAACAGTTTAATCGGAATGGCTTGCGAGTTGATTTGCAATAATTTTGCCAGCAGTCGAGAGTTCATCAAGTATGGATGCCCTTGTCGATATTTCGCCAGCCAATTTTCGATACTTGGAATGGGGTTCAAACCAAATCAAACTCCAGACTTCAGACTTCAAGGCTAAACTCTCTTGTCATACACGAACCCGCCGTTAATTCCCCTCGGGTTATTATTCCAGACTAATAACCACAAGATTTGTTGTTCACACTCATTAAGCCGACTCCTTGTGTCCGATTTTTAGGTCGGATGATCCCCCACCATATTGCCAGTTTAGCTTGCTGTCATTGAAACAATGAAGATATTCTCCAAGTCACTGGCGCTATACTATCGCATGGCTATCAACCCCTCGAATTTATGATATTCCATTATCGCACAAGGGAAGAAGTTTAATATTAACTTTTCTTTTGAAGCGTCGGTCCCTTTTCACCGAGGTCCTTCTTATCATCTAGATCTTCTTCTCCTGAATTCAGGGTCCAAATTAATTTGGTAGATGACCCCATAAATAACATCCTAGTATGTACTCCTTCATACTTCTCGTACTTTCTCGTACTTCCACTTCGCTTTCAGGGGATTTTAGCTTACACCGCTCTAGGTCACTCCTTTCCACTCTCGCCACTGTAACTGTTTCATCCTAATCTAGAACCACAAATAGCCTAGACACAGCCTGCTGATCCAATATCGGCAATTAATATCTGATGTGGATTGTATTCCAGCTAAGACCTCCATTCTCGAACTTTGGAAGAATTCAAAGAACCCTTAAAAATGCTTATCTCCACTAATAATCCACATCTAAAGCTTTCCCCGTCCGTGTCGCCGTGTCCGTGTCGCTGTATCCGCGTAATACACATATGTAGCTGACCACATCCACAAATCACAATCCCTCGAATTCACATAAGATGTTGATCCTCTCCACCAAATACGCTCTTCGCCTCGTAAGAAAAATAAAGCAAAAGGACTCAAGATTGGAGGATGACAGTTTTATTAATAACACTGAGACGTTGCGTAAACATGGTAAATTAAAGCACCGACTTCCGATGTCATTACGCGGTGCAGGGCTCACTCAGCGGAGTATTTCTAGCTGAATCAGGGGAAATGACATTCTCTCCATATGGTACCTTGACAATATTGATGGAACGAGCTCTTACATGGTAAGGTCAATGTAAAGTATATCTTTGAGCTACTCCTCTCAAAATATGCCATTGTCTATTTAACCTGTTATAAAATTTAGCTCCCTTTATACTTTGATCAATTGACACTTGCATTGATCGATCCGTTTCAGATAACGAGGCACCACACACGTGAGATCTACGACTCGAAGATATACAAAATTGGATATTTTCTCGAAATTCTCGAAATTCGTCTGAATATTTTATTCAAACTGCTCCCTTTATCAGCACTTCAAATCAACATAAAAATCAAAATGTTTTTCTCACCCTTCATCACTAGCCTCCTCCCAATTCTAGCAGCTACTTCCACACAAATCGAAGCTCTCCAGCATCCCAGCATATTCATACTCATCAATCATGCATACAGTACCTCAGCACTCGGAAATGCCCTCCAGACTTTAGGGTACACTCATATCTCCGCCGAAACATTAAACAGTTCGTTACCACAACTCAGTACCCATACATTCACCGAAATTCCTATGGACGGCGCGTCAAATGAGCTCATGATCCGATACCCAAATACGAAATTCATCGTTCCTGTCTCATCGTCGCGGAAACACGGAGATGGAGAAAGTGATGTAGAGAGAAGACCCTGCGCCAATAGCTGGCTCAACCACTTAGCTACGTGGAGTAAATTATCGCAATATACCTCAAACGTCCATGCAGCTGAGGACGTCAAGATCGCTCAACCCGAGAAATCAGAATCCGTCAAAAACTCGCTCAAAAAGGAAGGAAGATTATTAGAAATTGCTCTCGATGAGCAAGAGAACTATAGAGGCGAGAAATGGTTGAGATTGTGTAAATTTTTGGATTTGGGATATAGTGTGGTGGAAAGATTAAATTTGAAGGAATTTCCTTCGATGGAACAGGAGAAGAAAGCCGCGGGATGGGGCGGAATGTGGAGGTTGGTCGTGCAGGGGAGTGGTGTTTGAAAGATCGATGGGTGATTGAAATAAAATCGATAGAAAAAAGTCTTGAGCTGAATACAAAAAAACTCGGGATCAATATATCGGAGCGGCTGGTCGACGTCCAAATCTCCTGATGTATGCCGATACTTACGATAGTTCTGGCAGCGAGTGAAGAACGTCACGTGGTATCAGGTAGTCGATACGTGAGAAGTACTCGCGCCAGAAGCTCCGTTTCTTCCACGGATACAATAGACTCGAAGACTCCGTGTCGCGTTATCTCTTTTTCAAGGGACAAACGGGAGTGCTGTTCATGAGAAACTTTGAAGACATAGCTCTGAAATACCGTCAGCGAACCTTGGCACAACATCAGATTAGATAGCTAAATCGAGATACTTTACTGGTCATATTGATTCAAGACTATGATTATTACTTGATACTTGGTGATACCGTTTTACATTAGATATCTCCCGTCCTCCTCTGATCACGTACCAATGCGAGTGTGCTGGGTGAGTAATGAAGTTTATCACAACATCGCTCGCCAAGGAGGAAGAAAGCTAGTGATAAAGCATGAGGCCAAGCAAAATGCAATTAACTCGATATCATAATACATTTCTTCTCTCATATTCTTCAAAGGTTCAAACAGCTGTACCGATTCATTCAAGAAGTTGTGTTCCGGTGCTAGTTTATCGGATAAATCACTAATTTCGAGTTTATCACATCCATGAGACTAATACAAAACGCGGGGAATGACACCGGCTGCTGGCATAATGTATCGAGATATCTAAGCCATAGGAGATGATTCCGTTGTGCTCACGCAAAGTTTCACTAGACGGCCATCAGAGTCATAGGATATGAAAGATCAGTGGAGATAGACTTGTTACATACGAGCAATTATTTTCTTCACAGTGAGTGAGTGCACCAGTAATCATTCCACGTGATTCCATTTGAAACTATCAACTGCTCAAGACACAAAAGATAAGAAAACCCGATATCGCAATGACCCTCATTCATAATAAAATTCCACGACAACGTTCTGGATTCCATGAATCTCCATCTCCATCTCTTCATCGCGCACCCTGAACAAAATGAATGTTCGCGTTCCACTCCTAACATCTTGACGCGACAAAGACTCTCGTTTCCAGCTGATGAATATACTGCTGCACGCTCACATTTTCCGGAGACTCGCTAAGGTAGGAGTTCTGAATATAATTACTAGCTGCAAACTCACGTCAGCACTTGGGATACGATTCAATATCAGAGTCCTCAAACATACCAAAATCTCTCAATTCATTCCACTCATTAACAATCTTCTGCATCTGTGGTCTGGCTAGTATCATTGGAGGTATGTTCTCAGTATCATTATCGATCAACTGTTTGATGGTCTCAAGATCCGTAACCATGGATTTCCATGCTCCTTGGAGTAATTCGAGTGTGCGCATTGCTGGTCTGATTTCGCCAGTGAGATTGTTCACTTGGCTCTAAAGGAGTATTCGAATTAGTATTGTGCGTAGTCATACCGATGGTTTGATCACTTACGTTGACAAACCTGATGTTGAGTTGCAAGCGAGAAGCGGTTTTCTGTTTAGCTTCATATTCATCCATCACAGCCTGGATCTGTTCCATGGCTTCTGTCATACCCTTGATCTCATTCTTGGCTGCTTGAACGAGTCCCACTCCGATGAATGTTCCAACTGGCCAACTGGACATGGTTAGCTGACTTGGAGGAAGAGGATTTGGTCTGATTGACTTACACCCACATGTATTTGGGAGCATCAGTTATCACTTTATTTTCTATGACGCAACGGAATAGAGTCAGCAAAATATTGACAACAGAGAATGAGAAGCTCAAAGTTTCTTACTTCCGTCAATCCTAGCCTGGTACTCTTCTAACTCGGCCTGAGCCGCATCAATTTTCTTTTGCATACTCGCAATGTCGTTACCCTCTCTGACCAATTGTGCCTCAAGGGAAGTAGCATTGATTCTCATTCTAGCTTCATGTTGTTCGCATTGGCCGTGAAAACCTTCCAAGCCGGCTAGTGCTTGTTGTGCTCCAGCCTGTAATTGTTTGATGACCCTAAGTTCTTCGTTGACTATCCATTGTATACCTTCTTTTAGTTCTTTTAATTTTGCTTGATCAGGATTTGGTTTGTTGTTTTCATCGTGGAAGTCGCCGATCCATTTTAGCATAAGGACTGTATAGGAGGTTTCCTCGGTTCCACCCGACATTGTGGCGTAAATTCTGATTTGCGCTGCCATATCGACGATGTTGCGCCATGTATGATCTCTGAAGTAAACACTGTCTGCTTTGATCTATATTAAAGGCAAGATGATGCACTTGTTAGTCAACTTTCTACTGCAAGATTTTCCCTCGAGTGCACAATTTGATTCACAGTGTCTTGGGAGAAATTTTGACTCAATTGCGGTACGCACCTTAGTGTAGGTCGTTACAAGACTGTCAACTTCACTCGCCAGGTCTGTACTGAGTGGATCTGTTGTTAAAATGCCCAATGATCGTAGATAATCATTGCGGGTGGTTTGAAGCAATCTGCCCGTTCCGAGAAAGCGATTGAGCGCCTTCATATCAGAAGAGTTGAAGATAAAAGCTCTTTCATCGTCACTGGCATCAAAGCCAAATCGGGAATTGGTACGATTATCGACGAACATCCCCTTTGGGAACCAGACCTTCTCGTCATCAATTGGTCTTGAAGGATCGAACGACATGTTTACTAATGAATTTTAGGAAGGTTGGAAAATGATGAAATTTTCGATTGTTTCATGGAAATACTATTGATATAATTGAGTATGATGCCGACTACAGAAGCAATGAAGCCTTCCCTCCTTTAAATGCCCTTAGTTCAACAAACATTCTGTACCAATGTACACTGGTCGTCGCACAATCATTGATCGAGATTCAATTCTCAAATATTGTGGCTGGCTATGAATCTCCATGGTTTTGAAAATTTCCACGTTATAGAAACATGTTTATGTCCTCTTGCATCATAAGCGGTGAAACAGAGGCTGCTTGTGTTTCCCAGTATGGGGTGATAATTGCAGGATGAATTCAAGAATAGTCGGGAAATTGTAACGCTACTTAGCATGTGGTATAGATTCAGCCATCAACACCTCAAGAACAAAAGTGATTGAATTCTTGGCCATATATTCACTATCATTCGATGCACGCAGCTATGTGTGGAAAGTTGGGATATTTTCAGCGCAAAAAATGTGTGACACAGCTCACACATAAAGAAGAAACGCAGGGTGATTGATTAGAGCTTTCTCTAGTAACATACCGTCTGAGGCATGCCACTGGGCGGTAACCAGCCGAAAAGTTAGGTAGCTAGAAAATCTCACCATCTTCTTGGCGGCGTTCAAATTTGGACGTACAAACATGTGAAGTCCGGGTAGCGGGGTAACATCGAGGTGAGCGTTAACATGCAACACAATTGGTGGCTATGAGTACAAGAGATTGCGAGTGTTACTTCCCCCACTATGTGTCAGTGGCAGAATATGCGTAAAATATAATGTAGGCCGATTATTTGCGTTTTTGGGCAATTTGTTGCGCTTTCGTGGCACTTCCTGCGTTGCGAAGCCTTAAAAATCAGCTCACAATCGATTGCGGATAAGTTGTCAAAGCAGACTTCTTAATTTAATCCGAGGGTATACTGAAGATCACAGCTCACACAAAACAGAAGTGGGCGTTGCAAATAAACATCCCTGGCATCTCTGCAGCCGCAAGCCACTCGGCAAATAAGCGCTGCAGCCGCAAAAATTCTCGCTGGCTATCATGTATGCGGGGAAGTTATTCTTCTTTTGGATCTAATCGGCACTCTCGAGCATGTCATCTAAGTTCTCGAGTTCACAGATTGAACAAAGGTGTGCTTATACAGCAGATTGACTCGTTGGGACCTGATAGCTTCTCGAATTTGTTTGCGACGGTTGCACTGCAAGGCGGGAAAATAAGCCCCTCATTTTAATTTACTAAATATTATCATATGGCGGATGCTGCGGGGGTTGTGTTGCCGCATAATAATGTCTTGACCTCCATTCAAACGAATGAAATGATATTTCTTTCAGTCGTTGAATAGTTAAACTGATGAATTAAGCTGTTCGCATTAAGACGGCTTGAAAAATAACCTCCTAGATGAGGGGATAAACCATTCATCACGACCTTATTTGTCATTGAAACGACGCCGATTATTGCCTACTTGCATATCAGTACCTCGCTTACCTCAATCATCTTTTTTCCAGGTAGCCACTGGCACAATCACCCGTAAATTCAATTACACCTCTTGGGAGCTGAGATCGTGGTGCTACTCGTAATGTATACATCGACTACCTCAGGCTTTTTTCACTTCCCAATCTGTTCCGTAATGATCCATTAGCTCCTCCAGCTTGCTACCTTGCATAGAACGTGATATTATGATCCAGCAGTGCTTTAATGACTTTTCCTTACATACTTCAGGAAGAGCTGGCTCTCTATTATTGACGAAGAAAAAGAAGTCGAATCAAACCAACGTTGAGCGAATAACCCACAACTCTACCAATCTCGATCATTGAAACGAAGCATCATGAGAAATATCATCATTCCCCAACCCAATTCACCATCTGGGTGGCAGGCTTATGCGAATGAGAAAGCTGTGGTCAGCATTCCACTACAAGCAGCTCAAGATGTTAATCAGACTTCGGTAAGTGATCTTGTCTGTCGGATTTGTTGTACAGTAGTTGAATTTGATTTCCATCATTCAGAGAATCGCGACATTCCGCGGAGTTTTCCTTAATGCTTCTACGGTTCTTCCACACTCTATGAGCCGAGTAAACACCTATGCCGACGTTCTTGCCCTGGACCAAACTACAATTATTGCGCCTAACGATAATGGAACAATCCTTATTGTCTCCAGGGTCCTCACCTCCAACGGTCCAGTAACCCTCACAGTTCCAAGAGGTCTTACGACAACATGTGTCATCTCAATCTACACATCAGTGATTAATCAGCCGATCACAGTGGCCACAGGTGATAATACCAGGCGTATTGCCCTCGATCAGATAGGAACTGGAAAAGTCAATGCTGGAGTGATTGTAGTCTTTAGTCCAAACGGCCTACAAGTCGAATACCAGAGATACTACCCTTCTACCACCAGTAAGGAGCTTCAAGCAAGTTTGAACACGCAGCTACAACTTGGTCTTATTCAATTCTGGCGAAATAGTTCCATAGCAATTTCACTATGCTCTCATGTTGCAAAAATCAGTACGAGGCAACAAGCCTATGCCCTCATAAATACACAAGCAAGAGCCCTTGGTCAGCAACTAGCTGGGCAAGCAATGGCGGGAAAAAATATGAGCTATGCACCAGTGTTGGTTCTCAGCCGATATAAAGAGACGACTCAAGCCGCGTTAAATGCTGCGACAGCATTTGAACAACAATTTGAACGTTTTGAGGATAAGTCACAGTCCTTGGATGTTCACATGCAAGCATGGAATATCATGTTATCGCAAGCCATCAACGAGTATAACATGCGAATCAGCATGCGCAACTTAGCACTCGAGAAATACGAGTCATCTGTAAGAACAGCTACTAGCTGTTTTCAACAATTTGATAACGACGTTTTTGCTTTGGAATCTCTACGGATTGCTTTCCAATTGGGGTTGAGTAACTGGGCTTTCGAGCAAAAGTGGAGAGCTGTGTTCGAGATTCTGCAAGCAACCGTCAGTAAGTTACTTTACAACAGCATGATGCTTCAATGATAGCTAATAAGCTCCTAGCTTTTGCAATTGCAGTTGGTCAGCTGTGCCTTGGTAGTCCCGGTGGAGTTGCCCAAGGCGCGATAGCTGGAAGACAGGCCATCGGAGCTGTTGTCACAGCAGAGAAAATCGCTGGCCAGGTGAACAAAATTTTGTCCTCTGGTACATTACAGACGCTTCTAGACTGTATTGAAGCCCTTGGTACTTTGTATCCTTCTGTCGATACTATAGTGAGGACACTGATACAATTTGGAAATAATCCAAACATCAATATTCCTACCACGGGGGATATTTCCGGTACAAGTCGAGGGGACGCTGATGCTGCCGCTATTGTAACTATGGCTGCATGGGATAGATGGCTTCTAGAAGCTGACGATCAAATGTTATTCGCGGTTTCACAGGGCGTTGCAGGTGCAAGTGCGTACCAACTAGGCCTACGAAAGCACGCCATCAATGGGAAACAGTTGGCTCAAGCACAAGCAGAAGCAGTTAAATCTGGGTATGAGTATGTCCAGACGCAGATGGAAGTAATTCGGTGTTCTCAAAACATCGCAGATCTCCAAGCATCAAAGGCTGGGTTTGTTGGTCAAGAAGCTGTTTACCTTGAAGCCAAATCAATGTTCTATGACCGGGCGATGGCTTTGAGAACCAATGTCGTCCTCTCACTCCGAAATATGGCTTGGGCATATCGCTATTGGGCGCTTGCTGATAGTTCAATTACTCTCGATGGACAAAAGCCTTTAGTCGAGTATCAGCAAGATCTCTCTACGGTCATCATGGAGTTGGAACGTGCCGACTCAAGATGGGCCAGTGATCATCAACGTAAGTACTTGATTGTATTTCTGTCCTTTCGCCTAGATTTACTAATTTTACATTAGCTTTTAATTATGATATTCCTTCGAACACGGTAGGATCACCCTTTTTGCCAAATCAATTTCCTGCTCGTTTTGGCAGTCTACTTTCCGCAAGAAATGTTAACTGACCTGAGGTCACAGCTCCCTTCCAACCAAGGCCAATCAATGATTGATGGCATCAAAAGGAGTGATAACACTGCTAGTTTTACTCTCCTCACCGAGAAACATCTTGCAAGTCAATTTGTGGAGGGGTCTCATTACCGACTGAATGGTATGGATCCTACGTTAAATGGGATTCTTCCTAGACCCGAAGCAATGCAAGGTGGCGTTGTTGTTGTGAAACTGCAAATCACGACATCGGGTATCTATTCGGATATCTACAATAACCAAGTATTCCATTTCTCCAGTATTCCCCAGGTAAGAAGGTGCTCATATGATCTTTATTCAAATGGCACGAGAGGTACGACACGTGATGAGCCTATATTCGAGACTAAAGATCATGCCGAGCCTACTCCCTTCACACAATGGAAGATCAAGTTGCTGAATCCTGGGGAACTCAATTTGAATGGATTGAATGGAATCAATCTGAAATGGAAAGGACGTGTTCGCTTTAGTGAAAGACATCGATTGATTCGTGGTATTGAGGAATTGTAAGAATGTCCTACGGAATGAAACATCGAGAATGATTATCAAGTTGCTTATTTAACTGGAACATGAATTTTCACAAATGCACAGTCAATATGACAGGCCGTATGATATTCGTACTTGATATCGTCGAACAAATGATAGTATGTAGTGTTCATTATGCCGTCAGGTTACGGTACATACCGACCATTTTACGCACAGATGTATTTCATCTTCACTAATTAGCCCGAGACTAGTTCCCTAGCGAGCCTAGTAGCGGGATATGTTTTTGTCCACTTCCGACGTCGACCAAGTTATACATTAACTCTAACTCCCGAGGTCTGTCTCTTTTTCTATCACTATGCTGATTCGGCTATGGACCTGGATCTCGAATTCCCAATACTTTCCACATCTATGAGCCGGCAGTGGTCCGAGACTCCTTTGATTTTCAACACCTCGTTGTCTTCTCGGATCTTGTTATAATTTCCATGGCACTCAGATACAGTTCTTGTGAGTATCACGGGTGGTATACTATGCAGTGTGAAGACTGAAATACCTCACGACTGATCGAAATCTCCTAACATTGTTTCGAGGCACTCTAGCCTACTTTTCAGAGGTAGATCATTCCACATGGTAATCACGAAGATACGTAGCTAGTCAATCGTATTTTCCCGAAGAACTCTTCTTGTCAGAATCCCATCAGCATCTTTAATTAGGGTGCATTGGCCGAACTCGGCTTCTTGTTGCATGGTACACTATATACGTCCAACTTCCTTTTAGATCTTCATCAATGACTACTATTACCAATAATATTATCTCTCTAGTTTCCTGTCCTTCACAATAACAACTCCATCTCTTGATCTCTACTATACCTAGGTTTATCTTACTTCTAAATTCTAACTATACTCTCTCCTCTCGTAACTCATTAATCATCCTCTTACTCTATAACTCTATCCACCTCTCTATTATAGATTCCATTCTCTTCCTCTAAAATACTTCATACTCGACTCGAGAATACTTGATGATATTATTTATTAAAATAAATCATTCCTGATACTAGCTATCAATTAGAAATAAGATATTTTGCACTAGATGATAAAAGATACTCAGATTAATATATAAGTTCTATAAATAGATTCAGGGTTTCAAAAATAGTTTGAGGGTTTATTAATTGTAGTTTGCCCTTGAGAGTATGAGAAGTGTTTTTTTATTCTGTTCTCTTTACCTAATTGTAAGTTCTACTTCTCACATATAGCTAGAGAGTTTCTCCTTCTTATATCTTTCACTTCGATTATATCTAATGTGATATGACAAATTATATATATTATGTTATTTCGAGTAAGACTCTCTAAAGGATAAGACGGGAAGTATAAGCTAGAATACAAAAGACATTTAGAGATTGATGTAACAAATGTGCTAGCTGGCTATGAGAATAAGAGCTCTGATATATATTAGAGCTAGCCCCCTTTACTCCAGCACCACACGAACCATAGCTCTTAACAGATACCTAAATTATAGATTAGATGTCACCTGTCGTAACTAAACAGATCACTAACAAAATGCTCCTAAGAGCGAATTGGATTTATTCAACTATCTAATAGATATAAATGCCTTTACATGCCGCGGACTTAGGCATTGTTCCACAACCATACGGTAATACTCGCTTTCTAAGCACCTCCCATCCATTCTTCTCAATCCATTTAGTCCTCCTCTCATACGCCTCATCTATCTCCTTCGAACTATAAACACAGTCTTTAGTAACAGGGCATTCTGTGCACACACTTTACTCATGACGAGCCCAGCTTCTAAGGCCTTTTTGATAATCCTTACTGGAGATATAATCATCCTCATCAATGAATTCTTTCATTTCTTCTCAGAACTCGTAAACGTCCTCCCATATCATGACCTCCTGTATGCGATTTTGTACCTCTTCTTTTGTGAAATAAATCGGGCAGGGAACGTCGAATTCCATATTTCCCCAGTTTCTATGTGATTGTCAGTTTCTCGTTCTAAAATGAGTAGGATAAGTGTGACACTGAGGTAAAAACAAACCTTTCAAACTTTATTAAACGTTGTCTCAATTTTACAATATCTCCATTCCAAGTATCGAAGCCATCGTTGATAATTTTACTTCGCATACTTGCAGAAGGTACATTTTTCATTTTGTTGAGTAAAGGACTCTGTTCGGCAATTTCTAACTCGTACAGATCCTTTTTGGAGAATCCGAAACTTACACGCCTGACGCGGCTGCCGTCATGTACAAGCGGGCTAGCTTCCTTGAAGTCTTCCAACTTCATCGCACGATTGTACTTTGTGAAGACCGGATAGTCAAATTGAAGAAATAAGGGGCCAGTCCATACAAATTGCCAATCGAATTAGTATGTGTTGACGCGCATCTATGTTTGGACTGAATCAGACGTAGCGTTCTGGAAGCCGCGGGTAGAATACTCAAAGTGCGTATAGCAATGGGCATAGATAATGGTCAACATATATGTCGACGACCGATATGGTGCCACAGCATGATGAGCGTTTGTGATTTCAAACTGCCGCCCTTGACAATAGAAGTCTCTTGTTGTGCATGGGAACTTACATAGAAGAATTGTTTCTGGGGTTTTTATTTGAGATTTAGGAGAATTCTGTATACTCATATTCACTTGAATTCCAGTAGCCTCAGTAATAAGTTGTTATAATACCTAGGTATTCCTAGGTAGTTGGTTTTGAAATGAAGTACTAATGAGAAGGTAAGCAGTACGACTTCGCCATTGGACATTTGTCTTTGGACATCTATTAGTCATGTCACTATCACGTGAGTAGAGCAACATCAGACAAAATCGATTACTTCATCAACAATTTGATGGGACCATCCAATGAAGATTCAGTATTTACTCAGGCTTTCGGTAGGGACACATGCTCCGAAGTTTTAAAGTTTAGTGGCCTGGTGTGGCTCAAAATTCACTAAAGTGACGTCTCTTACAGGGAGGGGGTACAGGGGCTATAGGGGGTACAGGGACTACAGGGGTTTCAAGTAGCCCACACATCATTTTGAGGTTTGAATGAATAATAAATGAATAATGATCCATCAAAGAATATTTAATTTATTGAATTGGATTGGTTCAATAC
Source organism: Botrytis paeoniae (assembly GCA_004786145.1). Taxonomy (NCBI): domain Eukaryota; kingdom Fungi; phylum Ascomycota; class Leotiomycetes; order Helotiales; family Sclerotiniaceae; genus Botrytis; species Botrytis paeoniae. The sequence continues at coordinate 28,718 of PQXI01000053.1, forward strand.
AATATGATACGATCATAGAACATACATAGGATTACACCACTTATCGACTGACTGAATCATTCGACTTATTGTCTACCAGAAAAGATTCTGCATACGATATACTATACTCCCGACACTTACTTCTACTCCAGTTTTTACTCACCGATTAGACTTCAGCAACCCAAATTAATCTGTTCGACGTCAGTCAATACATCGCCATCACCATCCACATCTACATCAACACCCACCGCTTCTTTCCTTTCCTTTTCACAGCTGTGCATTGAGACGCCCGCGAGGTAATTGTGACTCAAAATGGCAGACCATGCGTTTGCACTCAGGAGAGAATTTATTACCGGACTCCCCAAGATTTCTTCATCTTCATCAATTACAGATATGAGGATTACCGAATCTCAAAAGTTGAAAGTCCTGGTGGCCGCGAACGGAAGTAAAGATGTCGCACAAGCTCTCGCCCTCATCGTGAGGTTATCTAAGAATCCCAAGATCGAAACACGAGCGATTATCGACGAAGAAACATGGCCATCATATCGATTATCCCAAGAGACACTGGCATATCAAAATAAAAGATTCTTGACGAGGGAAACGGATGAGGCAAGGAAGGGTATAGAACGAGATCAAATCGAATATTTTCGACAAGAGGCCTTTGAATTGTGTGACTGGGCAGATATACTGGTACTTGCACCTATCGATGCCGACACATTTGCGAAAATGTTGCACGGCATAACGGATTGTTTATTGCTGGAAATTCTCCGTGGGTGGGACGTTTCCAAGAAGATATTACTTGTACCAGGAATGACAACATCTATGTGGGAAAACCCGATAACGAAGAAACAACTGAATAAAGTACGGAGAAAGTGGCAATGGGTTCGAGTTATGCAACCGATACTGTGGCATTATGATGCGAAGGGACCAGGGAAATGTTTCGTCGGGTGGGATGGATTCAACGAACTTGTTGACGTTATCAAGAATCAAGCAGAACTTCTGACAATTGGACATGATGTGGACATCGCTGCATCTGGTGCCGCAAGTCTCGCAAGATATAATATGAAAACAGATGCGCTCCTTCCACCAGAGATCTGGTCCCTCATTTTCGAATACGTAGGAGATTGGGAGGTTTCGAGAGCGCTCAATGTGTATGCCAAAATACCGAGGCCAATTGAATGGCAGCGAAAGCCCGATGATGCAAAAGACGAATTACAAACCTATATGCGATCACTCGAATGGATTATTCTTACATCTCCTGTTTATAAAATCATCGACAAACTAAATATAGCCCCCGAAAACATGCGAGAGCTTTCCCCGCTATGCGTTAAACTCATCATTAAATTTTGCCTTACAGAAGTTCTCTCATATTTGGAAACGAAATTGAAGGACGTGTTTTGGGCTACTTTTGGACAAAAGCTTTTACCCACAAAAGCCTCTGCTGTTTATGGACGTACCGAAATTCTAGAATGGTGGCGCACATCTCCTTCTTTCTTGTCTAAAGACTATACCGCAGAAGCAATTGATGGAGCCTCAAAATCTGGATATGTACATGTTCTCGATTGGTGGAGAAAATCTGGACTTCCTTTGAAATACACAGATTTGGCACTGGAACAAGCATCTTCCAAGGGACACATGCTAGTTCTTGAATGGTGGAAACAAGCTAGTCTTCCCCATAATGAAGTCGAAAGACGAACTCGACATGCAGAAGCTACAACAAATACCTCTGATGTTCTTCCAGCTTTACAACTCAAACCTGGTAAAGCACTACTAGCCGCTGCGCAAAACAATAAAGCTCTCGTTCTCCGCTGGTGGGATAATTCTGGTATTCCTATCGCGCATTCGGAATCCGTGGCTAAAGTCGCATCGGCTCATGGACATGTCGCATGTTTAGATACATGGCGTGAACTCAAGGGCGAGAAACTAGCATTCGATAATCAGGTTCTAGTAGGCCCTACGAAGAATGGCCACGTAGAAGTCTTGGAATGGTGGGCAAATCTGAATCATGGATCGAATGGAAGACCAGGAGGAAGAGTCGAATATAAAACTTGTGATATAGAGGAAGCGCTTGAAGATAGTGTAGGAAATGAGGGGGAAGAATTAGAGGTGAGGAGATGGTGGGCGAAGATGGGGTTGAATTTGGGGGGATCGGTTAGTGAGTGGACGAAGGTGAAGGTCTTGTAAATAGGGTGATGGGAATGATATGATATTGTGTTAGTTACGCACAGTATATGGGTATGGATGGATGGTCTGGGGTGGATGGATTTGGAATAAGCATTTACGTGGAGTTATATAGCGTGTTTGATATCTGAATTACTTCGAGTATAGCATGATAGTATTACTTTGAATAGCCTGCGTCTGTTTTCAGATATGTCTTCTATCGAACAATTTGCTCGTCTGTGAAAAGTGCTAGTAGTATGGTCAGTCCCTTAAAATTCGAGAAAACTATACATCCGTACAATTTGTGGGAAAGCATCTTAAGTACCTTCGATCAAACTCGCTTTTTTACAGTCCACAGGTAAATTATGAATCATATACCTTAATGCGTAATCAGGGATATAACCTCTCATAGCTAGACTTTGAAAATGAATACGACATGGCATACACGATCTTGAGAGTTGGGTAAGGTATGAGGGGATGGAGATGGAGATGAATGGGGCTTCTTTGGGTGAAGGGATGAGGAGTGGTTGTATGGGTGGTTATTTGGGTGGTTATGTGGATGGTTGTATGGATGATTGTATGAATGTTTGTATGAATGTTTGTATGAATGTTTGTATGAATGTTTGTATAGATATTTGTTAGTATCTCATAAGCTAGCTGCATAATATAAACCACTCACTAGACTTTATACTACATACATATGATAAAACCAGTATATATAGTAATAGTATACTCCGCGCAACGATCCAACTAGAGTGTGTTCCTGTATATCACATTTTTTAGATCTAGGATTTGAGGGCACGCAGACAATGTAGGTAGAAAATATTAGGCGAGAGAATGAAAGGAGAGAGATCTTGTAAATTAACCGAATTGTTGCGTTTTTCTCGGTGTGCTACTATTTGATCTTGTTTGTCGTATTTATAGATTATAAATGCTGCTCTATATATGGGTTGGGTATTAACAAATGAGTTGATGTAGAGCTGAAAAATAAATAATGCAAAATATGGCTGGTAGCTTGCTAAGTACTAACAAAGTCCAAAGTGGTCGTAGAGTCATGAGATGTTTTTTGACTGTCTCAACTGGACTCCCAGTTCGTAGATGGCGCGTTGTTCTGGGACTATTATCGGATAGATCGCTATTTTGAGTACTGAAGTGAATTTGTTAGCGCTCTTGCTTATGAGAATGGTAAGTTCCTTAACAGGTGACGTATACGCTTTCGAGGCGTGCTGTCTAATAGTCTGTAGGCGAGCATTCCGCATCGATTCTTCAATGCAGATATACCTTCAGATGTGAACAAAGATGTGGAATTTCAATACTCGCAATTCATTTTCCCTACCCCTCATTTTGAAAATTTGATTCGACATAAGATAGACGGCTTCTCCTCAGCTGACTTGACGCGAGCTCGTCCATGACGCCCTGCAAAAAACACATTGTTCAGCTTCCAGGAAACACGGGTTTGAGCCCAGCATAACTTACGCTTTCTTAGCCTCATTCACTATAGAAACAAGTCAGTCTTATTAAGCGATACCAAACGCGAAAACCCACCTTCTAACTCCCTCGCCTTCTCCTCTATCATCACCACGAACGCCGCCTTAAAAAACTTTATATCCCTCTCCCCAAGTTTCGGATAATTAGTCTCCACTATCCTCTCTACATCCTCCAACGGCGATTCTCTAGTTCCCCCCATACCCTCCATTCGCGGATCAGCGCCAAATTCCAATAACAACTCTACAATGGGTAAATTTTCATATCGAGGCATAAAATCGAAGTGTGTAACAACAGTAGCACAATGAAGTGGTCGTCCCATACTCTGTTCAGCACGTCGGACTTTGTCGAGTGCGTTTGGATCAGCGCCGGACTTGAAAGCTGCGCGCATGTTGCTAAGTTTTCCGGTAATGAGATAATTGGATACGATTTCCCAGTGGAATGGAAGTCCTTCGATAAACTTGAAGGGCTTGGTTGGAGGACCTGATGCAGACATCTTTGAGCTCGTATGAAAGGAATTGGATTTTTGAGAAAAGTGGTATAAATCATCTTACGTTGCATCGTCTAGCGCGCCTACTCAATCATTGGCGATTCTTGCTCGGCCAAATTATCAAGCAATCTTCAACCCTGAGGAAAACTCTGTCTCTATTCTCTCGTTCTCCTCGCCTGCTACTACACCGGTACGCTGAAATTCGGATTTCTAGTTATCAAGGGATTAGACGGATGGTTAGCGACCCTGGGGGATTGGTCTGCTCCGAGATATATAAATGTTGTGAGGGTTTTGGGGGGTGGATTAAGGTTTGGGGGAGATTGACGAGTCCGGTTTTAATAAGGGTGGTGAAGGTTGGGAAAGGGGGGGGTTGGCGGATGTGAGGAGGATTGCGAGGAGGGGTTGAGGAGGGTTTAGTTTGGGATAAATGATGGATCTTGGGGATGTAGAGCTTGGTATGGACTTTGCGAAATGCATGATATTTGGCTGATTTTTGTTCTTTAACTTGGAGTGAGAATGAGACTTCATGTATTCACGTTTTATCTCTCAAATCATGATTCCAGTGTGCCTTATCTTTCGACGTGAACACCTCATTGCATGTGGCATGGAATTGCTAAACCTTGACTTTTGGTATCGTAAAATATCGCTAAGAGATAGCTAATAGGAGCTTGGTATATTATTGAGTCTCAAAGTAAAGTTCTGCTCCGAAGCATCTGAACATGGAAAGTCACTCACAAAATCGAACGCGGTGGATAAAGTCATCTGGAACAAAGATAAACCTCAAATACGAGTGAATGTTTTAAATACAAGAAGCCGAAATTAAGTACTTGAGAATGGACAGCCAGAGGTCCTTGAAAGATTAAAATATGTTACCAATTATTTTCTATTTTTTGTATCGGCACTGTCATGCTTGAAAAAATGGAGATGTTCCTTTTCATAAAATGGCAGAGCTCCCTTTCGAGTAACTTTTGCGTAGATATCCCTCATCAAATCTGACTTGGAAGAGACCATGGCGATCTACCACGTGCATCTTCGTGCTGTAAAACAATAGGTGTTACAAGTTTTGTGGGACTAGTAAGATTTCATAAAAGCACATTTGTTATATTCAAAGCTTGAATACCTTCCAGTCCTTGATGTCCATATAGCCGAGGACGCCTCCAACTTCGCCTTGCTCTTGTTTGCCATTTCTCCACCTTTTCGGTCCAGCAAAGTAGTTCATGAAACCCTCAGGTCCTGATACGAAGAGTAGTTTTGAATCACTATTCTTTGTGACTAATCCAGAACCTACCGCTGAACTAGGCTGTATGGCTTGTGATATCATCTTCTGATTGATGAATGTTACCTCTTCATCCACCACATAATTTACTTGAAGGTTTTCTGGGTATTTTTGCTGCATCCTTTGCAATTGCTGAACCACAGAGCCTTTCGCTGTCATTATATCTGACTTTGAGCCAGAGGTGTACTTTTCGCCCCCAACACAATCTTCTCTTCTCCTATTTGCCCAAACTATACAAATCCGTGGTAGCTTTCCATCTGGTTTTCGTGCTTCCAGTAATGTATGAGCAACCTGCATAGCAGGAGCGATTCCCGTTCCACCGGCCAAGAAAACAACCTCATCCACATTCTCTGGCAAGTCAAATTCAACGTGAGGGCCTCTAAGCTCAATTTCGGAATTGGCTTGTAGCCTAAATAAATAGTTCGACATTTCTCCATTTGGTTCCTTTCGAATCAAGAAACGAAGTTCACTATTTGCGGCATTTTCATCGGGTGGTAATGGCGTATAAGATCGTGCGATTTGCAATAATGGTTGCTTAAATTCTACTGACCAGAGACCTTTCTCCCAGTAAGCGGCATAAGGATCTGCTTTTGTAGATCTTTTCGGCTTAATAGTCAAGAGTTTACTCGTCGACGAGACAGTTTCCTCTGAAACAATAGAAAACTTGGTGAATCTAGGAGAGTCAAATGGATTTGAATTTGTGGTTTTAAACTCAATTACAGTTCCGAGTATTAATGATCCCAAGAAAACTATTTCAGTAATGAGTATTAACGCTCTCAGTAGTTTTTCTTCCTTTACACTCTTCACCCAATACAGTACTTCTGTTCGTGGAATGGGAATTATGAGAGGACAAAAGACGCCGAAATATTGAGGTCCCTTGGGTGGCGGTGCTTTTCCAAATGTCATGAGAGGATTTTTTGGAGGTTCATGCCAAGGATAAAAAATGTGGCGTCGAAAAGTGTGAGAGGGAGAACATCGTGCAGTATGGACTGGTGTTCTGTAGCCATACAAAGGTTTTGGCCACAACCTTGCCGCAGTAGGAAGAAGAGTTTGCCGTCGCATTGAAAAGAATTGAGGAAATGGGAATGATATGCTTGACATCTACCAGGGTAGGTAAGGAAATATCGATGAGCAAAGACTTCGGATTATAGTGCTTCCGGTAACAAGATTACCCAAAGGCGGTGAAGAAGAAATTACCACACCGTTCATGATTTAAAACCAAATCTTCAACACTCATAAATCTTTCTACACACGATTTTGAGACCGGTACGAAGAAATCTAATCAATCACTTGATTTTAAAATACAAATTTCTATTACGAAAATGTATATTACAATCAAATGCACGAGTTTTTTGTTTTCCAATTTGACCAAATTCTATCATATGATTCATATCGACATTTGCGAATTACCCCAAAAATCAGCGTCTTCCCTTTTCATTCTGTTTAGTCTTCTTCCCAAAGATTTCCTCATCTAGTTTCAGGGGCTTATGTTTCAGGTTATGAACTGTTTAATTCCTCTACGATAGAGATTTTATCAAGTTTCTACTCGCATGTGTATCATGATATCAATGTATGTTTAATCTTTTCCTACAACCTCGAGCCTTCGTCGCTATCTCCACATTAATTCTATTCTTTATCATTAAAACAAATGACTGGTATATATATACATCAGAACATAATTGAAGCATCCCAAGTCCAATGATCGCTTGTCTCCACGGAAAGCACGTCTGCTTTTTCCTGTACAATCACTCATTGGCCTACCCCTCGAGGGGGTTTTGCCTCCTATTCATCACCCTATATTTTTGACGACTTGGGTATCTTATTTTCTCGTCAAATCTCGGACTAATGGATGTGTATCATCCATTAACGCTGCATAAAGAAATACAGTCCACATTCCAAGTTTAAAACCTCTCGTCTCCGCTCTTTTTTCTATCTCCCCGCGGCCGTACTTCCAGATAATTCGTAAGATATATCGTTGCCATGCAATTCTCCTCCTCGTTGATATACCGTTGTATCTGGAGCTTCCGTGACATAAGGAGGAGTATTATAAGGTTCATCGCTATTAGGCTTCTCGTAATATTGCGTTGGTCCATCAAGCTCACCTATAGGAACAGGTTGCAATCCACGAGGGCGTCTTCTTAGTCTTTTGAATAACAAAAAAGTTCCCGCTGCAATTAGTAGAACACCAAGGGCTACTCCGATAGCTACACCGGCTTTGGCACCAGTGGACATTCCTGTACTCGATGATGCTGATGACGACGATGCTGAATCTGTTGCAGATGATACATTACTTGAAGACGAAGTTGCGGATGCGACAGCGGCTGAACCACTTCCAATCGGTGATGCCGTTGAGGAAGATGTATAAGATGAAGCTGTACTTGATACCCAAGAAGGATCGTCCGAAGCTCTCTCTATGATTACACCATAGGCTGCCACCTTGTCAACCCCCGATGTGACAGTTATCGTCGTGCTGGCGTATATGACAGGATATGAGGTTGTGCTTGCCGCAGTAACAGTATCGAATAGTACGCTGTTGATCGATAACGTTTCATCTTCCGAAAAATAGGACGTACATCCATAAATTTGGTCTGATGCTCTATTTGCGAAACATGTATAGCCTCTGCGTTTTTTGTTAGTCACCAACGATTATTCAAACCTGAGCTTCTCTCTTAGGGCAATACATACGTGGGACAACAAGTAGCTATGGTTTTTGTAGCACTCGAGTCTGTGGAATATGACGAGCAGGCGGCACTATAGCCTGTTGGACAGACACCCGGAGAATAGTAATCTATTATGTGTTAGCAAGAGTGATTCACCAGCATAAACTTCTTTAGATCATCCAGTGAAGATGCCCAGAAAGTATTTGAATGAACCCAGAAAGTTGAACAAGGGGTTTCAAGAAAGATGCTCAACAACGGCCAAGATGGCAGAGAATAAGAAGGTAAAATAGATGTTTAGCCTTACATGCTGTTTCACGATTGAATCCACTGGGCATACAAGTCGTACTCCCACTACCGATAGCACCATGCGCAAGCCAAGAATTTTTCAGATTTTGAGCCCAGAAGATTTGATTACAATCAGAGCCTGTGGGTGTATAAGTTGTGGTCAATGGCCCTACCAAATGGCTTGATGCTGATGCAGTTGCGGCGCTCGTGATTGTCGACATCTTCTTCGGAGCTGTGATGGTTAATCGTACTAACGTACTTAGAATTGGAAGTTCGAAAAGTTGTAAAACAATTGTTGGAAACCGTCCACGAAAATCACGGCGGCAGTATCGTCCGTTTTGTTGTCCTAATAATATATTCAGCTATAATCCCTCCACTCTTGACCCTGCCAGAACGAATGTTACATATGCACTGCCTCCACTTTACGGGGCTTAGCGTGAGCGGGTCAACAGGGAGAACGATTGTATTGGCACTTTGGCACATAGAATACCAGGGTTTCTTGTTACACTTTACCATTTTCTACACTTTGAAAGACGTAGTGAAAACAAAATAGTGCGTGCGGCTCTTTCCTAGTCAATTCTGCAGAAGATGTATGTAAAAATCCCCGGCACACCTGATGATCGTCCAAGGAGATGCTGTCAATAATAATTAAATTGGTAAGGGAATATATAAGAACGATTTTTTGATGCAGGCCGGTATCCAGATTCTAGAGGTCCAGATGAAAAAACATACGTAGATAGAAGTCAGCACTAGCTGATTGTAGAAAACCACATCGATCCTTCATAGGCCACAAAGCATGAGCGGTACTGAAATGAGACATAATTGTGTATCGGATGTAGACATTATAAGGATAATGAATTTTAAATCAGTGATATAACGTACATCCGTTAAGTCTTCGACGTCGTTGATTTTGATAAACAGAAAAATCTAGTATTTCATAGATCTTCTGCTCATACTTTAATGCGAAAATTATTGGTTCATCGCCTCTCCTTCATAAATCATGAACTGGGGCTATTCAGTGATCGATGATTTTGCGAGCATCGAATACTCACTCCACCGTCATAAGGAAGTTGCGCTGAGGTAAGGTTAGCAAAGCGGTGCCCATCTCGTCAGATTACAAGAAGTATGCGGGTTCGAAAGAGGCAGAATCGTAAATTTGTTTGCAATAGACGTCTAAATGTAATTATGATAGCGATATGCATTGAGAAAGGTCTCGCATCATAATTATCAACCAAGCCATTCAATCGATGCCATTCGAGAAGGGTTGCTATTTTCTGATTTCGATATCAATTTTATCAATATTCGAAGAATTCTTAGAGTGTTGTTGTGTATGAGGAGTAGTCCTGAGCCGCCAGTAACTACTCTGTGTCTGTGCTAGCTCGAGACCAATGCTTTTAGTGGCGTCTAACTATTATAGGCTAGCTTATCCGAGGGATAGCGTATCATTCGACGACCAAATCGCTGGGCCCTCTCCGTATCATCTATCGTGGGATACAAGCTCAAAGCTATCTTGTAGGCTTGAATTTTCCGCATGGCCATTGTGGTCTAGGATGATTACATAAAAATCCTTCTATGGAGAACATTCGTGTCAACTCGGCACTCAAAGGGTGGCGCTTGGAGGTAGGTGATGTTCTAGAATATTGATATCACCATCATGAGTAAGAAATGCTTGCTCTTTTTTCATTACCACGCACCTTTCTGCTTTTGGCCAAGAAGAATGTCTTTTAAAATACTGTAATGCTTTCTTTCATTGCGTAGAGATTACTTCTGGAGTTCCTCACAATTTAATTCGTACAATTCATTCACTTTTGACTCTTTTCATCGCATACTTTCCCCAGCTTTTTTCATATCGGATAATCGAATTCTACCAGAACAAGTTCCTGAAAAGCTCAATTGCTTTTATGCTCTTGTCTAAATAAGTACAACGTCTCCGAAGTTCTACAAATTACCCTTAAAAGCTATATTTGGCAAGTAACCCGCATATAAGCTGGAACTTACCCTGTACCAGCGAGCCAAGCAAAGTCCTTCCCCCTGTCTTGATTTCTCGCCATCGTTTTCTTTTTAGCTTCTGTGGAAAGCTCGCTTGGGTATGTTGGCAGATATAAGATGTCATGGTAAACACCATCACTGGGTATCCTCATGATGAATTTGTGTGATTTTTCTCTTACATCTTGCTAGGTGTAACTCTCAGAAAGGACACGCATCAAACGTGATCTAAGTTGTAAACCTCTCGTTACAGATGTATAACAGGAACATATTTCCGTTTCTTGCTATACGTCATTACCAGGGTTATATCAGAAAGTCGATCGACATAGATGAGTAAAGATTTTATTTGTTCACGGGGTTTCTTGAACAGAGATCTCATTATCTACTCAACCCACGTTGAATTCTCACGTATAAGAATTTATGTTTGAGCCCTGTACCAGAATCTACCACTTGGAGAGGTTGTAGAAGACCCATCAATATGAGCCTCAATATCTTAGTGAACATACTATGATAGTTCATACGGAAAAGCCAAACAAATTCACAACCCATAATACAGATTAATAGCATATGATCCATTCCCGCTACTAGGCGGGGAACAATTCCTAACGTCAGGTGCGCAGCCTAGTGATTAAACTAGTTTCAATTCAGCTACTATCCAGAGTTCTCGAATGGAGAATCTTGTATATACACAAGTAAGTTGTCTCAGGCTTTAATTCAGTAAAGTGTATAAGTCGTGCTTTTGAATTTCATCATCTCAATGTCTTTCGTGCTGTTCCATTGTTATCCAACATTCGTTGTCTTAGCTGTTCTTGATCTTACATTAATTAGCTACCCAGCATAATATTTTGGATAGCTTCAAGCTATAGTAACTTCCGTTTCCTCTGTTTCATATCTATGCTGGGATAACCTTTATATCCACCTATCAGAAGGGATTTTTTCTCATTATAAGTTATGACATGGATTTGAACAAAGCTATCTAGTAGCTCTCGTGCTGTTGAAAGCATCATTCTCGCAGCTCCAGAGAGTAAAAGAAACAGAACTAATTGGGACTATCAAAACCCTATACACTTAGAACCCCCCACCTCGAATATCATTCCACTTTCGTCAATCCATAACAATCTGAATCCCAAAACCCAGCAATCATACTTCCCCTCTCCCTTCCCTCTCCCTCAAACAAAAACCCAACAACATCACACAGTGAATGCCTCCCCTCCCCTCAGACAACCCCCAAACACAAAATCCCAAACAAAACACCCCCTCACAACAAAAATCCACGGTGGGTGGTGAAGTGGCTGATACTTCTGCCTCGAGGCGACCTCGTTAGTACCGGAGATAAAAGCTGTTACAGAGAATTTCAAGTGTCTTTTTCTTGGATATTTTTGGGGATTGATTTTAAGTTGTGCTTTAGGGTGGGACTCGGGAGGGAACAGTGATTGGTGGGGGGATAAATTTCACTTTGATCTTATGAAGATCTTTTTCTGTGACCTATCATTGGAGGTACTATAGTATTGACAAAAGTCATGGAGGAGAAAGAGATGAGAATCAAAAGTGACGGGATCGCTACTCTATAATCAAAACCTAAAAACTCAGGACAATCACGTCCAGATTCATCATTTGTTAAAAATGACTTTTTCCCCCTTCCAGCCATCGGCCTCAAGCATCTCACCTTCAAGAATTCTCAAATTAGCTACATAGCTTCAATCAGACATAGTAATCGTACAATCGATTTCTAATCTAATGGGAGATTGCTACGAAACACAATACATGCAATTCAAAAACGGATTTCGATGAAATACCCAATCTTCTCATAGAAACAGCCATGCAAAAAGCACCAACCCATACTAAATATTCCATCTCATCTACTCTTACGATATTCAGCAGCGATACCACAAATTCATCCTCAAAGCAAACATTCTTAAGTACCCTGATCTAGTGTCTCTTCCTCCCAAGACTTGTAAAAAAAGCACACTAATCATACTTACCTATGTATACACAACACTCCAAATGACATAACTCCAAGAAAAAGACCCCTTAGTCCAACTCCCCACCCAGTTCCCAACAGCGATACATAGGTACCCTACTAAAATCCTCCTTCCCTCATCTTCTCTGCTTTTCTCTTCACATCCCTCTCCAAGTCCCTTGCCCCCAAAATTACCTTTTAAGTTGAAAGTTATGATTCACCACCCTCCATCCCAAGAAAGAAACAAAAGATGAACCCAACAATTCAAACAAACCTCTAATGAATCACTCAAACTTCTCCTGTGATTTTCACACTAATACTGAAAATTCTCGTGATAGAGCAGTATTTATGTATGCATGTGGCTTATATTCATCATTCACTATTCCCAGGTATTTTCCTTGTGGCAAGTTTTTATTTTTGGAGAGTTAGGGTTTGTGTTTTGTTTTTGAAGTTATTCTTTGATCTCTGTGATTGGGGAGTTGCTGAGTTCTGCTTCTGTTTTTTTCTTAATAAAAAAACTTTGAGATTGGGATGGGATGGGGTGGAGATGGAGATATAGGTAGGTTAATTAAAATTGAAAGTGGCTGTGTGATTTACAAATATTAGGTGAACTCTACTGATCGCAAGATAAAGCTCAAGTTGATACACAGAAAGCGATTATCTCCCCATCATACACAATTTCACAAAATCAACACAAATTTTCCCATTCATCTCAAAAAGAAAATTTCCATGTCATGAATCATTATGAATTTGCTTCGCGTTAACTACATCTCCACCACCCATTATCCTCTAATGCATGTATGTATGTACGCATGTATGTACCATCAACGCCCAAAAACTCCCATTACCATGTATCATTAAGCTATGCATCCACCATGCAATTCATGATCTTATTACATATCATCTCTATCGATGAATGAATGAATTTTTGAACCATCATAAATTCCTCCCGGAATATGATTGAATATTCGATGCATATATCAAGGATATCTATTGTTGATTACCATTTAGATCATCAAAGCCAATCCACCAGCGATACCTGCGAAACCAAGCGCAACAGCTTGTTTGCTAGCAGCACCAGTTGCAGTAACAGTAGCTGCGGTGCCAGTAGCAGAAGCGGAACCGCTCTCTCCGGATTTGGTAGCAGTGACTGTGGAAGCTTTGCTTGTGAATGTGGTTGATAAAGCGGTGGTGGTCGCAGTGGTATTTCCAGAGAGAACAGTGACAGTACCGGTGGATGAAGCAGAAGAACTTCCATCGGTATCGGAAGTTGGGCCAGATTGAGGACCGACGGTTCCACCTTCAACAGTATCTGGTGCAACGGCTTTGGCGACTTTGGCAGCGGCGACCTGGTAGTCGTCGAGGGTTTGGGAAGCGTCGGGGTTGTTGCCAACGATGATTTCCATAGACATGCCCTTTTGGCAGTGGTCGGAAACGGAGCAGTAGAGCCATAAGGTACCGTTGACGTGGGTATCCATGATGAAGGTAGGAGTCTAGCAGGAAATCATGATTAGCATTAACTTACGAAATAGGAAGAAGAATACATACAGCATCATTGGAAGATGGATCTGGACCAGAGATAACGCCAGAGAAGATTGGAGCATGATCGGAAGGAACACATGGACTATCGTAAGTGCTCTGTGCGACGCTGTGGTTGCCAAAGAATTGGAATTTGACACTGTTGCAATGTTAGTAAATTTAATAAGGAATGTGTGTACAGGATAACCTACGTATCACCAACTTGAACAGTCAAGGCATTGGGTACAAAAGTAAGTCCACTGCCACCAACGACGACGGATCTCTCAACTGCCATAGCAGAGGAGACAAGAGCGAAAAGGGAGATCAAAGATTTCTGCATTTTTGCGGTTTGCGTTAATTTAATTATTGACGAAGAGATGAAGGAAGATATCGTTCTGGTGTTTCAAATTATTGAAGAGAACTTGTTATTGAAGTGGTAGTAGTAAAGGGAGATAAATATCAAAGAAGTGGATGTTGTATGAGAAAACGAGAATATCGAATCGAGGAATCCTACAAACTTTATATAAAAGTTTTTTCGTCCCTCAACCGCATGCCGCTCCTGGGGAAGTCCCGTAATTATGGATCCCCGTACTCAGCCTTACAAACACTTATTTCCCAAAACAAATGACATCTCCATTCACTCGCACCCAACCGGGTGATGCGTGACTTCGTTTGCATGTAACCCCTGTCTGAATATCTGAGTGCTTAATTCCCCGTACATTCAGGTACCGTGCCGCCGCGCCACTCAGACCACAACAAGCACTTTCAAGTCAATTGGTCAATCTTAGTAATCTTACAATATATTTTGATACTGCGCCTGAATATTTCCGCAGTAAATATTGATTCTGTTGGATACTGATATGCATGAACAACATAAACCTGAATACATCAGGCAGCAAAGAATTTCTATTTTTGAATGCAAAAGAAAAACCAAAGTCACATGCACAGCCACGAAAAAGACGCCTCCCACCTTCTACTTAAACGCAGGTAGCTATGAATAACTACCAGGTATATGTTCCCATCTCCATCTCCAACAACAGCACATCACATAACCAATCCATCATAACCACGCCCTCTCACAATACCTAGTACACCACCACACCGTGTCTGTCATACCAACAACAATACGATGTTGTGCAAACGAAATGTAAGACGAGGTTGGGCTTACGCCAATATCATATTGACAAATGGGCTGGGAAGGATTGGCGGGGTACCTGCAGCTGTGCCGCAATCACGTGTCTGCTATCTACTTGATCTGATTCATTTGAATGTAACGCAAATGTCTCGGGTCGATGAATGCTGATGAGAAATCACTTTTCAAGGTTTCCGTTCTCATGTGGATGATTGGCTAGTGGCAATTAGGTGGTCGGTATGGCAGGCCAATAGGTCGGTGGATCTGAAAATGATCATAGGTCAAATGAAGACTTTTTCCTCTATAATTGCTACTTTCTTCCGCATTCACCTTGTGATGTACTGAATCTCATTTCTGGTGGTTCCAACTTGTTATTTCATTTAACTTTTGAATTGAAAAATTCCAACAATTCATGTATGCAGGTACCGTACCTGACACTTCTTGATACGAAACGCCCAAAAGGATATTATATCGCTCAAACGTCTATGTTCAAATGCAAAGTGTGTGTACGAATTACGTATAATGTATTATCAGAAAGCTACGCGCAAGGTTGCACGAGTTCTCGATTGCGGAACGTTGTTCGGAAATCTAGTTGACGTACGAACCAGGAATTGTGTAAGGACCATTCTTGCTCGGGATGTTCAAGTGCGATCTGAAGGATGAGATATGATGTCAGTAGGTGTCATATCCATGTCCTTTTTCGCGCCTCCTTTCGCGCCCGGTTTCTCCATATATCCACGATCTACGAAAAGAAAAGTGGGTAAGAACTCACCCCGAACCTCCTCAAGAAACTCGGCACCAATTTGTAAATCTCCAAAAGACTGATATTCCTGCCGATACAAGACCTAGCCCCCATTCCAAACATCAACATCGCTCCATTCATCTCCTTAATTCTTTTCTCCTCTGTTTCCCTATCCAATCCTTCTCCTATCAACCACCTTTCCGGCTTGAAAACCTCTACATCATCTCCAAAAATCTCTCTTCTCTGATGAATGACCCAAGCACTACACCCTACAATTGTACCACCTTTCACCCACTCCCCAGCAATCTCTATTCCTTGTTCTGGTACAACTCTCTCGAGCGGTAGGCCCGGTGCTGGGTGTAAGCGGAAAGCTTCTTTGATGCAAGCATCCAGATAGGGCAGTCCTTGACTTTCCGTCCAACTGACTAAACCCGTTTCTCCATCCACAAAATATCCTTCCCTGGCTTTCTGATCAATTTCACGCATCAGCTTTTGCATACAGTGTTCGTTTTTTAACAAATAATAGAATACAGCACTAAGAGATATCGCCGTGGTTTCTGATCCCGCAAATGCCATGGAAACAGCCATCGTCATAACGAGTTGATCTGTCATGAATTCAGGTCTGTCTTGTTTTGCCTGTATGAATTTTGACAATAAATCTGGTTGTGATTTATTTGTTTTGACTTCTGCGTCAACGGTAGGTAATATTCCAATTCCGTCTGTTTTTGGATATCGTTCTCGCACACGTTGTGCTGCGAATTTGGCGACAGGAAAGGTGGCATCTACAAGACCATATTTGGCAGCGAGGAGATAAAGAGGATTCTTGAGGAAGAGCTTATCGAGAATCGGCATTTGGCCGATGGGTGCAACGTAGTCGAAGAGCTTCCCTAGGTAAGATATTATACCATCAACATCTCGGTTTTCTTCGAGGAAGCCATGACGCTTTGAGTATGTCATTTCACCAATGACATCGAACGCGTAGAACTGTAACCATTTTGCAAAATCGCAGGAAGAATGGCTGGTTGGTGAAGTAAAGAGATCGGCAGTACGAGAGAGGAAGATTTCGGTCGTACGAGTGACGAGTGGCTCGTATTGTACAAGAGATGACATGCTAAACGCAGCGTTGACTGAACGTCGGAGTTGGGCATGGAAGGGCTCGGAGGTAGTGCTAAAGAGCGATGGGAGTGCATGGCCATTGGATACAGATTGCTGAACCGGGTAGAATGCGGACTGTGATGTGTTAGTGTACGATCTGACCTAGTGAATCAACACCCTTCAATACCTTTACAAAACCTTTGTTCAGTCCATAGATAGTTTTTAAAGCTTTTGGGTCTGCAAAAGAGAGGGTATTGGGCCCAAGGCGGACGATATCTCCATGCTTTGCATGTAGCTTTTGATGGGTGACTTCCGGGCGACGCTTATACACATCGTAGAACCTCCACCAGTCTGTGAACGAAGCAAGAGTGGGCCCTGGATATTTGTTCAGACCACGATTGAAACGATTTGTAGCGAGATATATGGCAATTGCAACAATCAATATTGAAAGCCAATGCCGAATGGCCAGATCCAAAAGCGTATCCGTGATCATTTTGTTCGTAGTGTGGTATGTGGACACAGCACAGTAAGGTAAGCTCTGGCGATAAATATAGACCTACAATCGAGCGATTTTTATAATAAAAAGGGACCCTTGGTAGCAATATATTAAGTACGAAGTAGGAAGTCAATATTGTGGAGCACGTCAATGCTATGAAAAATTCGGGTCCAGCATCGAAGGTGTAAGGCGGAGATAATGGAAGGAGGTAGCACTACTGTATGGAAGTCCACTATATTCGGTGCAGAGTATGATGATAGAACAATATGAAATGGAAAGAACGAAGCAAGCCGTGGATTTTAAACTATCCATGTTCGAGGGAGGGAGCAACATATGAGATGTGATGATAAGCGACGGTGAACAAGCATCTGCCACAATATCATGCCGTAGTTCGATCGGCTTGCCATTCTCATACTTCTAGGCAATTAAAGAAACGCAGAATTCTTGATTTTGTCAATAAATGTATCGCCAAAGTCGGACTAGTGAACTTTAGAGGCGTCGAGCCATGAGAGACGTCAACCTCAGATGCAATTGCCGAATCTTTATTCTGTTTCATGTGAGAAAAAATAACAAAAGATAAATGACATTCATGGCTCTAGTGGTTCGAAATTGCTTGAAATCATGATGTTGAGTGACTTCATTCACTAGCAGTTGTGCCAATGCTCGGATCATTCCTTGACGGCCGCTGTCAGCTTAGTCATTTGAGTAGGACTCAACGCAATCGGCAAATAGCAACGGGAATGGTCTTCACTAAGGAATCAAGAAAGGTGATGAATACATCCTTCATTGATGCACCGGTTAACATGATTGCAAGACCGAAATAATCGTATGTGCAGCAATGAAGATCCCCTCATTCGTACACGTGGATATGCGGCATAAGCAGATCACCTTCCTCGTAAATCAACATGTATGATCGTAAAGCACCTGCGAATTCTTTCACACATTGAGCTCGATGCGAACATGAGCTGCCGAAAATGCAATCGTATGTAAACGGGTAATCGATTCCAAACATGGGTCAAATTTATGCACGTATGGAGTGAGGTATTCTGGGTGAAGTGGAGGATGAAGTGGAGGACGAAGTGGAGGATGAAGTGGAGGATGAAATGGAGGACGAAGTTGTGTGGGGAAGATTGGAAAAGTACTGTGTCACGGGACATTTTTCTACACAAAAGCAAGATCTCGGTAGTTGGAAGAAACACACTTGCCGAAATGTCCACCACAATTACGAGGCAGTGTGACTATGGGCTTTTAGCTTTGGCCATTGAAATCATTTTCTCTTGTTTCGTGTTCGTTTTCAGTATTGTTGGGAATCCTTCAAAGCATGATGATGGTAAATCGAGTGACAGATCATACACGGCAGTTATGAATTGTCGAGTTCGCGGACATAATTAATGCATTTCGCGATATCTATGGACGACATCATACCGAAGGAGCTAGAGAGCACGAAAACCGCAATTTTAATAAGAGCGAGCTTATTGAGCTAAAATTTGACAGGAAAAACTCAATCATTCCAGTAGGGGTAAATGAGAATTTCCGAGGCAGACTTCACAACTGGGAAACTTCAAAGGCGCCCAGATATTGGCATATCATGGCAAAATGATTGTAACCATGCACATACTAACTTTCGTATATGGTATTCAAATTCTGATCGGAAATTAAAACTTCTTGTTTACTTTGGCATTGGAAGCAATGCAAGAAATGACAGCGTACTTGAAATGCTTGCTGGCGAATGACATGTGGTGTCCTTCACAAATGCTAGCAACACTCTTTAGCTTTTGGAACAGGCACTTGCCTGAGATATTAAGCGTCGAACAATCGGTTGAACTGCCAGAGTTATTGGGCAGGACGTCGCTCGATGATTAGGGTTCAATGACCACTGGGGTATATGAACATCATCAATCCCGGAATTGAGTCATTTGATAGAATATGCCAAAACGATACTCGGAGCGGCATATCTCGGACTCCATGCATGTTCCAATTTCTCTCCTTATCTGTATGTATCCCCGATGCCGCGTTATTGCGTAGGATTAAACTTTGTTTATCAAGCCTTCTGTAGTCTGAGAAGGCCTGGGAAACTGGGCATCTTTGGTATTCGAATTAAAGGCTGTGCGGAGTATGGTTTGAACTTTCATTTCTTGATTTAAAAGTGGCTAGAGAAGGCTCGACGATCAGAGTATTTTACAGTTGATAGAAATAAGGGGTGGTTAAAGCCTGTCGTCGTGGATGTGTGGAAGTTATGATGGCGGTCAGAACTTAGAATATGTGAAATACACACTCCCTACTCTATATGGAAGAAAACTGGTTCCATGCTACAAAGTAGTATTGTGAAGTCTTATTACCTGAGGGAGTATTGTGGATGTTTCTTGCTTAGTCATCAACTCGGTGCCAGCAACAGCAGATTCAAATTCAATTGGGATTGGAATTGGAATTGTCGACATTTCGTACCAATATCAACTCGCAACTTATGAAAACACGATGGAATACGATAAAGCACTCAAATATTACTCGTATTATAACCTTGGATATTGGACACTACTATTCTGGTATGTTTATACGTGGTGCGAGATAAATTTGTACATTATCAATGACCTGTTTGATAGGTATTACTACACTAAGGGTCAATTCTGTCCTTCCGAAAGAGTTGTGCGGCGCCAATTACCTACCATGTGTCTATGTATAAAAGTACCCATTCACATTCAGCTGGTATCACCGTATTATTTTGGTATGTTCACAAGCTGTGAAAAGCGTTGGAATTGGGGTCCGATCCGAAAGTTCAGCCCTGTTAGCATTGCATCAAACATGCAAGTGAATGTGAATCCTACGACTTATGTACCTTAGATAAAACATTTACTTGCTTTTCTTTTCCATGAAAATCGCTCTTACTGTTCTTTTTTTGTTTTTGTTTACTGATGGCTTCAACTTCACTTCGAGAGCTGCCTCCATTTCCAAAAGATCACCAGCTGTGCAACGATTTGGAGCTCGATCAAAATGACAAAATGAAGCTTGATCATGTTCCAGGTCATCCATGGATAAAACTCAGCGACGCAAAAGCGGTAAAAGAGTTTCTACAGGGCGAATTATGGGCATCGGAGCTCGAGGAAAGAGCACAAAACTTATGGCTTGTGTCAAGCTCTTCTAAGCCAAGAGGCAAAATTTGCTCTTTGCATTATCAACTTGTGAAGGGATTTAAAATATATATTTCTGAGCATCCACGACTACACCTCGTTTGGTGGCACGATCGACTCTTCATTAAACCATTGCCAAGTTATTTGCTATCGTACGAATTTTGGCAGATGTCTTTCACTGATGCTCCGGATAATCTCAGGAAGGCTGCGCTAGGGTTTTTGAGAACATATCGGTCGCTCATCCATCATAAGTCGGATTTCCTCATAGCCCAAGATGATCGACATCGATTGATTCCAGATGATATCAATTGGAACGACTTCTGTCAATTCATGTCGTTCTTTGATGGCATCCAAGATTCCAAAGTCTCGCCACGCTATTACTACGGCGAATTGAAACTGTCGCGTCTCAATCTTTATGCACCAGTTTTATTTCACAGGTTTCAGTACGAGCAGATTGGAGGCCATTATAGTGATTATTTTAATAGACTTTACGGCCCGATCTTGTTCATTTTCGCATTTCTTTCCATTAGTTTAAATTCCATGCAAGTCGCAATAGCTTCAGATCAGATGATACAAGTTCAAACGAAGTACCTATGGTCATGGTTTTGGGGGTTCAGTCTCACAGCCTTGATACTATCCTCGCTCATGACTCTCGGTTTGATTTTTGCATGGTGGTGGATGTTTGCTGAAGAATGGAGATGTCGACTTCGCGAAAGAGTAAAATTGATACCCGAGGTGGCGTCGTGAATTCTCTTAAAAGATAGACACGCGTGTTGACCTGTGTGAGAACACTGTTTACTTTATGCTTGAGCTGTGTCTGGAGACTTTCAAGATGTGCTTAAAATTGACGGATGATTACTTTGAGCGGAACTGTGTCGTAGTCTGGTCTACCACTTTTAAATAGAAAATTGACTGCCGAACCTCGGCGTCAAAGCCGAATGAGTCAAACAATGCTATGCATTTTTTCGAATAACTTGAGCACGATTTAAGTTTATATGTAGACCACATATTCAGATATTATAGTTGGTACAAAGATGTCCATCTTGGAATCCAATCTGTTTGACTAGTCTATATCTAGTGTTAACTAACAAAGTTTTTAATGATAACATCAAGCATTCTTGTTGTCGGCTAGTTGTGCCTTCCCATTGACCAACAACTTCTTAGCACAGATCTCGCCCAATTTGCCGATCAATGAATGATCAATGTTTCCGTATTTTTGCAAACTTCATTTGACTTACAATATCGTACTGACCACATCTCATGCATACAACACCTACATAAATATTCTTACCAGCGCTCAAGATATACCCTCATTCGCCGCCGCCGCCCAGCAAATCCTTTCCGTTACTAACCTTACCGATGTCGATCTCTGTCTCTACCAAGTAGGTGAATTAATAACAGCGCTGATATATCCACCGGTGAAACATATCTTTATCCGTTTCCCTTTTTGAGAACATCAATACACTCAATACATACACCACCACAATAGCAAATTTAGTAACTCAACCACTTCTAAACAAAAAAATGAAATTATTTAATCAATCAATCAATCAAAGGATCTATATTGTAATTTCGTTCTGGCGAGAGGTATCATGCTGCGGAAGAACACTTTAGACGGAACTACGAGTCTATTGAGGGATTTTGCGAATTCGCCTGATTCTCCTCTGGTGGTACTTTTTCTGGGAGGGCCAAATCTATGTCCGACTTTTGATTCAAAGCTGGGGGTTTATTTTCGATTTGGTGGGCCGAAACTTTTACCAGAATGATGGGTTACATATTTTTTGAGGAGTTTATTTAGGGAAGGGAGGGAGGAAGTTGGGTCGGTTAATGCTCTTGTAACATGATTTTCGGAGTGGCGACGGAACAGTCAGCTTCACCATTCCATACTTCACTGTCTAGGTCAATTGTCTATTCTGTTTTTTTATTCGCGATTGCGCTAAATTCTCTATCTGATCTGATAAAAGATTTATTCGCTACGCTATTTCGATCATTTATATACTATCAAATCGACATTTGCTTAAGAGTGAAACAAAAAGTCGTTTTCACCCATCCACAATAAACATATATCAAATGCTAATAATCTTCCCTTCCCTTGTAACCACGATTATTGCTCGATTGATAACATCATCCGCGATTCTGTCTTATTTGACACCTGAACCATTCTCGATCGACACACAGAGTAGTGATTAAGCTCTGAATAATATTGCTTAAAAGCGAATGTTTAGTATTGAGATGAATTCTAGAGAACCAAGTCCAATTTCTTTGGGATTTCACTCAATGACCCTTAATATTATATCGGTTTCCATGCGCGAGCTGGCCTCGACTTGCGCTCCATTGGGCAAGTCGAGTAGTCTGATAATCTAGAAGTATACTCTTAGTATCTCATCGCCAGACTTCGGCAATGCTCAAAGTTATAGCGATTCAGAAAGCGCGTTGAGAGCGAGGTCATGTCAAGCATTTAATGCGCATCTAATACGTGTACCATAGACTTTGCCTGGGTAATTACCCGCTCTCCTGAACCGTAGATATATGTTCCTATGAGGTGTGGTATGGCTTAGAATATGGTACAATCTTTCCTTCAAACAAATGCACAAAACAGAGACGACAAACGTCTGCGTTGAATGGTTTCAGGCAACGTGGTACTAATGGCTGAGCTCATCGATCATCTAAAGATAAGTCTCGCCATCAAAGCGTTATGAATTGCCATGTATTTTGGAATTGAAGAATTTCAACAGGCAAGATGTAATGGAGCACAATGTGCCTATGAGAGCCCATAATAGTGCCCGAGTTTCATAATTTTATCTCGGCGAGTGGCTTCGGGCTAGACGACTGAAATTGTCGCAATCCAATTCCTAAAGGTTTAGCGGCAAAAGTTGACTCGCTTTGTACGAAATCGTACGCCTTTATTGCACGGCGATACCACTCCTCTACTACTTCCGGGTCATCGAATGTATCAACTGCGTGTGTTGGCATGCTTCCGTGATATAATGAACAGATGACTTTGTCGAGTGTCAGAAGTGTTGTATTGGCCACGCAGTCTACAACACCTGCAATCGGGTCGGAATATTGAACTGTAGCTCCAGCCGTATCCCATGGATTGGGGAAAATGTGTGGCTCTACTCCGCAACTTAGCCATGCCTTCATCTTGGAACACATCTCAAGAACATTATCCATGAAAACAGGATAAGAGCCTGCCGAAATTCCGCCGGAATTCTGAAGAAACGACGAAGCTTTCATAAGAATGCTGGGTAATTCGAATAGCTGATGACAAAGCTGGATCCGTAATTCCAGAGATTTGAGCTCTTTCATGGTGATTGTGTTGCTAGGCCATGTAGATTTAGTTGCAAGAAGTGCCCGCCATTCTGGTTTGCGGAGATAGCAGTCTTCCTTGAATTTGGCAGATTGAATAACCTGTATACGAAATGTATTGTCAACGACGCCCTCCACTTTTCTATCGAGTCAGTATAATGATTGCATACAATGTAACTCAGCTGGGATTCAAGCATTCCGAGATCAAATGAATCTTTGTATCGACCAACCCCCCGTGCTTTAATAAGCTGAGAAGTTCCACGAGCGAGATCAATCCACTTGGCTTTGTCGACATTCACAACAAGCTGTTTGCACATTAGTCACTCATATCAAATGTAGCTGTGCAATATTGATACTCACTTCGCACATTTGCAATAAAAGAGAAGCACACAGTGTCTCCGATTGAAAACGGAGATGTTCTTCGACTAAACACTTTTGTAATGAAGATAAGGCTCGAATATAACTTCTGTAGATGGCTTTAGATTTGGTATATTCATTCGAAGACCCATCGCAATACAAACTGCAAACGCAAGTTATGGCGTCATCGAGAGCGATGTTGTAGCCCAAACGACCAGGTATATATTGGAAAAATGATCCAATCAGCCAAAGAGGTACTAGATCCCCTTTCACTTTGCATCCAAGACAGTACATCAAGTTAGTAGCCAGGGGATTATTGCTATGAAATCGGGGAATTTCTAGAGAGACTACTTCAAAGTTCTCCAAAAGAAACAGATCCGAACCAGATTCTATGGAACTAAGGATGGCCTTCTCTGGTCTCTTGACATCTGGGCTTGTAGTGTTGGATTCGAAGATATATTTCCTCCGAGAATACAATTTCTTTAGTCTAGGCGTTTCGTTCACGAATTTCCAACAGGGTGGGTATCCCGGGCAGTCCCAACCACTACGAATGCATTCTGCGCAAGATGGGCGCTGCTCTCCACACTTTGTATCTCACGTGTTAGTTCAATTACAACTTGAAGTAACACAATTCGAGTAGGAATACGTATCAACCTTCTTCTTCCTTATCCGACAGTTATCACACCTGTTACTTGTTGGTACACCGACCATGGTCATTTGCTGCGTGTACGTCGGAGTGGTTTCGATACCACTTTGTGTTCACAATTGGCCAAATAATGACTCAAGAGTTCATCATTTCTCAGGTTCTGCGAACATGAACTTCATGAAGAGGGAATCGGCATGAATCCACGGAGAGTCCGACATTAGTGGCTTCAAATTGTGGCGCAACACAATCTACTACACCTTATATTGATTAGCGTAGTTTCAGTCTAGTCTCAGTTTCTGACAGCAGTCGTATCTTGCGCGGCAGCAAATCAGGAGTCGTCTCTGTGGGTCGGAGTTTTTCATCGCAAGGTATACACCTACCCGTCGCCAAAAAATCTAATCTGCAAGATGGCCATCTTCCGTCAATATCGCAAGATGAAGCCTCTTCAGGAGAAGAAATATCTTGACCTTCGAGACGCGGAGTTAATAATGTAATTTGCGTGTTCGCCGCTCCTTCCATTTCGTGATGAAATTCCGGAATAGAACTATATGGCTGTCGGTGGAGAATGTATTGATATATGAGGAGTTGAATGTACCTCTCACGGATATCTTACAATATTCATCATCATCAGATCTCGACTGACTTCTTTCAAAACTTTTAACGAATCTCCACAAAGCTTTCTCAATCAGCACGGAAAGTGAGAGATAATTATGCCAGTCCCCAAAATTGCCGTAGCTGGTGCCGGACCTGGTGGTCTAACTTTAGCTCGCCTGCTCCAACACAACGGAATCAAGTGCACAATCTTCGAGCTCGACGCCAACCGAGATGCTCGTTCACAAGGTGGCATAATCGACCTTCACGCTGATATGGGTCAACGCGCTCTTCGCGAAGCCGGTCTCATGGAAGAATTTCAGAAACACTCTTTGCCAGATGCAGACTCCGTGAAGCTGGTAAAGGGGGATGGTAATGTTGCTTGGGATGAAAATAACAATGACGACAAGAGTGATTCTATCCGCCAGGCTAGAGATCGCCCAGAGATTGATCGTGCCAGGCTTCGTGACATTCTCCTGGACTCCGTCGAGCCAGACTCCATTCGCTGGAACAGTAAGATTATTAGCGTCAAAACAAGCGAGAGTAATCCCGCCCAATTTGATCTTCACTTCGCAAACCACGTTGAAGAAGGATTTGATCTTGTTATTGGAGCTGATGGCGCCTGGTCAAAGGTTCGACCTCTTGTCTCGGCGCAGTTGCCCGAGTACTCCGGGATTAGCATGGTGGAATTGACCGCTCGCAACGTTTCAGAAAACAAGCAATGGCTATCTGATTATGTCGGTAAAGGTAGCTTCTTCATGTTTGATGAAGGCCGCGGTATAATTTGCCAACGAAATGGCTATGATGGTATTCGAGTCTACGCCGGGGTACGTAAGCCCGAGAATTGGATCAAGGATTGCGGTATCGACTGGGAAAATCCCATCGAGGCCCGCAAACAACTCACGGAACAGTACTTTGGAGATGTACATGATGATTTGAAGAGACTTCTGTCTGAAGCAACTGATAGCCTTATCGTTCGATCATTGTACATGCTTCCGGTTGGTTTCAACTGGCCAAGTCGTTCTGGTGTCACACTTCTCGGAGATGCAGCTCATTTGATGACACCATTTGCGGGAGTTGGCGTTAATGTTGCTTTGAATGATGCTATGCTGCTTACGCATGCTCTTTTAAAGCAGAAAGATAATTTTGAGGTTGATTTAAAGGGTAGTTTGAAGCAGGCTATTGAGGAATATGAGGAGCAAATGTTCAAAATTGCTAAAAAGAATATGGAGAAGACGTATCAAGGTTTAGTACTCCATTTCAGTGCGGGCGGCATTGACCATAGGGTGGAGCATCTACAGAAGATGACAAAACGTATTGAAGAAGCAAAGAAGAATGGAGGTATAGTTTGATATCGCTGCTTGTAGTAGCAATTTAATGATCGAGATTGAGCTAGGAGCCGAAAGTGTATGGATTAAAGAAATGGTGTCATGGTAGATTGGTTATTTGGATTTAATTTGAACATATAAATAGAATGGACTTTCAACAGAAGACTTTTACTAATAAATTCAAAACCGAACAATGGTGTGGTGAATGCAACTGGCCGAAGTCAATGTTGAGCCTCGTGTAGACTATCAGCTAAAATGCTACATTAGATGATTGAATATGGTAATACTCATGAATTTGAACTGGATACTAAGAGACTGTAAGTTGAATATTGAAGATAATAGTCACACTTCATACTTAGATTAGAGTAAGGTCTAGTGTTCTTCCAAAGTATGCCAGATATGCATGGTTTGAACACTCAAGAATATGTTGGAAATTGAGCAGTCTCAGCTAAAGTACGAAAGTAATAGAGGATTAATTCCCAATCGGATTAGCTGCCAAGCAGCTGTACCTAGACAGATCTTGAATATGACTACGACTATAAAGTCATCATATTCTGGATTGTTACATTCAATAACTTGGGTAGGTCAAATTCCGTTCACTAATCCAGAAGTGGCCTTTGGAGACCTCATCGGAGATAGCCAGTTCAAATACTGAAGTCGCGGTCTCAAATCCCGGATTACTAATCACTTTTCAATCTCACATGCAGTAACCCCGCTTGATAGGATAGCTTTGTTCTCGACTCCTCTTACAAACAAACCAACATGACAAGAATTACGGCTTATGGAATGTCACCGAGAATGACGACTTACGCTTACTGCTCCTCAAATGTTGAGCTTATTCTTCGTTCAATTCCACCTGAAAATAACTTTGACAACTTTGCTAGATCGAAAGCTATATAAGCATAACAGATAAATAAGTCGCAATGGCGTTCCAGATGGCAACAGAATGGCATGCTGGAGAGGAGGAAATGCACAAACGTCTACGAGTACCTCAGAACGAAAACCCAACCTCACCATATCTTTCACCATTCGCTGCGAACCTATTGGCCCGATCACCATTACTCGCCCTAGGCACACTCGATTCTTCCAGCAGACCATGGACTACATTATGGGGCGGGGAGGCCGGTTTTGCCTGGCCGGTCGCGCAGTCTGTCATTGCTGTGAAAGCTACAATTGACCTCCAATATGATCCAGTCTCCGAAATTTTGCTGGGAAAGAATGCAGATGGACAAGTCAAACGAGAAGAATTACTGGGGAGAATGGTCGGTGGTCTTGCGATCGACCTCGAATCTAGGAGACGAGTCAAACTATATGGTCGGATGGTTGCAGGCGCATTGAAAGAGACTTCTGGAAATTCAGTGGCGGAAGCCTCGTTAGTCGTCAAAATAGAGCAAAGTCTAGGTGAGCTTCTCATTGCCTTAGCAGCTATTGTTATATACTAACGCAATTGCAGGTAATTGTCCCAAGTACCTAAACAAAAAGCACATTACTCCCCGATTGCCGAAGCCTACACTGGTTTCCACGACATTACCTCTTCCCATAGAAGCAGTTGATTTGATAACACGATCTGACCTGTTCTTCATTTCTTCCTCGAATCATGATTCTGACATGGATACGAATCACAGAGGTGGACCACCGGGCTTTGTCCGAATCCTGTCTAACGATACTAATGGACTAATAATTGTTTATCCCGAGTATTCTGGTAATCGCCTTTATCAAACACTCGGAAATCTCACGACTACACCTCAGGCAGGACTAGTGTTCCCAGATTTCAATACTGGCGATGTCGTATACCTGACTGGGAGAACCGAAATACTTGCTGGGGAGAAGGCTACTAATTTAATTGCACATACCAATCTTGCAGTTAAGATATACGTGGAAGATATTCGATATGTTACTGATGGATTGAGTTTTCGAGGCGCAGAAGGTGAACGTTCACCCTATAACCCATCCGTCCGTTTTCTAGCTTCCGAAGCCGCTGTCGGGGTCAAAGATGCGGGCAGCAAGATGCATGCTAAACTCATTGAGCGAAAAATCTTGTCACCAACTGTAGCAAGGTTTCGATTCAAAATTTCGAGTGAAGATAAAATCAACCATTGGAAACCTGGCCAATATGTCGCCTTGGCTTTCAAAGATGAACTTGATATTGGCTATAGCCACATGCGTGATGATGATCCAAAAAGTTTGAACGACGATTACATACGAACTTTCACAGTTTCTTCATCAAAAGATCCCACAAACACATACGATACATTCGAGATTACTATTCGCAAGGTTGGAATTGTCACTGATTTTCTCTTTCGCCATAACATTAGATCAGAGTTGGAGGTACCCCTCAATGGGTTTGGGGGAGAATTTTTCATCGACCAAGGCTCTGAAGGAAAAGTTTCTTTTGTTGCTGGCGGTGTTGGAATTACGCCACTCATTGCTCAAGTTTCCGAATTGGATTTATCACGATTGCAACTTTATTGGACTGTTCGTTTAGCTGACCTAGGACTGGTTTTGGATACTTTCGAAAGGTATCCCAATCTTAGTTCTCATGCAACATTGTTTATTACAGGTGAAATGGGAGGCTGTGATGGTATGAATGAATCAACTGCCGTCAGCAAATTACGGGAATCTGGCGCTACGTTAAAAGAAGGAAGAATTGAAAAGGGTGATGTTTCCGAGGATCCTGCTAATCGATGGTACCTATGTACAGGAACTAGTTTGCGTAATACCTTGGTTGAGTGGCTTCAGGGCAAAAACCTCAGCTACGAAGATTTCAATTACTAAGAGAGTGATATTAGTCTATTCAATTAAATAATTGTTTGCAAATGAACATGCCTTTCTTTGTGTTCGCTTAGGTTCTTTGTCTGTGGGACGACCTGTTACTAAAACGTACCAGTTAAATTCATAAGTTTGCATAGCTCGCTACATTCCTTTGTATTTTGGAGTAGCTTTAATCAATCCGTCAAGAAGCTGAAGCATTCAACTTCAAAAAAATTGCATTACTATTTCAAGATCCGAACCAGCACAATGGCAGCCAACAACGTTCATTCCACTCCTATCCAACCTAAATACGTCCTTCGCAATCCTTTGGAAGTTGGCGACAATGTCAAGAGCATTCAACTAATCAGGATTAAAGACAATGAATCTTTTCTTGGTTTTCCCATCCCCGACAAAAAGGTCTCATCCGACAAAAATCCAGAATGGAAAATAAGCCTTGCCTCCGCCATCCTCCCTACAGCTGGTGTCCCGCTCTCCCGCATTCTGAACCACCCGAACATTGTTGGCCTCGTTGATATAATTCACACAGACTCCCTTGCAGGCTCCACAAAACGTGCTGGTATAACCGCCAATATAGCGGTCTACGAAGACATGAATCAAGGCTCACTTGACCTCGTTCTTCCAGACCCAGAGAACTACCCCAAGTTTACTGATATGGCAGCTTGGCGCGCCCATGCTACTCCAAATCCCAATCGCTTTTCCCTGCCTGAAAGTTTGTGCTGGCATGTTTTGTCCAACATTAACAAGGCACTTTTGTGGTTGCATACGGGTGTGAAACAGACGGACACAAAAGACGATTGGCAAAAACATGATGATGATTGGCAACCTATTCTTATAAGAGATGTTAGTCCGAAACAGATTTGGTTTAAGAGAACAGGTGGTGGAGCAACGTATGGGCAGTGTAAATTGGGCGGGTTTGGGAAGGCGGTTGTGACGGGATTTCCGGGCGGGAATGTGGCAAAGAGTGAGAAGAAAGAGGGATTGAGTTGGTTTTTTCAACCTCCTGTACGTCTTGACTTTGAAGGTTTGATAAAAATATCTTTACTAATAACGATACAGGAACAATTGGCCGGGACCGAGACCTGGGGGCCAGCTTCAGAGATTTGGTCGCTAGGCGCAACAGTCTTCACGATGATGACGGGAATTCCCCCACCCCAGCAATTCGAATATCAATGGGCAATGTCAAGGATGAGCGACAAACCATTTACGAGTGGACTGAAAAACTTGGTGGCGGGGATGCTGAAGACAAGAAGTAGCGAAAGACCTACGACGGCTCAGTTGGTGGGGAGAATTGAACAGGGTTGGGAGGAATGGAGGGCGACGGATGATGCGATTGGGTATGTGGATTGGAAGGATAGGAGTAGAGGGCGGGAAGTTAATTTGAAGGGAGAGGTCGAGGAGAAGGCGAAGTTGGGGTGGGGGATTACTGATGCTGGAGGGATTTAGGCGATGCTTTCTTTGTGAAGTTAATAATTAGGGAGAAGAATTTTGGGCTTGTATTTTGACTTTGGGTCGTTAGTTGGATGTTCAATAATTTTCGCTGCGCATCATTCTGGCAGTTGTTTATAATCTACGTAGGTTCACTTGAAAGATATTCACATGCTCTCATTCTTGATCTCTTTGAGAGTTGTTTTGAACTTCTCAACTATATTAGGAACTGTAAACTACCCTTATCTTAACATTACATCTACACTCAAAATATACCCCCTAACTGAATGGTTATGTTATAAATTCCAAGCGCTTGTTCCGCGTTGAGGTTATTCAGCAAATTTGCAAAGCGAACTTGCACTCCCTTCATTCCCTCGAACCCACGCTTTTCTTTACCCTTCTACCGCAATAATATCTAGGCCCTTTCTTTCATCAAATGATACATGCGGGGAGGCGATTGCCTACTTCACACCTCTTCTTGGAGTATAGATACACCGATATTCATCTCCACAGTACTGTCCTCTCACAACTTGCAACCTAGACTTGCTGTTGCTTGTTTGATGAAAATGAAAGTTAGAGGTTGATTCGCTAATTAGCCAATAAAACGCACTATGGGGAAGAACAGAGATCGCTCCCGGTCTTGAAATCACCGAAATTCCAGTGAGTGTTGAAGGGTCAAAAATTTGAAGCTGATTGGAAAGTTTAGATATATTCACTACAGGCAATACAACAAGCGCAGTTGGTCGCTTAGTGTGCTTGCCGGTAACCTTTCTCGCACAAAATTTTGTAAATTTTCCTTTCCTATCAATTCTCAACCACAAGTCTTCTCTCCCACATCTGATGGCTGAAGTACAGGTAGCCAATATGGACTACATACTTGCTGGTAATAATTGCTTTGTAGATATCGATGATGAGACTGCGAAGTTGATCATTCAGCTTCAGCTCGATGACACTGAGTACTTATCTTCCAAGGGAAAAGGTCGCGCCGACAATGTATCCGACATCTCACTTGCATTCAAAATGCAGAAAGAGGAATTGGAAAACATGTCTTTATTCTTATCGGACCAATGCATGACGAGAAGTATTACATTGGCCGTACAAACTGATAATACCATTGTGACTAAAGCGGTATCACGTGATAACATTTCTGTAAGAGATTATTCGATGGTTTTACAATTATATCAAGATCTTTCAACATTGGCTATTGCACTAGAAATTTCTCCGCCTATTGCACCAGATACACAGATCTTGAACGAGGAGGTCTTACAAAAACTTCAAATACTGTATGTCTCTGGCGACAGCTCAAAGGACAATAACGCAGCAGAGTTGGATAGAACAGATTACAATTCGATAATTGGCTCAAATGCAGAGTCTTTTACTTAGATAGCCTCTCGATCTTTGCTTTCTAAGAGTATATACATCATCTGTTGCGATGAGATCAGCTTCTGCGATGCAGCACGAGTTCCTGGTTTATGCCGCCACAAGTATTATCGCACCTGTCTTGAACAGCTCTTTCGCTTATCAATGAGCGACAAATCACTCTTTCCACCCTACTGCTGCAACGAACCAATCACTATCGCTAGTGTCCGTCTTTTCCTCACAAGTAATATTATGCGTGCTTTTGAAGAAAAGAAAATCGAATTTGAAACACCAAACAGAACTTATTGCTGCTTAAAGTCTTGCTCGGCTTTCATCCACCCATCCAAAATCGTTAAAAACGTAGCTACCTGTGATGGCTGCGGCACACAAATCCACACCTTGTATAAGCTGGAAGCTCACATTGGAGATTGCTCAAATGATACCGCGCTGCAGGAGGTTTTGGATCTTGCTAGGGACAGGGGCTGGCAAAGATGCTATTCATGCTAGGGTATGGTGGAGCTTGAAGTTGGATGCAACCACATGAAGTAAGTCTTTTATTACACCTACCCTTCAAGTCTTGAACATACGCTGATACTTCAAATTACAGATGTAGATGCGGGGCTACGTTTTGTTACACCTGTGGGCTGAAATGGAAGACCTGTAGATGTCCACAATGGCACAAGGACCAGTTGATAGCTCGTGCTACAGAGATTGTCAACCGCAGACCCGGTCATCAACTACTCGAGCGTCCCTATCAAGCCATCGGACAAGGATCTACATTTGAAGCTCAAGTTGCAATAGCTGCAAAGGATCTTCAAGAGAATCATATGTGTGAGCACAATAGATAACGCAAACTACAAGGATCTCATTAATGTGAGGGTTGTCATCATACTCTGGGACATTTCATTTTTGTATGTCGTCAATGTGAATTAAGAGTCTGCAACAGATGCAGACTTAATAGATCATAGTGGGAACGAATTTGTGGGAATGATTCAATCATGTGGGTATTCTTGAGCTTTATTCATTAGGCTACTATTGCTGATATGTCAATTTGTACTTTCTATTAAGAAGCACTCTTGTACATAACATTTTAATACCTTCGTATAAAGAATTAAGCCATGACAGAACATGATTCCAGCATCGTATCGTTTACTCATTGGGAGTTCCCCAGACAAGGACTGCTTTCACGGCCCTCCCACTCAAAACATCTGCTTTCGCCTTCTCCATATCTTCTGCGTCATACCTCGTAATTAAGTCCGTGAACGGAAACTTTCCGTCCTTCCAGCCTTGAATAAGTTTTGGAAGAAATTCAGGTGGGTATGAATTTCCCATACAGCAGCCTACAAACTTTCGCCCAGTATTGACTGCATTAAACATGTTTATCGACACGACAGCATCAAGCTATATAGTCAATCAGACTTGGAGACAAGGATCGAATGGGATTTAGTGGCACATACCTTTCCAACCCCTAAACTGCATACTGTTCCCAATTTCGCTGTTGCTTCCAATAATTCTGCCACAACTTCCGGTCTACCAGTGGCGTCCATTGAGGCATCAATCCCCTCGAAGTTCGTTATTCTTTTCAATGCACTTTGTAGCCCTTTTTCTTTGGTTGGTTTGATGATGTGTGTTGCTCCATATTTCTTGGCCAATTCTAACCTTTCGTCCAGCATATCGACTGCGATGATTTGTCTAGGCTTTCTTTCTAGAAGATTGAGCGCCATAATAGCCGCTAAGCCAACGGCACCTGCTCCAACAACGCATACGATATCTTCCGAGGATGGTTTGAGGACGTTGAGCATTGCTATATTCTCTTTTTAGTACTTCTTGTTCTGGGGAAAAGGTTGGCCCAATTAGAGAAACTTACCACCAGCACCTGCCATGATACCACAACCTAGTGGTGCAAGCGACGAAAGATCTAAATCACTTCCAGGCCCTCCAACTCTAATACAACATCTGGCATTGGCCACCGCAAAGTTAGAGAAGGCTGTTGACGATTAACTCGGTTTGGTAGATTAAGGCAACTGAGATGATGACTTACAACTCTGGCCGAAAAAGTGACTTGTGATTTCCGACCCGCCTCCTTTCTCTTCAGATGGGATTTCATAAGCTTTGCTCCCATCCTCGCCTCTACCTATTCCGAAATTATCCAGCTCCCAATCACCGCAAAAGCTCGTCTGCTTTCTCATACAATACTTGCATTCTCCACAACTCGTGTAACTGAGAATGACATAATCTCCGACTTCTACATTGGTGACTTTTAATCCCACCTTAGAGATTATTCCGGCTCCTGTGATACACGTCAGTCTATCATGCGATACCAGACTTGTGTTTATGTATTACTGACCTTCATGTCCCAAAATAGCTGGAAACATTCCATCAATATCATGTTGACCAAAATTGATATCGGTATGACAAACTCCAGTTGCTACGATTTGGATGAGTACCTCGGTATCACGAATGTCGTCGTTGACTTCCACATCGCGATAAAGAAACTCACCACCCGGACTATTGACGACAAGTGCTTTCGTTCTCATGGTAGCTTATGTCTATACACAACGGGCGGTAGTGGATTTAACAGAGGATTTGTGTATGAAGGGGTTGAAAAGAGCTGGATATTACTTATCAGTGCGTCTGGCGATTTTTTATGATGTTCTGTCCATCTTCTGCAGCTGGCCACAAAAGGTGTGGTTGAATGGCCCACATTTGGTATTAACCTCATTAGGGGTCTTTGTACTCCACACGCCTGAAAAGCAGCGTGATACACTGTGTTCCACTCTACTTGTCCCGCCCGCACCGGTTGCCGATGGCAATCATATTTAGAGGGTCCACCCACACACAGACTATGATACCCTGAAAATCTACCACGAAATTTTCGATTCTCAGTAATCGAGTTCTTTATCTTCATCAAGAATTCCTCGAGCACCTTCACTTTTTCTGCTTCTGTTTCATTCAATCCAGTCTCTTACATCTAAATTTCACCATTTTCCAACCCTAAGATTGAATTCACGGTATGTGTGCTCGAAAGTATCCAAAATTAAGCTATCAGGAGTCAAACGTATATAATTGTTTACTTCAAAAGACCTTGCTAATATATTGCATCGGAACCATCTCATGGAGACAATTGGGCGCGAAGAGATAGAAATTCGGGGTGTCTTGAGTTTTTTATTCAATTTCATATTCAGCAAGCAGTATGCAAGAAAGCGACCAGATTGGCAATTTGACGTACATCCTAGAGCTTAAGTATGTCACATCAGAGTGATAACTAGCTTTAAATTTTCCTGGAAATGCATAATGGAAAGGAAATACAAGCAAGATTGAACGTTGAATGAAAGATTGATTGGTTAGACAACTGATGTGGAGACTGGTGTCAACACACAGTTGCCGGGAGGGATATTTTACTTAGTATTCTTATTCTATGTAAAAGCAATATGCTTCTAATTTCACCATATTCTCTTCGCCGCCATCTCATATCTACTAATTTTAGAAAAATCATGTACGGCCCCGACCTTCTCCTTATCTCTCGCCAGCCTTTCCTTTTCCCTCAACTTCTTCAATGTCTCCGGGTCATCATCATAGATCCATCGTTTCTTATCATCATCGACTTCTACCATACCCCAACCACCTACTCTCTTTCCGCCAGTCTCGTAGCTTCGATGTTCACGCATTTTCATGGTAGAATAACGATTACGTGCAAACTTTAGTAAGAGCATTCCAAGAACGAGTTTGCAGGCGAGGAGAACAAAGAATGCACCGAGGAAGAAGACGATCATGGTAAGAGATGCAATTACATCGTCAGTGCTAGGTAGGTACCATGGTGTAATCGAGTCTGGGTTTGGTAACCCGAATGTTGATCGACCAAGCGCTTTGCGGACGATGGTATCGAAATGTTCGAGAGCTGCTGTCGTTGCTGGAGATGATTCGACTGATAAGGATGTCGCTGTTGATGGAAGTGGTGGAGGAAGATGAGTCGCGAGAAACATGTGATATGTTTGAAATGCGGCCCGGATAAAAAGACAAGACAGCGGTATAACTGGAAGACCAAGACGTTTGATAAGGTTTTGGTTGACAAAGGCCTAGAACAGTTAGCCAAAACATGCAACTTGAGACTGAATACCTACATTTGTATAATAATCCTTGGCCAGAACATCGAGGAATCGTTGATAGATTGCTGGTTTGACACCATTGAACTTGCTGATGTATGCATGTTTGATCCAATCTACTAACATCTCACTGCCTATCACTATGAAAAATGGTGAAAGAACTTCGCCTGACCATACTGGAAGAATAGTAAAGCTGTTTGGAAGCATTGAGCTTGTACGTAAAGGACTGGTTGCTTCTGATGCCGATGATACCATACTGCTGAAGCCACCCATCTCAACAATATTTCGCAATGCAATAATCATAAGCATAAGCCACAGCTGGAATCTTTCCACAACATCGGCACATGTGAGCTGGAAGAGGTTGTCCTTTTCAAACTTCTTGAAAACAGTACCTTTGACTTCCACGAATTGATTCGATAACAATAGAGTGATGAGAGCGTTAGAGTATGAGTTTACAGCAACATTCAAAGTGACAACCTGGGTGAACAATGCCGCTGCATGAACAACATTGTATATGAGAGCAAGTATAAACATGCCAAGAGGTCGCAATACCTTACTTCTACCATCGCTATCCCGTTCTAGCGTTTCGTCGGAAAATAAGCATTCAAAAATGTCCTGGCCTAGCGCTGCCGCAAGGCGATCAAAAACCTACAAAAGAATGAGTTACCATGCTTTCCAGGCTTGACGGATTGACATACCTCTAGTAGATTATATATAACATACAGTCTAATTGCTGACTGCGCTCTAATACTATGATACATCCTGCTTGCATCTAACTTCATTAAGAAAAATGAACTGAAAATTATTACAGCTCCTTGCAAAAGATCTGCTTTGTTGTATGAAGATAATGAAGAAGGTTGAGACTTCATACGTCGATGTCTACGGGCCCAACCTTGTCTTGGTCTACGCTCACCGTTTAGTCTTGGAGTAGTTTCAGTAGTACCGGTTCGCCTGAAGGTTTCAGACGGCCTTCCAGCTTGAGACTGAAATGAGGTTGTTGTTGACACCGAAGGTCTACTAGGACGTGACACACTCCTCGTGGGCGAAAGAGAATCGGCACTGCGACGTTCATTTCGTCGCTGCCACATCCGGCTTGTACCATGATAAATAAAACCACTAATGAAGCGACATTCCTTGGCTAGAACATGACCCCACCATGAAATAAGAATGCCTAAAGCTTTAAAAAATCGCAATGGTAAAATGGTAAAAGTATAGAGCCAGGCGTCAAGACATGCAAAAGATCCAAAATATAGGACCTGTTCAAGTTGTGGCGGTAATAACAAAAAATTCAATAAACGCTCAAATTTAACTTTTGATGATTCATAAGGAAATTCTGTCGAAGCTGAACGATATATGTACAAAGGCGATGGCCTTGTAGCGGAAAGCTCGAGTTGTAGATAAGTAGGAATCGACATCGGGGGCAGAGGGATTGATTGGGGTATTGGCGATGGTGGTGGAATGTCTGGCAATTGTGAGGACTTGCTCGCTCCATTAGTCACAATGGGGGTCGCCAACCCTTCGAGGTTGAGGCTCAATGATTCAGGGCCGCGACCAATATAAAATGGTTTCCTCTTTGGGGATGTCGGAACGGCATTTGGCTTGGAGTATGATGGCCATTGAGTTGGTGGCGGCTGAGCACTAAAGGCTCGGGAAGAGGGTAAAATCGTGGGCCTTCTGGTACTAGCATTGGCCTGGATTACCTCTTGATAGCCTCGGTGCTCACCATTAATGTCTGCGGAGAATTTTACAGATTCCGGTGTAACAACATTACGACGATCTGCCGATTCAGATGGTCGGTCCTCAAGCTCCATGCGAGATACGTCAGAACCAGATCTTTTACGCCCGTGTTCTTCAGCATTGCGTTGGCTTGTATCTAGAGTCAATAACTTGCTGGGCGAAATCATTGGTAATGATTCAGGAGCCGACGCTAATTCCGTCATCTCAGCAGCTGATAGTTTAAGAACCTTTTCTTCCCCAGAACCCTTCAAGGACAATTTCCGGTGATTCTCAACTTTTTCCTCTGCGATGTCATCCAATTGATCAGAAGGCGGTGGAAATTTCGATATGGGAGGCGGTGATGTCAATTCACCTGCTCCATTATGCTCGGCAAAAGAGGGAAAGTTTCCCAATTTATGGAAAGATCCAGAACTGTTATTGCCAGTTTGCACAAGTGGGGTTTCATCTGCATTCCCAAGCCGCGACTTATTCACAGGCACCTGGGATGGTGATGAACACAGTGGAGGCGGACTTGGTGAAGGCGTTCGTAGTTGTTTTGAATCCTTGATCGCCGGGACAGATTTGAGGAGCTCGTCTGCGGATTGGGCGGTAAGCTGCTTGAGATTATCTTGTTCAGGTGATCTCATAAGTTGCTCCTGGTTTCCCGCGGTCCGAGATCCCGCCCCTTGAGAATATATTACATTCTCTACCGCCATCGAGTTTTATCGAGGTAATTCGGATAGATCATTAGTAACGAATCTCCGATACTTTCGTTCACATGTATTAAAATTGGGTGGTGATGTGGAGTGATTTGAGATAAAGGTGTTCGCTAATCAAAGGCTACGGTAACCTCAATCATATCGTATCCCGTGCGAGTATCAATTAACAGTGATATCTCGTTCTTACGAAATGTCACTTCGGAATCTCTTCAATATACCAAGGAACCATATATTTGAATTCTGACTTATTATGCAACGAATTATCTCTAGCCACATGAGCTGGTTTGGAAATGAGGTTTGCTCATCACGTGCCTGAAGAGCTATGCTCTTTCTGTACTAGCGGAAGCTCAAGCTCTCAACCCTTAATATCAAGGCATACACGCTTCGTTTGACGAAAACGGGATACTTTGATTCCTTGTTCCTTATTCCCTATTCATTGTATTCTATTATCTAGTGAAATTGCAGCTCATTCCATACACTATGTATTCTCTTACTAAGTACACTTCTATCCCTAATTCCTTCTCAGATTATGTTTATAATCTGGACGACGAACGACATCAGATTTTACCGATTTATATAAATCTGTTCTCCTCAAGATTGTAGCTGATATATGGATTTGATATAATTATGAGCGGCTTAGATCTCTATGAGGTGCTTGATTTTGAGGCTATTGAGGCTAGTGAGAATAAATTGGGAATCCGACGTATTTTGTTTTGAATTACAGTAGTGGTAGCAGTATACTCAGCCTGGACCATTGCTTCCCCGTTCTGGGATCAGATTTCAAATCGTCTATCCTCAAGGGTTACCGAGCTTCGCAGAAATTCGGCAAATATAATACTTAGAGCCGCAGATGTTTTTACAGGTAATGCTGAAATGTAGGCACCCTTATCATACATAGCAGGCCTCATTCCACCAATAACATCAGCTAACCTTTTCTGTAGCGTGAGACCAACATCGGAAGATGCTGTAGTGAAAGGGGATGTCGTGTATATTGCAGAGCCTACCTCCGACAACATCAAGAAAAATCAGGGCCTCATTTATTTCTCTGGTAGCTCGGGTATAGCCCCGAGCAATCGCGCTCTGTGAGTTCCCATGTACACATAATTTGATAGCGAGACTGAATTCTAACAATAAACAAAGTGCAGATGAATTTGCCAGGGTACACTGCAATGCTCTGGTTTGATCAAATAATCTAACAAGTTTTAGACCGGTTACATCACTGTAGTTATTAACTATTAGGGCAAGCATCAAAAGATAGATCAAAAGATAGAAGGTTCCGAGTAGAAATACTTCTTTATGTCTAGCAAGAGCTGATACTATTAGTAGACTCCGGCCCATGGGAGACCAGGGATCCTAATAGCGAGCCCAGTGAGAGAAAACGAGCCTCCATGATCAAGAACGCCTTGGACTACCTTCGCAATAATCGAAACTGTACCCACGTCGGTGGAGTGGGATACAGCGGTGGTGCCCTTCCACGTCAGTTCAATTCTTCAGTGAGACTTAGAGCAGTTCCAAGACACACGCTGACTTTCCTAGTCATGAATTTGATCCAAGAGCGTCCTTGCCGTATTGAAGCCGCTTTCATGGCTCATCCTGGGCGTTTGAAAACGTCAGCATATGGAACGAGTAAGAATGACTGTTTCATACATTCCTGCAGCTTTCAGCTCTCTTTCATCTATTCAGCATATGATATCTTTGTATGATTCTAGTTCAGATACTACTATCTCTTGCTCAGGCATGGGACGATCGATCGGTTGACGTACGAACTCGTCACGAACAAGAGAAGGAACTCATCGACATGGTTATATCAACCAGCGCAGAGAAAGATGCTATCAAGTCGGGCAAGTTGCCACCAAGAGTTCCTTGGCAAATGAACTTGTTCTCCGGTGTTGAATATGCGTTTGCTGTTAGATTGCCAAGCAAAGGTCGAATGAGTAGAGACGAAATATACGCAAAGCGAGCTGCCTTTTCTCAAGCAGTAATGTGGTTCGAAACCTATATGCCAGTCGGCGAAAAGAAGTTGGAGTACGACGTCTGATAACTGAAGAATTAGATACATGAGCGCTTATCAATCCCTTTCAAAATTTCTGCTACGATGATTTTCTTTTTGTGCTTAAAGATTTTTGATTTTTTTTTTGATGCAGAAGCTCAAGATATCTATGTTGTTAGAAATACAATCTAAATGCCCGATTAAAATTGCTGCAAAGTATCGCAAAATAGCCCTTGGTACTTTTGAAAATCCAGCAGCAACCCATCATTCTGAATCATCAATCACAATTGCGTCATCCCTGCTTCCTTCAGTGTTGATTCTTTCCTCCCTCTGAATTCTCGTGTTGACCAAAAATTCTTCTTCCGAGTCCATATTCTCATTCATGTCTTCTACGTCCGCGGATACTAAATCTTCTTGATCCTTCATGTCTTCATCAACATCCACGTCACTTCCTGATAGTTCCTCATCTGTGTCTACATTCTGCTCACCCTCGTCATCGAATTCAAAAATTTCTTGACCTTCCTGATCTTCCAAGTCTTCATCAACTTCCACTTCACTCTCGTTTGGATTTTCTGCATCTATATCGAGATTCTGCGCGTTTTTGTCCTTGGACTTAGAATCATCATCACCTTTACTTGAAATTTCCTCATCTGTGTTCCAATTCTTCTCGTCCTCGTCGTCGGATTCAAGGTCTTCTTGATCTTCTTGATCTTTTATATACGCGTCAATATCTACGCCACTATCGTCCGACACTTCCTCGTCTGTGTCCGAAATTTTCTCATCCTCGTTCTTGCTTTCAGCGTCTGTTTGATCGTTTGTGCTTCGATTGAATTCCCTTTCGAGCTGTGCAATTACAAGATCGTCGATCTCTTCATCAGAATCCGTTTTGCTCCCATCCAGCATCTCTTCAACCATGTCCAAATTTTGGTCGGCTTGGTCATCAATTGCAATATATTCTTGACCCACGATATCCTCGTCATCTTCGCTCTCTCTGCTAGTATTTCGTTCTTCTAAAACTTTCTGCAGTTCGTTTCCAAGTGCTCGTGCAATTGGAGGTGGCACAGCATTACCGATTTGTTTGAGAGCATCGGACACTCTTGTGGTTTCCAAATCCCATATGAAGCTATCTGGGAATCCCATAGCTCTAGCTATTTCCCTTATTGTGTATGGCCTATGTAACTTCGGATTGAGCATCTGGTATAATTCTCGTCAGCATTTCAAAATATCGTCAGCTATTGGGAAAATTGCGGAGAACGTACCCAACTGTTCGTCGAATATTGATCATTCCCCGTAGTTATTATTTTGAAGGTCTCATTTTCAGACAATCTTCCATATCTTCCCTCCAACTTTTTATTCCGGTAACCAACATTTTTCCGACATCTCTCTGATTCTTTCCTTAGATTGTTGGGCAACAATGCCTGATTCATTCTCCTGTAATCGGCACCAGCTTTGAGTGGAATGCTGCACACTCGCTCAGCCTGTTTCGCCGAGATACTGCCCGTCACATGGTTATGCAGAAGCTGATCGGGAACAGATTTGCGCGCTTGCCTCTGAAACTCGCATAAATATGGGTAGGCATAGTCTTGCTTTTCTAGACCGACAAGTTTTTGATTCTTCAAGATCAGGTATTGGGCAATAGTCTTACCACGGTTTATTTGGCTAGACTCTTGCTCTGGCGTTTGCTGAATTTCTTTGTGAGAATTTTTAAACTCCCATAGAGGTGAGTCTGAGATACAATGCTGTATAGTAAGTGGTCGATGCGGTGCTGATCTCCTGATATAAGGGGCATCTTTGGGGATACGATTGAAAACATTTGTCGGCTCAGGATATTTCGGGAGCTTGTACCCTGGTAGAGAGGCCCAGAAGATCACACGTTTTCTAGATGAAGGTATACCATAGGCACCTGCTTGCAAAGTAGCATGTTGACATTGATATCCTAAAGATGTTAAAACTCGGAAGATGAATCTGTACTTTTTGTTAGTCGCATCCTACCTTGAATATTTCTTGGACTATATACTCACTTTATTGCGCCGCTTGTCAAAAGACCCTTATCAGAGGAATAATTCGGAATATCAGTACCATTGAGCTATCACGATTGTTAGAAATATTAAAAATGTCAATATATTCTATACATAGGAACCTACCGGGTGGTGTTCTAGGCCAGTGACATTCTCTAATAAGCAATATTTGGGTCTATAAAACTCCACGTAAGAGAGAAATGTGGCGATTGACTCTCTCATAGGACATATAGGGTTCTTCAGTATCTTTTTAGGGTTATTTTGACGGTTCGCTCTACTCCATCCTTGGCAAGGAGGTCCTCCTACAATCATATCGATATCTCCTCTTGAAGGAATCTCGTTCCCATTTATCTCACGCGAAATATCTTTGTCGGGTCCTGCGTCAATCTTCATCGCTCTTTCTAGAAACTTGCCTGCATCGTAATTGAATACGACTGCCTCTGGGAAGTTTTTTGCAAAAGTCTCACAGGCCGCGGTATCAGACTCGATGGCATAGCTAGTTCCCACTACTCCGCTTTCATGCAAGCCTTGGCTTAATCCACCTGCACCACTAAATATATCCTTTTCATTTGATCAGTATATATCAAGAAGGTCTAAAAAAGATTCTTATGAAGTTACCAGAGTGTTTAGTTTTGTCCCATTCATCTTATTCATTTCTTGCTTTCTTTCTCTTCCGAGCCTTTGTTCATTTCCTTTTGAATACGTCAAACGTTCTTTAGGCATGAGCTTTAAGTCTTCGACTGTAATTGAGTCCTTTTCCAAGTCGTGAGGAATATATTCCTGGACCCAAAATGTGTCATCGAGGTCCTTGTAACTGTTTAGATCTCCAATCTGCTCTATGTGCCTCACAAAGCAGTGACCGTCAAGATCCTTTGTATTCAACAATTTAGAATTCCAACGGAATACTCTT
Organism: Botrytis paeoniae; assembly: GCA_004786145.1. NCBI lineage: Eukaryota > Fungi > Ascomycota > Leotiomycetes > Helotiales > Sclerotiniaceae > Botrytis > Botrytis paeoniae. Next base: position 72,350 of record PQXI01000053.1, read on the forward strand.
CTATTATCATGAATTGCAAACGGGATGTTCATTTCGATTTCTTCCGATCTCCTAGGCCGAAAGTGGTCATCATAACGTTCGTAATTTTCCACGGTTAACTTGACACTGGGCTGACCTTTCAAGCAGGTGACCCTGATATTCTGTATTTGACCAATACTGTACGGGTGCGGTCCTTTCGAACCGGGAGTAAGTTTTGAAATGAAATAAATGAAGTCTTTGAGTTGATATTTTGTACCTTTGTAAATGAACCCAGTAGCAGATTTTTGATTTCTATTCCAGTTCAATATCCTCAACGGTTGAGTATTCTCCTCACATCTGACTCTATTGAAGGCGCAGCTCTCGCATTCCTCGAAAAGAGATTCTTCTCCTTGTGTCGCTATTTCCTTGGCTTCAGAAAAGCTTTGGAGCGAAGTATCGTAGCGAAATCGATAGAAGTACCTGTCTGGGCTTCTGTGATATTCTTCTTCGGTGAGATCAATTTCTGAGTCATTGGTGTTAACATCTTTTCCATGGAAATCGACTCTGATTTTGGCTCTTATTTCGGCTTTCGAGATATCCGCACATCTAGAAGTCATGAATAGCTCCCTTGGACTGGCCATCTCACCAATTATGGTATCGCAGCCTCTTTCAAAATATCGTACGTGGGCCATTGCTTTCTCGTCCTTGCAAAGTTAGTTCGTTCAAATCTTGAGTCATAGAGTCGACTTACTTCGTTGTATGAATATACGATGATGGCACAGTGAACTTTAGACTCATTTTCAGCTTCTTGAAATTAGCTTCTGGTCAAGCAAGAAGAGGTGAATACTTACCATCCTGAACCAGAACGCTGTCTCTAGCTCGACACTTCGCTTGATACTCGATCAAATTATCCCCGCTTTCACATAGGAAGTTCTCTGCGGAATTATGAGCCGAGACAATTTCTTCATAATATTCCTTAAGGCCCGATCCTGCTGATGTTTGTTCATCGTCTATCCTGACAGGTCTGAGTTCTCTGTGGAATAGGGGGCCAGCTTTTTTTAAAACCAATGGCGTCGCAAGCGTTTCCGACTTGATTAGCTTAATCGGCTTGATCGGCTTAGTCGACTCAGTTGACTTGAGTTTTTCTATAGACCTCATGTGACAATCAAAGCCAGACCTTGAGTGCTGGCTATCGTAGTCAGTCTCAGAGTCAGATTCACCTTCAGAGCTTGCGTTGTCATCATCCAATTCATCGAATATCTCAATATCCGAGAATCCTCTTTTCGAGCCAGTAACAGCTTGATCCGATTCCATGGCACAAGTATCTGCTCCTTTCTGAACAATAATATGCTCACCGTCAAGAACAATTTCTTGCCCTATTTCATCGTCACTGTCATCAATCTCGATTATCTCTCCTGACTTCTCTCCTGGAATTTTTGAATTATCAACGTCTTGATCTGGCAGTTTGTTATTGATAATGTTGTTCGGCTGACTCTGCTCCGGTGTCTGGCTTGATCTGATTTTCTTCTCCGGTCTTTCACCAACTTCCAATTGTTCCAAAACCCTCTTCGGGACCCAATATTCTCTCTCTTGGGTCGATTCTTGCGTCTTTCTAGCTATTTCGAGACAGGTCTTGGGTACATCAAAAGAGTTCGCTTCCAGGATAGTGTAAGCTTCGACTTTGGGATGATGTCAGTATTAACGTTAGATAGCAAGGAAGAGTTGAATTTATCTTGGCCAGTAATTGAACTCACTGTTTGTCAAGCTAGGATTGATTTCAAATAGTCTTGCGAATCTTCTGCGGAACTCGAATCCTGGCAGAGATGCCATAACTTTTTTCAGTGATTGAAATCGGTGTAAGCAACATATAAAGAAATCGAAGCAAAGTTATCTTTATGGATATGGATAATATATTGAATGGGACTAAAGACGAAAGATATAACGAAATAAGATATTGTGTAAGAATGAAGAAGAAAGACAGGAGAACGAGATCCAAAGGAGCCTTTTAAAGGCCTCGAAAGGAAGCTAGCGATCTCTCTCTTGTCAAAAGTGAATTATAACGACGAGTATCTAAGACTAGATGGATTCGATAGAGTAAGAGTTTCTCTTTGAGACACCATAGGCTTCAAAAGGTGAAAGCTAATATTATTCATATCAAACCTAGAACATTCAGATGATGTTATCTGCTCTCCTCTCTTCGTTTTTGTTCATCTCATGAAATGCTCTCGAGTATGAAAGCTTTTAATTCTTGGATTATCAACCAAATGTCCTTCATTTCTTCAAGCTGTTTTCAAGACTATCAGCTTATTCTCAACACTACCGTGAACTTCGAGGTCCATTGTTCGACGTGTCTCATGTTCATAAATATCATTTAATGTCGGATCCATAGAATGAGACTGATACATGTATAAAACTCCAGAGCACTAGCGCAACACATATCGCTGTACAACACTCCTGATTACAAGATTACAAGATTATAGATTATCTCATCAATCACTCCAAGATTGTATACCTTGAGGTTATTAAGCTGGTATTGGCTTTTAGTGAAGTTCTCTTCTAGTACAGCATCTCTTTTATACGATCTTATCATCTCTCACTGCGGATTCATCATCAGATCATATCTCATATCCGAGCACAACGAACCATCCCAACAAAATTTCTTCCACGGAGAAGAGATGACATAACGTGAGAGCGGTACGTCTGATTGAGTCAAAATAATTCGAGGAGAGATACTATCAGAATAGTGACCAAATAGTTATACTAGTTCGCGAGTAGCTACTAACTGGACCTCGACGGTTTTACTCATATCGCTTGAGAAGTCATACACTTGAAAGGCACGGTATCTGAACTCAAGAATATCCACTAGCAAACGCGTCGAGATTATTCGCAATATTATCCGAATACAAATGTTCAGTTAACGATTTGACCCTATCAAAACAAAATACACAGATCCTGAAGCTCGTATAGCCGATATGATTAGATTATAACATCAACCGACTTTCGTCAAATCACTCAACATAACGGCAAATAAAGACAATTCTCTCTAGAACATAAACCTTTTCTTAGTTCTCCACCTCGGTTTCATCCCATAGCACGCGAAATTTCCGACAATATGGGTTTCCTCAGATGAACTTCATGGTATATCTCTTTAAATGACATCACATATGAATTCCACGCACGCAACCGCAACGACTTGGACTTCCTCACTTGAAGAACTTTAATAGAAGAATTTTGATGATGAATCTCCAATCTGATATCATACTCTGCAGTTTCTAATCCTATGAAAACTGTACACCGTGGTGCATCAAATATTAAAGTATATAACCCTCTATACTGAAGCTTTCATAGACGACTCATCCATTTGACCGGTAATGAGTTTGACTAGCAAAATACCGTTCTTACTTAGATCTGATGCCGCATATGTACAATCCCCAAACACTCCGTTCCGATGTATATCGAAAACCTATTTGTAGATCCACAATCCCATCCCATCCCACGCCTTTCTATCTCTTCCTGCTTCTTCAAGCAAACGATCCCACTTCATCACAATCTTCCCCTAGTCTCCTCAGACTCCTACAAACATAACACCCCTTCAATCGAAACCCCAGCATCCCAACATCCCATCTCTAATCCATTCCACTCTCCAAAACCATCAATTCTCTTTCCCTAGCCCTTTAGCTTTCAACAAAAACAGCAAGTGCAACAAAATCTCCACACCTCAACACCCTCCATCCTATCTTCTCTATCTCAATGAACAAAAAAAGAGCTAAACCGAGATACACCTCTATTCCCCCCATTCATAGCACAACTATCTACACACACATTGCCGATCATTCCTAGACACCTTACATTTCAATCTCTCTTACCGATAGACAAAAAATCCATAAACAGATACGAATGTGATAGCACACAACAATGACAGGGATATATGTGTATTGTAAAACAGAACAAAATAAAGATAAGTAAATACAAAAATAGACAAACAAGAATGGGAGGAATGAAAGTGGGATGTTGGAGATACCGGGATACCGGAGATAAGTACATGCGGAGGAACTAGGATGGAATGATGGGATAATAGGGCAGAGAAAGAGCAGGGCGGGGAACCAGGGAGTCGGGTTTGAAATGTTTGGGATGTCAGAGTTTAGGATGTTGAGTTTTGGATGTTGAGGAGAGTAGGAAGATAGGGGGTTGTGAGGTGGATGGTTAATTATGAGGACGATTGTGGATATGAATTCTGAGATCTTTTCTTAGAATATATAGAGTTGAGCAGTGGGACAGGGCGCTTATCGTTTTCGAGTATCAGGGTGTTTCTTTTTCTCTCGACCGACCAAAGATCTAAAGAGTGATGTCGATTAGAGATAGTATTGAATGATGTATCAACATTATGCATTATATGCTTATATACTACTATAATCTATGACAATCTACCAACGCCCAAGACATACATATGCACAATCCCCATTTTCGCATCAAAATACCATCAAGTAGCATCTATAAAATGCAATACAATGCAATGCCAAGCTCACATCCACATAAACAAACAAGCAAAAACATTCTCAATCCCAATGCCCATGCAAATACTCCCCCTTACTCACAATACTATCCTGACAATCCTTCAAATACCTCGCCTGTCTGGCCACCTCCGCAAGTCTATCCAGCATCCTCCCATTACTCTCTCCAAACCCATAAACTTCATATTTCAATCCCGTTTCCGCGCAGAATTCCTTCACGTATCCACTCGCTTTACGTAAATTATGTCTCGGCATGCGTGGGAATAAATGATGGGTGACTTGGAATTGGAGACCGCCATGGAACCAATCCATCCACGTAGGACAATCTACATCCATGGTTGTGCGGAACATGCGTTGGATCCAGTGTTCACTTGGTTCTGATTCTTCGGTCGACATGGAGAAGTGGGAGACGGTTAATTGGAGATGTAGTGGGAGGGTGATCATGTGACAGATGAGACAGAAAATGATGCGTTGGGAGATGGTGGGGATACTGCGGTATACGAGGAAATATCCAAACCAAGTCCAGAAGAAGATTTGACCGACGAGTTCGAAGATTCGTTGTTTGCGGTGGAGTTTGGTGCCGAGGTCGCGGAGGATAAAGTCCCAGGCAAGGTAGTAGAGATTGAAACGCGCGACCGAGAGGAGGAAATAGTATGTCCATGCTTGTTTTGGCACCATGAACTTGGCAAACCAGTTATAATGCATGATACATTCAGAAGCTGTCGAATACAAAGAATCGAAGAATACCGGCGAGATGGCGATGAAAGGTAGGATTTGAAGATCTTGATCATGGGTTGGCGAATTCGTAACAATGTGATGAATATTGTGATTGCGTTTCCACCAGCCTATCGAAAGTCCACCGCAAAAATTCAAGACCACACCACCGATCAAGAAATCGATGTTGTAATCGTGGGTTACTGCCAAATGACCTGCATCATGTGCCGTAGCAACGATTTGATGCCAAAACATACCGAGGAATGCTGCACTGGTAGCATACCATTCCATACGAAGAAAAGTCATCGAGAGAGAAAATAAAATCGTACATCGTAGAATTTCCGTTACATACGCCGATAGTTTGCTGTCGTATAAACCTTCATATTCTAATCTCGCAATTAGAGCTTGGAATCTAGTCTCCAGTTCTGTGGCGTCCATCATCTTGGTTTCTAGATCGGGGATCTCTTCGGAATCAACTGAACTTCCTTCCGTTCGATTTCGAAGTCGTAAACCCTCTTCATCAAAAATGGAAGAGGCAGTGGAGCTCGCGTCGCTGTCCGAATTGGCTTGACGCGGTACAGTCAAGAGATTTTCGGTGACGGTGACATCAATCAAAGGTATTTCGGTGATAGGTGTTGAAGGTTCTTTTTCGACCTCATTTTCTGGTATCCGAAGTGATTGTCTTTGAATTGGGGGTATAATGTTCACCCATGGTTCTTCCAATATACCAATTCGATAACGGGCCATTTGGGCCTTGACCTCCTTACTATGAAATCTAGATAGAGTCAGCTCCTACAGTTCACTTCACAATCCTGCTTATATCAACAACTCACGCATCCAATTCAACGGTAGCATCTCTTCCTACAACATGTAGAATAACTTTTGCACCACCGGGGTGACGGTTAAGCCATGCATCCAACTTTAACACATATCCCTCTGATATAACAATCGCGTGACCTTGCTCCACTAACTCTCTGATCTCCTTCAACGGCCACACCTTCTCACTCCTAACATCAGACGACGAATCCATAATAGTTGCTTTGACCAAAGTGTCAAATTCGCCAGTTTTTATTTTCTCGTGCGACAACAGAGCTTAAATAAAATGTGTTTTAATGCGGTACAGTAAGATTAGCGATTAGCGGAGATTAAATAAAAAATCGACACGACCCAATCTTAGATACGCCCCAACAGCGAATGACTTGGCGTGTAGGTATGGACCACGAATTAAGTAGACGCTTATGAATGAAGAGCGTTGTGAAATTGCTAGATGAGGAATGAATACAAAAATATACTCAAGAGCCTTATACAACAAAGGGGAATCACGTGCATAAGCACAAACATAGATGATTAGGAAAATCAAATCAGAAAATGAGAGTCGAAATGGGAAAGCTCAGGTATATAAAGCAATAGTACAATGATACCAGATATTATCTAAGTATACTAAGTATCATTCAATCATACGCATGATATCCCCTTTGGTTCGCCAACACAGCCCAATTACTGTTTTCTTCTGGTGACCCATTGTTTTTTTTCTGCACCTCGCTGGCATGAACTTTTAACGTGGAGTAAGAATTCCACTCTCGGGTTTCACGGAATTCAACCTATCAGTGTCAGTTTCTACTTACGTCAAAATAAGTTTCCTCCTGTGCCGGGAAACTTGTAGGTTAGATCAGCTCATCCTGTCAAGCCCCCGGTACTAACCACATATAACGATCTGATAATTTATTATCGTTGAATATCCACTCGACGTGCCGTATAGTATAGCTGGTTGGAGTTTACAGAGCACGTATTCAATACGGTCGGCAGAGCTTGGAGCTCAGCCCACTCCCATTTCACTCCCTTCTCATGGGGATTTATATTAAATTGGCCCGGGGCCATCGTTGAGATCCACAGGGTGATGAAGATCCACTTGTGAAAACCCTTTTCAGATGAGAAGGAATGGAAAACCGTCTTACCGGTACATCGTTGGCAAATTCTCCGTAACTTCCATATGCAGGATTCGCCGCTCACACAATTGATTTTCGCAGGTTCAATGGAGGGTTCGTAAATTAAATTGGGGCTGGAGACTGTTGATTTGTTGGCTCTAACTCCATTCACGATATTGTGATCCTGCTCTGCAACGTCAATCTGACTGTCGAACCCCTTTTATCAGAGGCTCACTCAGAAGTCGTCACAGTAGTATTAGTGATTAGGGGTGGCTTGTTCGATGCGTCGTAGTTGCGCGACTGATAAATTCAGACTACTCCGTACTAAGTACCTGTCAACCTTACCTATTAGTTCTTAGTTCTATCTGCCAGGAGTGGGAATTTTCCTATCGACAATCGCCATCAGCATTAAGACCTATCCGCCTGACTGTTGTGAATAATGCATCCACCAAAGTTTAATATTCACACTCCAATTATGAATCTTAGCATCGATGAAGGATATCATGTTATGGAAACAAGCTATAAAGTAAACTTTATTATTGAAGCCAATTGAGCTCAAATAGGTGGTGGTTATGATTCAGCTTCAGCTGGTGCTGAGGAAAAAGAAAGCAAACAAACAAACATGAGGTTCAAAAATAGCCACGCTATCCAGCCGACTATAGCAATAAATGCCTTGCAGATAATATCTATAGTGATTTCGTGAAAGCTAGTAAGGTAAAAAGGTAGGGCGAATCTTTATCATTCTATTGTTTTGAATCATAGGTAAGGAATACATAAAGAGTAGATGAGACACACAGATTGATATCGATTGTCATACAAAACAACCATTTTCGTATTTTACCCCGCATTCTAGCACTCTACCTATACCTACCTACCCCTTTTGGGTAGCTCGGCAGGTACTAAAGTTCGGCCGATGCTTCTAAAGGGGATAGTCGCCATTACTAGTAAACAACTAATGTTTGTTTCTTTTACTAAACATTCAATGTTATGATCTAGAATAGCATCTTTGTTTGTAGTCACCAAAACGGCACGTACATATAATATAGAGCATAGTATTAACGCCAATCGAATTGCCTATTCATACATTTTGAGCTGAAGCCGCAACAGAGATACTCACTCACCCTTCTCAATGGTCGGAATATCCGTTTGCTTCACTTGAGGGATCTTGAAGAATCATCAACATGACAAGCGTTTCAAGGCGCTTCTGGAGCTCTGATTCCATGCTGAAAGATATCATTCAATGATGAGTCAACTAGCAGCACTTGTTATGCAGCTGACACCAAACTTGGCAGCTATGAGTAGGTTTTCCAACTGTTAGAACAGGTGTGGATGGTTTAAGTCTGATCAAAAGTCTTCGTTCGATATCGTGAGACCGCCCATCAATCAGGTTTTCACCGTCTACTCAAAACTTATCAACATCATCCTCATTCTTGTATAAGATCACTCTTTACCTTGATTGCTTTTCTACCCAGCATTCACATCACCTAGCATGTTTTCCTACAATGATCTTCCAAATCAGCGAAGTAATTGCCGAATCTGAATGTCAAAAGATTGTGTTCGCATGACTTACTTCCTACGATTCTCCTCCCCCAGTGTGTATCGTACGCTTTTCTATCCCCATATCGATGAGAATTCAGAAGCTCGAATAAAGTCAATCAAAGAAGTTACCGCACGTCTCGTCACTTCTCAGATATCCAGGTCCTACCAGCGTTGGGTCAAAGCAACTGATCCGGAATCTGGAAAAGTTATTGGCAAAGCCGAATGAAGATTTTCTAAATCGGATTCATCTACAAATGTTTCATTGCCTGATGCAAGTTGGTTGCCGGAGGGCGAGAACAAGAGGTTACTATGAGGTATCGGCATGAAAATATGAAATCAAGAATCAAAGATGTGGCAGGTTCTTTCCAAATTGTTTCCCCAGCCTAATATAATAAATGCTCAATCTCATTCATGACAGTATCCATGGATGATGATGAACTAGTCAGCCCATCGTCGACTTCGAAAAGATCATCGTACTGATGGATAATGGCCCTTCAATGGTGTCTGATGAAGATGGTGGGAGTAACAGGATGTGGAATTTCTTGGTGTTGGATAGGATAGTTATGAATATTCCATCACCATCTAAGCTGTCCCAGGAGATTGCTTGTGGGGAGGATGATGGTTGTTCATATTGACTATTTTGGGAGATGGTGAAATACGACAAGGAGAAGAAAAAGTTAGTTCTTGATGGAATGTATTGATGCACAGTTGTTTTGAATGACTGATATGTATCTAGGACTGTTCCTGCCTATTGTAGTCTATCCTTAGGATATGCTTACTCAAAATTCATATGCGGCAATGAAGGGTTTCTTATACTAAGACCACTTTGTTTTAACTGACAACTTGACTAAGTGAAAGGACCCCACGCCCTTGACGATTATGTCCAGTAAAAATCAGAGAGCTCAATAAGGATTCCAAAGGCTCGATGATGATATATAACTTCAAACTCAAATATCACATCTACCTTTTTTCAAGACCGCAGAGGGAGGGGAGGGTAGATTTTCAGAAAATGGGCACTGTTCATTGAGTATTTGATCAAATGCTTCAGCTAACAGTCATAATGTGCATAGGTATGACTATAGTCCTTAATCGAATTCATATGATTCGAAATGGAAAATTCGAGTCATTGCTCGAGTGACTTTGATATTCGTTCAACTATTTATAGTTCGCAGCTCTTCTTATATTTTCCAAGTTCGCAAACAATCAAACATTCATCAATATTCGTTCTACACATCAAATCTCAACGAATCAAAACTGCATAGGGTGCGAAACTGCATATTTCAAAACGCAAGACTGAATGAACAAAAAATTATTCAACTCCCCTACTTCAATATGTATCATCATCATGAAAAGCTTGATAGCAAAATGCTTCAAGGTTTAAGATTTCCAGTTCCGGAATCTCACGACGCGATCGACTTAGTGAAGCTTGTCAGTGATAACATTGACCGTCACGTTTATGACTCCCGTACTGCGCTTGGGATCAAGGAAATTGCACTCGAATGCCTCACCAAACGTTCCAACTACTCAACACACTCTTATTTCTCCGAAAAAGCTTACAATCCCTCTGATCATCCCGAAAATTTATCACTAAGTTATCTTTTCGCAATCTCCAACGATCTCTTCTTCTTGGGTATACTTCCATCGCGAACAACTGTTTCTCGCTCAATTAAAGCTACCGAATCAATGTACCGAACTATTCATCGTCCCGCCACGCCCATCATTGCTACCGCCATCGAACTTCCAGTCTATTCTTCTGGAAGAATTGATTTTGATCACCCAGTCAATATCGTCATTCCTTTTGTGGACCCCTTTCAGATTCAAGCTGCTGGTCTTCTGGGGGCAATGATTGATCTCTATATTCAGTACAATAGCTGTGCAAATTCGTCCTGTTTGGAAAATATAATCATTCGTGGCAAGATGGCAAGCGTGGCAGATTATAGCATACAATCTGGAGGTTTCGGATACAATGAGAGCTATGAGAGAAGCCGTTGGAATGGAAGTCAATTTTAGAAAGATGGATGAACTTGAGTGGGAACTGAGTCATTGGAAGCTAACGGAACTTGAACAACTTAAGCAGTGGATATACCGCCACTCAAGCGGTACGTGGGCCCGGGCATTGAAGTGTCAACTACGGTGTTTGACAGCCGCTCAAGATAGGATAAGTAATGAGGCTGTTGCTAGGGATGAAAGAAGACGCGCTGGGAATGAATCTATCCGGTCTCGTTCTGGAGAAGTCTGATCTCGTTCTGGAAGGATGAGATCTCTGTTTGGAAGAAAAACTAGAAGGAGAGAATGATAGCTTTGGACGTTTCTTTGCATCCCAATCGTGTTATTATTATTATTACTTACTGAATAAAGCTAACGTGACTTTACACTTTGCTTCAATTATTCGTGCTGCTTACATGTGTTGAGTTGAATGTGTCACATCGCCAATCAGTACAGTTTACATATCAAATTTGACTCCTGTTAAGTTTTGATTGACATATACTCTCACGGTCATTAGCTCATGATTCGTAACGAACAAGTTTGGCTGGATAATGAATGAATGTTAACACCCAGTGATCATTCCACCAACAATTACTTATACTATCGTTCAGTGGTTTCCAAATAGATTCTTCCTTAATTCCAAACAACATTCATTCTACACAACACGCTGCAACACCTGCAGCCACAACAAATAAAATCAAGCTGATTACGACACAGCAATTTCCACAAAGAAAATACATATCAGACGAACACTTTGTAAAGTAAACATGTCTTGCAAGCATCAACAATATACAGCCACGAGACTATCGGGACCATTTGTATTTGCCAGGCTATACAAATACCATACTTCCGATTTGATTCAATCCGTCAAAGACAGCCTCAATCCATCAGGAGATGAATTCAAAGTCTTACAGGAAGCTATTCTATACCGTATTCAAAACTACACAGATCAGCCTTTTTGAGAGAAATGGATGCCAGTGACCATGAAAGACTATCCCTCAAATCTTTGGATTTAATATTCTCAATATTCAACGCCTATTTTTTCAGGAACAATCTTCCGCAAGACACAGAAATCGTTCGAAAAAATGACAATGATTCAAGTCTCACACCACAATTATCCCTCCCTTTCAAAGCGGCTCCGTCATTACGCAACTTCGCTGCTACAACTAGAATCACTCACGATCCCGCCCGCAAAATCGATTATAATAAGCCACCCTACATAACTCTTCCTTTTAAGGGTACTTCCTTTACCAACAGCAGCCCCGGAGATGACGTGAGCGCTCTTAGAAGCAATAATTGGTCTCTATCTACAATGGTACAGCTGCCGCAAACTCAGCTGTCTGAACAAGATTATCACTTGTAGGAAAGCCTACAGAGGACAAGCATTGTAGGAAATTGCCAACATATTAGAAAGATCTGAGATGATGAGGGATATGCAGACTTTTATTGGTTTGCAGGTGCATTTGAGAAGATGCGAGGAGTTTGTTAGGGAATTGAGCTATTGGGATAGCCCGAGACTGTTGGTATCTTCGGATTTGATACGGGAATTGGGGTTGGTGGCATGAACTGTGGAAGATTTTGTATATGCTGCGGAGGAAGAACGGAGAAAGAGAGTTTGTTCCGGAGTGAGAAGGAGTTAGAATGTGAGGAGTTTGATAGCTTAAATGCTATCTCGAATTCTTGTTTCTATTAGTAGATATTTGAACAATGAAATCAGCGTAATTTTATACCGTCATTTGATCTCCTATACTGATGAGTATTATTTGAATCTGTGTAATACAGTCTAGATATACATGTATAGTTCAATCTGACTCTCTTCTGACTAATGATATACTCACTAGATAGAATAGTAGTCTTTTATCGATTACTATCCGATTCATAATTACTATATATCAAACCTGCCTTTTAAATTCGAAGTTTGATACATCGGTTGAAACTCAAGTCAACTACGTGATAATATATTTTATGTCAGCGCACAACACTACGAGTACACACGACTGAAATCTTAGTGTATAGAGGATTGATTCTTGATCACGTAGATACTGTCTCGTCCTATCAAAGTTCTTTAGTTCAATCTCTCCCCCTTACCTTGAAGTGGACTTGTTGACAAATTCCCGAAATACCCCTAGCCAATTCTTTACAGACTAGACGTCCCCGATATTTCATGTTCTATTACAGTATTGTGGTCCCAAATAGTAGACGAAATTGAGAGAGAGCGGCTTGAAATACAGATCAACTCCAAGTTTTCATACAAGTGTAATATACTGGTTGAATAGAGGTATTCGAAGCTTATGAACTATTTTCCTAACTATTGGAAAATCTACATTAGACATACAGTATGTCAAATTGCTCATGTAATGGCTTTCGAAATTCATCCGTTCCTTCTAACGCCAGTAAACAAAGTGAATAATCCTCAACAAGATGTTGGATTGTTGTTAGGGATTTTATCTGGAAAGCAACTGTAGGTTACCAACTGTTTGCTTATCATCCACAACCTTCTATTTAATCGTCCCATTCACTAAACTTTCCCACTGCTTTTAATCCGAGATACAGACAACGAACATGGATCAAAGGGAGAGTTCGACTACCTTACTGTCGTTGCAGAATATTGCTGCAACTATCTTACTTTCTACCGCTTGTTCCTACACCCTCTTGCGTAATTTCCAGGGCCCAAAATTAGCCGCCATCACAAGATACTACGAAGCATATTATGATATCGTGCAAAATGATCAACATACATTCAAAATTGCTGAAATGCACAAGAAATATGGTATCAATCAAAAACTACAATATCTCTCTCATATCAATACATAAGAGCTTATAATTCATAAAGGTCCAATCATCCGCATCAGTCCTTACTAGCTCCACGTCATTGATCCAGCCTTCTTCGAAAAGCTTTACCGCCAAGATGGGCATTGGCACAAGTATAGTTGGGCTTTAGATGGTTTTTCTGCTGGTGGTGCTACTATTTGCACGGCTGATCATGGTATTCATAAGGCCCGTCGCCTACCTCTAAATGCGTTCTTTTCCAAATTTCAAGTTGCCAATAAACAAGATTTGATTCGTTAGAATGTTCAGAAGTTCTGCGACCGCATCTCGCAATTTACTGGGTCACAACAGACTGTTAATTTAGGCGCTGCTACGAGCGCCTTCACTAGGGATGTCTCAACAGAATTTAATTTGGAAAATCATACAATAGTCTTGATAAAGAAGACTTTGATGTTGGGATGACAAATGTCTTTCAAGGATCTGGTCATATCTGGCGTATAACCAAGTATATTACATGGTTCGGTCCTACTATAAAATCAATTCCCGTCGACTGGGTTATGAAAGTTGCCGATGATGGTACAAAGGCTTTCTTCCGCTATTTGAAGGTAGGCCATCTTATTCTAACTTGAAGTTTCATCCTAACCAAAGACTTTATAGGAAACTACACATGATACGAAGGAGCTTTTAGCCGCAATAGCTTTGCCTGGTCCAAATGATAAGGTTCCCCGCACCATAGTCCACGAAATTCTAGACTCTAGTCTCCCTGCTGAGGAAAAAAAGTTTGAACGTGTCTTTGACAACGTAACTACAGTAACAGGAGCTGCTTTTGAGACAACAGCTAGTGTTTTACGCTTGATCATATTCCACGTCTTCAAAAATCCTGGAATTCTCGAACGACTACGCAAGGAACTTTCATCTGCCTCGATCTCCCCTTCGGATCAGGTAGAAGTAAAGACACTTGAGCAACTCCCATATCTAACATCAATATTGATGGAAGATATGCTTCTCAGCCCTGCCATTGCTTCACCATCGGCTAGAATATCTCCCGACAGAGATCTCACATATGGAAAATGGCGTATCCCTTCCGGTATCCCCATTGGTATGACTACACTACTAATGCACACGGATGAGAAACTATACCCAGACCCAATGCATTTCGATCCCGAGCGGTGGATGGATATTGATGCCCGGAGGAAGCACGATAAAACTTATGCTCCCTTTTCGAGGGGAACGAGGATTTGTCTTGGCATGAAGTATGTCTCTTCTTGACTTAATGTTATAGTTACCATTGCTGATATTCCTTTATCTAGTCTTGCATGGGCTGAGATGTACATGCTTGTTGTCGCTCTTGTTCAACGATTTGACTTTCAATTTGAGGGGGTTACTTCAAAGGACTTTGAATGTGAGAGTGATCAATTCATCATTGGGACTAGTGGAAAAGGCGTGTTGAACGCTCTTGTTACTTCTTGTAAATAATATGCTCTGAAGTGAAAACTTAGGGCAGGAGACTGAGGTCTAGGGTCGGGACCTGTTGGCATCAGGCGCACGGTACATTATTCAAGAGCGGAAATTCATAAGCTTCAGATCCGGCTTTTCAAGTTCAACTTCAATTAGCTAGTATAAATTCACTCATACAAATGATTGTTTTGTTGATAATATTGACTTCCAGACCCTCAGATTGTCAAATCTTTCTAAAGACGTCCTCAAAGATGAATACTGACGTGGGCACATGCATATTCTTAAATAGACCAAACGGCCTGTAACAATTCAGACAATTACGGTAAAGACTTCCCCACAAACGAGAGGAATCCACTAACACAAAAGCCACGCTATTTCCAGGAAACCTCGTAACCATTATTGAATCCAACAATCATCCAAACAAGAGGCCTTGATAAAATGTTCCCAGTGACTCACACCGCCTTTATCTTCAGTGCCACTGGCAGTCAAGGAGGCGCTTTGTGCCAACAGCTCCGCGATCTCGACTGGAATGTCCATGCAACGACGCGCAACCTCGAGTCACCTGGAGCACGCACGTTGAGAAATCGTGGTGTACAGTTTACAGAAAGCGATTGGGAAGATATGAATGCACTCCGTATTTCCACGAGCGGCTGCGAGAAACTCTTCTTGTGTCTGCATCCCAAACTCGACGATTTAGGTTATGAGCGTCGACAAGCCGAGAAAATCATCAAAGTCGCGAAGGAGGTAGGTGTCAGGCAAGTCGTTGCATCCACGAGTCTTGGAGTGAGTATGCTGGGCACTGAGATACACATTACACCCAACTCCTTCATGGCTAAGCACCTCGCGGGAAAGAAGGGAGTGGAGCAAGCTGTTATTGATAGGAATTTTGAACATTGGACATTTCTCCGCCCTGCCTTCTTCATGGCAAATATTCTAGAGCCCAAAGTACATAGATACCCCGAGTTACGAGATAAAGGTACTTGGACAACAGCAATGACCGTCTAGGGAAAGTTTGCATTGATTGATCACGTCGATATTGCTAAGATTGCTACTGCAGCATTTCAAGACCCAGAAAAGTTTCACGGATGCGCAATCGGGCTGGCTAGTGAATTGTTGACTATCCCGGAGATACTTGATCGACTTGGAGAATTCATTCAACGGCCCCTTGAAGCAGTATTTATGACAGAAGAGGAGATTGAGAAGCAAAAAGACTCGAATGTCTTTGTTAATTCGCAAATTGCCATGAGATACATGTCGGAATATGTCGATATAGAAGAACTTTCTAGGCTCGTTCCGTTGACGACATTTAAGCAATTCCTTGCGAGGGAGGAGAACATCGTCAAGAGGACATACTTATGGTTGGTGTGAATGCTAATTCTGCACCTATTATGCATCTGAGTAACGGTATGGCAATGACCGAGTCAGTTCATAGAATTTGTTTCAAGTAGTCGCTCCTGATTAGATTATTCAATAAGCTATTTTGAGCTGCCATTTGCTTTTCTAATGGCATTCCCCCTATTCAAATCTGGAATATACGATCGCAATCCCATCGTGTTCGCAGATATGAAAATATAATCAAGCCACCATGAACTGCTACCCTAGCAATATCAATGTATCTTACTATCCAAATGCCTTTCTCCACTATCAGCCACCTCTAAATCATCACTTTCTGCCCGCGTGCTTCCCACCATAGCAGTAGCCTCTCTTTTCCTGTCTATTCGCTTCAATCCCCACAACAAAACCGTGGTCCAAAGTGCCAGAGCAATACACGTTCCAATCATCGCCCACATTCCCTTTGTAAACTTAGGCGCTTCAACCGCGCCGTAGAATAGTAAACTCCACCATGCATTCACAGCATTACTGCCACAATTCATACTCGCTATCACTATTGCTCTCAACGCGTCGTTTTCAAATCTCATAGCTTCATTAGCCCATGCAAAGAAGGTCGCTTGACAGGCGTAGACAGAACCGGCCCAGTAGTATGCTGCAAATATTGTTGCTACATTAGAAGTTGTGAGTATCATAGCGGAAGTTACAATTCCGGTAATTGCAATGAAATAAGCGACAAGGTAGCGTTTGCCGTTGAGAAAATCTGTAAGAGTGGCCCAGAAGAGGGTAAATATGATACCAACAGCTGGAACACCAGTAGGATAGTTGTTGAGTTGAGAAATTGTATATTTGCTTATGGATTTCATGTATAGTGAAAGTAATGAATTTGAAGAGAAAGATTCGCTTTCTCCTGCAATGATCCATAGAATAACAAAGCCATACCAGTACCATGATGTGACGACAGTTTTAAGAAATGCGAAATTCCAGAGACGATGTTCGGGTACTTCTGGAACACGGGTTTTAGCGAGATCACGCTCGGTCGGGGTGAGGTAAAATGCGGATGTTGTGGTCGGAGTATCTGGGAAAAGAAGAAAGCCATAAAGGGCAATCGGGAGAGTGATAAGTCCGTCAATGATAAACAGCCAGCGCCAGCCGCTCATTCCTTTCGCACCATTCAAGGATGAATGAATGCCAGTTTGGATGAAACCCCCAAACATAGTACCAGCGAGACCAGAAGAAGTGAAGATGCCGCTGCGCTTTCCGAGCTCTCGAGGAGTGTACCATGATCCAAGAATGTAATGGGTACCGACGAATGTGCTGCTTTCGGCAAGACCTTGGAAGAAGCGAATAGCCATTATATCTCGGGGGCGATGAACAGATGCAGTGATCATAGTGAGACACCCCCACAAAACCATCATTGATGGGAAGAAAATGCGAGGTTTAATGTAGTAGAGTGCCAGATTACTAGGAATTTGTCCAATGATGTATCTGAAACGCCGTTAGTATAACTGAGCACATACCAGATGGCCAAATTCAGAGAGTCCTTGAAGTCACAACCAGTTTTATGGGGGTTGAGAATTCAGGTGTAAAATCAGGAACACTTCGACCATAGCATATAAAGAACTACAACAGAAACCGAACACATACCCAACCGTAAAAACAGTATTAATAAGATTATATTGATTACCCACGAACCCCAATTCTTCCTTCATTCCACTCACATACGCATTTGCCAAATTCGATCGATCTAAATAATTCGTGAAATAAGATAAACAGCAAAATGTTAAGATGAAAAAATCTGTAGTTATTAGAGATTTTGGCCAATGAAGAATTGGTTGCACGGGCCATGCATGATAGATCCAAGTACTCACCTAGTTTCTGTACCAGCTTTCTCTCTCCTGGATGCTCATAAGGATGGGAGATATACTCCCTCACACGTGGCATTGCCATGATTGAAGACTTCTTCTTTGGACTGATGAAGCGTGACCTGAGCTGATAGACAAAAGTTACGGCTCAGACCAAAGTAACTTTTGGCATGCAAATGAGGAAACCAAAGCTTGATATATCTTTGGCTTTGATATCTTTGGCGTGGATATCTTTACTCCGTACGGCAACCCGCGTGAATCTGTGTATCCCCGCAGACAAGCATTAACCCCACTTCCGACGATAACGGTTCTATCAAAGCATAACGTTTAAGATGCCGAAGATAACAGTAGACCTCATTCAGCCGATAGACTGCGAGATTCAGTTTATGGTAGAAAGTCTAATGGTATTGAGTATCTAGGCTCGAGCTAGGCAAATACTGAGAAGAGGAGAAAAATCGTTGTACCCCACCCTGTCAATCTGCCATTTCTCCGAAAATCACCCGGATAGCTACTCTCATAGCCTTTTTGTACTCCTTCCATCCAGACCCATCCTTCCATAACGCCAGACCAAATAGCAATTCTAGACCATGTATCCTTTAAATTTCTGTAAACTCCTATCGTTATAGAACACCATTTTCGAAATTCCATTACGTTCAATTCTCGAGTCTCTCAGCCGAAGAGACAATGCTGTTATCGGCTTCAGTGGCTGCAACTGCGGTGGATTGTCAAATCAGTAAACCACTAACAGCTAGTGAGTAGATTGGTTATCAGAGTATTACCTGTAGCTTTCTTTTGTTCCTCGTTGTGCAATTCCTGATCAGTTCCATTCACATTCTTCTCGCAAGACTTTTTTGACAATCTGCTCTGCGGTGGTCTCTCCCATCGAATGCAATATTGTCCAAGTTCCATAGCAATAAGTCTCGAACAAAATCCCGTTCCCAAAACCGGCTCTCCATCCAACGTTTGGCCACCTTCGTAAGGAACATCATAGTCAGATATAGGAGGTGGCTTTTCCGGCCATGTAGGTCGGTCAGGTGCCTTGAGATATTGTTCCATGATGCTGCCAGATTGTCGTTTCCGTACCCATTTATTTAGAAACTCGCGGAATACAGAGACATCAGCGTCCAGTTCACGATTGCAGACCCATTCTGGGAGATTTTGAACCAATGTCCAAATTTCGTTCCCAATGGGGGATCCTAGTGAAGTACGAGTCGTTTGTTATGAGCTGATGTAAGGTGTATATCACGCCGCTTACGTCGTCACGATTATCCATCAACCAAAAATTTCCACATGAGGCCCTATCAAAGTCAAACAAAAGGAGCTTTTGTGTGTCGGGGTCGATGAGTAAGTTCCGTGGTGCAATATCTTGATGCATGATTCCCGAGTTCAAGTTCAGGAAATCGACGACTTCAGTAAGTTGTTACAACCACTCAAATCGAAAGAATATCTTTGGATTGCTCAGACTTCCACCTGGAACATACTTTGTTGTGAAGCCGATCACACGGGACTCCACGTCTTCGAGAACGACGCCATCGAACGGCACTGAGTTGGAATGCGGTGGCAGACTTCTGAGAAGGTTCATTTCGTTCCAGGCCATTTGTACTCTTAGCGGTTTTTCCAAAACAATGAATTTGAAGGCAACAATTCGAGTGTTAGGGTTCTCGTCTTCGTATGATGAAAGATCAACAAATGGTGCAAGTCGATCGAACTCTTTAAGCTGGGAACGCTTGCTTGTACGACGTCCAGCTAATGATTCAATAGTCGAAATTGGGGGATAAGCAATGAACAAAGTTTCGTCCTCCTCTGGATCTGTGGAGACCTCGCAGATGAGTCCATCATTATCAACGTCAAACGCGCGAATTTCTGGAGATAAATAATCAGAAAACTGTGCCATAATGGCGACCTCCTTATCTTCTCCCGGTGGAAAATCTTTTCTTTTGCCTTTAATTTTGATCAGACGCAATTGATCCCAATCCCAGACATTACAATAACCATCGTCACTAAGGTAGGCTTGACCCTCGGACCAAAACCTATTTTCAAGTGGAATCATTTTGGCGAAAGAGAGTGATGTGATCTTTCTCTGAGAATAATGAAGAGCTGAAAAAAGGTGGGAGATTTTATCGGCCAGAAGAAGTTTGTTGAATTTATAGAACCAGTCGGCAGTGTGGTACTTCTGTAAGATTAGGTAACCTTAATCCGTGTCCTCAGGAATTGGGCGACACGTAATCTTCACCTGACTATGTGGCACGCTGGAAATTGAGCAACTCGATGCAGGCCGGATTGTAAATGAAGATATACGAAGACTGATATATACCCGCTGATCTTGGAATTAGTATGAGTGCTAATCAGTTATTAACCATTCATTTCAACCATTCCCTCAAACTTTTTAAAGGTATGCGCAGAATTGTTCACGAAATGTTACACATTCAGAAACTATACCGGCGAAATAGAAAATGTGAGTGTGTGAATGGGGAAGAACTATCTGTAACTATGTTGACTATAGTCGTTATAAATGGTTCAAGCA
The DNA here is from genome assembly GCA_004786145.1 of Botrytis paeoniae. Classification (NCBI taxonomy): domain Eukaryota; kingdom Fungi; phylum Ascomycota; class Leotiomycetes; order Helotiales; family Sclerotiniaceae; genus Botrytis; species Botrytis paeoniae. Next base: position 92,928 of record PQXI01000053.1, read on the forward strand.
AATCTGCGATGTCCTCAATCGATTATCATACCATCAATCTAAAGATTTCAACTCTACTACACGCCTATCATTCGTCTCAGTCATTCCATTTCTACCCCAAGTCCGAAGCGTCGTTCAATCAGCAATGGCAGCAGTCATCGCACCAGGCCAGATTGGAACAAACGTCGCGAATCACCACATCAATACCCCTAGCAATCCCAACAACTATTTCTGCGGTTGGTAAATTTACTATTCTAACGTGTGCGGTCATGCATTCCAGAAGGTTGCAGTACAATGCGGCGCTCAAACTACGCCATCTGGAAGAAGCGACTTTTGTAGAAGCCCAGCACCGAGGAATATTATTCAGGTCCCGCGGATCAATGCGCAGTGTCATTTTTGCTAACTGGGGTCGGTGGATAAGTAAAGGAACGAAGGAAGGGAGGAAGGTTAGATTAATGGGAGAGGAAGACATATGAGAAGAGCTACGCCTGAGACTTCTCGATTGTTGCCCTAGGTATCTAGGACACATACGATTTTGGTGTACTCTGTCTCATCCACTTGGAGCTCAATCATTTCAGATGATTAGCTGGCAAGAGACTCATGATCAGGTTTTAGATCATGCATTATGATATCCAAACATGTGTTCCACTATCTGACTTGAGCTTGTATATCCCGAGTGATTTTCGGGAAACGAAGTGATAGATTTAGTGACTCGATGCCACTTTGAGTGGGTTGAAATGTCCTCGCCAAACACTGCGAGAGGTGTTGGATCAATCAAGAAAGACTTGTATTCAGAAGACTGAGGAAAGGAAACAATGGGGGAAGTTTCTTCCCAAATATCGGGTTTGATATTTCAAATGAATAGTAGACATTGAATGTGATATCTGAAGAACTTCTCGAGATATCCGATCTCAACAAGTAAGATACCTCCATGCCGATCGTAACGGACAGGACGGACAGGTTGGACAAGAACGGAAAAAGTGATACAAAGTACACTAGCTTGTCAAACATTCATAACTCTATAGAACTCCAAGACTTTTCAATACCTGTAGTCTTTTAGACACAATAGAGTAGTCTTTTAAATATCATAAAGCAGACTGTCGAATACCATAGAACAGGCTGTTGAATACCATAGAATGGAGCTTTTAACTTTCCCAGCTTTTCGAACGTGAAAACTTCCATCCTCATATCTAGTTACTAGCTCCGCATGTGCGTAATTACCTGAAGGCTCAATCCTACCAAAACCAATAACGCCTGCCAGAGAACCTTGTTAAACAACTGGACGCAGCAGTACACAATAGAATATGAAATCAAGCCCTGAGAGCTATCCGCCTCGTCACAATAACATAAGAACACAACTGAATCCCTGAGAACATCACATAGACGTCCCATCTTGTCATTAATCTTCGCGCGTCTATAAGCCTATTTTCAAATCACTTATATCAGTATACGCATTGAACAACAACTGAAACGGCAGAAGATGAAAGATGAGTCACTAACCTCCACATAATCCGCATCTTCAGAAAGCTCTCTAACTCTCCTAAACATCAATCTCCCACTCGTACGTTCCTCGTCACTTAATTTCTGCACGAAATCCTCTCGAGTTTGCGCAATGATTTTATCGGCCGCCTCTTGTAATTTCTTGGCATCTTTAGATCCAGCCCGTCAAGTTCTCCAACAGATTTGAGTTTCTGATAATTGTGGGGCAAAGGTAGAGCATAGAGATGTAGGTTTGGACTTTTGGTGTTACGACGCATTTGAGCGAAGAGCTGTTGTTCCCAGAATTTGAAATGATTTCTTCCTGGACATTGGGTCCTGGTGAGGGTGCACTGATCGGATATTTTGAGTGTAGGTGGTGGATGTGAGAGGATAGACCAAATGAGTATATCCAGAACTGATGAAGAGGTTCGTTTAGTTGATAAACAGATGGAAGATATCAATCATACTATCTAGGTCGAAAAGCAAACGCTTTTCAGCGTCTGCATATCGGACTATGCAGTCGGTATCCTCTCAGCCATACAATTCTCACTCAACATCCATGTACCGGAATCGTGCATATTTTATAAGAGCTCTCCGATTGTTCAATTCTGCCTAGGAGATTTACTACAATTCTCGACTAATGGAAAGAAAATAAATAATCACAATCAATCATACTCTTCTTCTTCGCCGTCAACTCTCACCATCTCGCAAAAGGAGGGTGACAATAGCGTGCGAAGAAGTATCTTAGTTACTCTGATACGAACTGCCGCATATATACTCCGTTTGACGAGTAACTATTTTACTTGAGTAACATATCAAGGAACGATACTGTCAACTGCAAATGATTCACTCGGATCATCTCTCTCAACGCCGGAGGTTCAGACTGGAAATTTCTCCCCTGCCTAACATGCAGCCCAATCACAAATTTACTGGGCCGACATTAAAGCAGTTATCCGAACCGCAAGCCACCAATATGATGAAAAATGTTTAAAACGATAAAAATTGCTAAATCTCATTCTCATGAATTTAGGCAAAAAAGAAAAGAAACCTAATTTCCAAACCAAAGAAAACTACAAGAAACTAATCTGTGCTGTTAACCATTCAGCCACATGCTTTCGTAAAGAACTAACACAGCCACAAATAAGCAGCTGGTGCCACGACATGATTGTTTCAAACAAACGTGGAGAAATCAAGTCTTAAAAGTTTCTTATCGGTCCTGTCGGTCCTCTCGGTCCCATCTTATCTTACCAACTTCACGGGTTTTCATATCCATTTCTTCGTGATTCATACAGTGCATATGTATCTATGGAGTACATCTTCCCTCCCGTAATGTAAATCATTGGACTCTACATATGTTACTGCACTCCTCTCTCCTGCATGAATTCCTCTATTTTCCACGCTCGTCTCCATCAAAAGACCTGCGTGCAAGCGTACACAACGTACAGAAGCGAGCGGGAGACCACGGGCGCCGAATGGCTCCATAGCGGTAAGCGACAAGACGTTGAATTTCGTCCTCGCATGCTTCGGAGTCCATAAAACATTCGTATATATGATTCAATAGTACAGACCAATTCTTCTAGGGAGTAAGCTTTTTTTCTTTCCAAGGAAGAGTGACTTGGATGCATGTAAGCCTAACAAATCTTGCTGTTGGACCAAAAGTTCGACGACACGATGCACGATGGAGATTCACATTTCCACTTTCATGCATGAGGATGCTTTGGGAAGGGATATCCTATTGGACGAGAAGGACTCTTTTCCGTATATACTGGTCCCGTTTCTCTTCTTAGTGAAGAATGATTTCGGGTTGATAATTTTTGAATCCAATGATTCCAAAGGCATTTTAGATATTGGTGGAAGAAATAAAGACGATGATCTAATGAAGGGGTAAGTTCGAGATCTAGAAAGAAGAAGCTCTCGCCTTATTGATTGATAGGAGACTTTCATCCCCATAAGTATCCTTATAGTTTATGAACCAAGAATCCAGCATACCATCACGATTCATTCACTCCAAAAAAGAATCCACAACATTTCTCAAGGAAAGACTAAAACTCCCCCTTGCAAGATAAATATCACTCCACATAAATTATGTGAAAATCGGTTTGATTCTCCGATATGTCCCCTCCAAACCTTCCAAAAGGCACCTTGAAATCCGATCATCCCATCTATCATCGTGGACTTGTATACTTCTATACATATAGCTAATACATATACCTACAAACCCAGGTATACCTACATGGTTAAATGAAGTCGTGACCCAGTTCTCCACAGGTATTCATCTCCATCTAAACATCATTCACAAACCCATCCATACAAATAAACCTCTCAAATCCCTCACTCTTCGCTGTCCCACGAATTCCTCAGTTGATCTGCCATACTTACCTCCTTTTCCTTTCTTTCCACCTACCTACCTGCTTGACGGAACGGACTCCCTCACGTCCTACATTTCTCGTTCCCCAAAAAATTCCCACTTAAATTTCCCCCGCCATCAGCTCTTCACCGCACTTTTTTGGCGGTAAAGAAGTGGCTTGCTTGCTCGCTCAGGGAATCTACTTCTTATTCTTTTCACAAGCCAAAAATTCCATTCACATCTTTTCCAAATCTTCTTTACGATACCAAATTCCGAAAATAAAGAAGCTGGTCTTCTCTTTCTCTCTCAAAAAATATACCCATATCATACGTTCAAAAATGGCTCCTCCTGTCACAGAAACCGTTACCATTATCAATAAATCGGGGAAAGTAGTCAGCACTGTAAGTATTTCTACCATTTTTCCGAAGTTTTCCCAGGGATTCCCCTCATCCGATGTTACACACATACAAAATAATGCGGTGACTAACCAGCACATTTTTAATAAAAAAATAGGGAAAACAACTCGTAAACATCTTCAAAGATGCCAAAGCCGCATATCAAGAAAAGAAAGCACAATTGAGAGAAGAACATTATCTTCGGGAAGAAGCACGATCATATCGAGCACAGAGACGTCTCAACGAAGCTCGATATGAAATTGAAGAGGCACGAGAAGGAGGGGGAGATGATGCACAATCGATAGCTTCGAGAAGGTCTCATAGATCTCATCGCTCACATCGTTCTCATTCTTCTCGTCAGGAACCAAGAGATTCTTCTCGTCCCCCTCTCACCATCAATAACTATGAGGAATTCCCAGATACGCAAAGTCTGGCCAGTGGCCGCTCCCATCGTTCTCATCGTTCCCACACGAGAACTCGCCAGGAATTTAATTTCGATGATTTGGATGAGGAAGAAGATATGCAAAGTCTAGCGAGCAAACGTTCGCACCGATCTCATCGATCGAAACGAAGTCGTTCGGTTCATGGTTCTAAAGCTCCCACTCAATATGAGCCTGCGGAAACCCATTACGAAGATCCCGAAGAGGGGTTTTATGATGATCCCCCTCTAGCCATGTATCGTCAACCATTCGCCGAAACGGAATTGAGTCTCGCGAGGAGACATACAGAGATGGAAGCTGCTCCTCCCATGCCAGGGCATCTCGTAAGGAGAGAAACAGCTCCTGCTACGTATACCAGCGGACCATTAGTCCCACGTGCAACTTCCGTGCCTGATCTTCATGACGACTCAATCGATATGGATTTGGCATATGGAGATGCCCATCACTTTGAATCCGACCCCGAACCAGAATACGAAGAGCCGATCGCTCCACAACAACTCCCAGCAGAACTCGACGAAACAATGAGTAAACTCGATACTCTCCTCATCGAAGCCCAATGTCTTCACCACACCGCCACAGCCATCATGTCAAACCTCCAAGCCAACCCCGAAGCTATGGCCGCCGTAGCTCTCACCCTCGCCGAGCTTTCCTCCCTCCTCACCAAAATGTCTCCCTCCATCCTCCCCATGCTCAAAGCCAGTTCCCCCGCCATCTTCGCCCTCCTTGCATCTCCTCAATTTCTCATCGCCGGCGGAGTAGCTCTCGGTGTCACAGTCGTCATGTTCAACGGATTCAAAATTATCAAGAAACTACAAGCCACTCCCGAAAAGCCACTAGAAGCTCCCATGGCCATGCAAGCCCTCCCCGCTACCCCCAACTATCCCGACACACCCGGATTCATGGAACCCCAAGATATGTACCATGAATACGAAGAAGCGATGCCCTACGAAGCCTACGAGGAAGAACTAAGCAGCATCGACGTCTGGCGTCGTGGCATCGCCGACGCAGAAATAGAAAGTGTAGGCACAAGTGTTGATGGTGAATACATTACCCCCACCGCAGCACGACAAAAGGAAAGTCGCCACGCGGAGCGAATCCGTCAACGTGCTGCCGAGGAAAGAATCGACGAGAGTGAGGAAGAAGAAGAAGAAAAGAGAAGTATCATGAGTCGCCTTACGAGTAAATCTCGTCGCTCCAAAACTCTGCCCATTAGAGGTAGTCCTTCCCAATACGAACCTTCCGTCAAGTCTAAAGATGACGACATCGAATCCATTCATACTTCTCGCACGAAGACTTCGAAATCTACAAAGTCTTCTAAGAGTCATAGATCGAGTCGCTCAAAGAAAGATGATGATAATGCATCGCTTGCTTCTGAGCGAACGGAACGTACCGAGAAAGAAGAGAAAGAACCCAAGGAAAAGAAAAAGAAGACGCCTTTGAGTATTTTCAGAAGCAAGACGGAGAAGAGTACGAGTTTTAAGGGAAAGGAAAATGAGAGCAAGAAAATGGGTCATCATCCGCTTTTACTTGAGCTTTGAGATTTGAGCTAAGCTTAAGTTTTGATTTGCTTCACGACTCGATGTTTGGTTTCAGTCTTGTGGGGGTTTTGAGGATATTCTCTCAGCATGCGTAGTATCCCATTTACCTTGACCTACCTCCCCAAGATCAAAACGCACTCAACAATCCTCACAAATTGGACCTCACTTCTTTCTCTTTCTTCCCTCTTCATTTCCTCCTCTTCTTTTAGCGGGTTTTCAACCGGTCGGTCGGTTAGTTGGTTATTTGTTATGGTTCGGTAGCTTTTGAACGAGTTTTCAACTCAACTCAACTCAACTCATCAGTCCCTCACTTCTCTTCTTTTTCCCCCTCCATCATTCTCAATTTCCCATTCCCCTTCATTTACCCGGGAATTTTCGGATCAAGAGCGGAGTTTTTTATATGATCTCACGGAATTTTATGGACGGGTATTTCAATAAGGAACAATGATTCAAAAAAAACTCATATGGAGATGGAGATGAAAATGGAAATGAGAATGTATCTATCTATGTGCATACGAATGAATATATCACGAATAACAGATTGGAAGGATTTTATATAACGAATAGAATGAGATGAAAAGAGATGGGATGGGGTGGGATAGGATTTATATAAATGAAAATACATATAAAAAATATTCAAGAACGAAAGAATGAAAGAAAAAAAAGGAAGAAAAGAAGAACAATTACTACGTCTTGATATCACATTTATAATCTCTCTCCTCTCTCTCCTCTCTCTCCTCTCTCTCCTCTCTCTCCTCTCTCTCCTCTCTCTCCTCCTTTTGATCTCCAAGCTCCTTCCCTATCCAAGAATCTACACTCAATACCCCCTTCATACTTACTTATACACAACCATGCACAATCATATGCAATAATACACAATCATACCTAATATCTACCTAACATATCTCCACCCCACCTCATCCATCCACACTCACTCAAATCATTCTCACCTAACTCATACCTACCTAGTATATCTACACCTCATTCACATTCACATTCACACCCATCACTAGCACAATCCATACATATCCACATAGGGTACTACAGACCAACAAATTCAAGAACTTATAGATACACAGACCTACAAATCCACAAATCTACATATGAACAAGCATGAGAAGAAATCATCATAGTAAGAGTTTATTTATTTGTATTGATTATTATTCATCCACTCACTCCCTCTTATATCATCTCATCTCATCTTATTTCACCCCAAGATCAAGATCCAATATCCAGATAGCTACTCAATCTCACATCTAGATCTTGCGATTCCATCTCGCCAGCTAACTATCCCCTTATTTGACTTTGTTTCATTCCATTCCATATCCTATCCTATCCTATTCATGATCACCATCATGAACTATATACATCCATCCAACCATCTGCTCCAAAATCAATCCAAATCAACCAACCAATATACATCCAACACCACATCCAAAGTAATCCTCCAACTCCCCCACACAACAAAATCCCCAGCCCAACCCCAACCTAACTACCAGAAAATGCAACAAATCGTTATACGTTCAAATCCATTCAGATCTAATCCAGCTCAACCGGTTCCATTATTTCCATGCCCTTCCACTCCCATCAACTCATATTCGATTGTTCCCCTGGGTAAATTTGTCATACAATACTTCTTGATTGATTGCCATGGCCAAAACCTAATATTCAAGGTCAAAAATCATATACACCCCACTACACTCCCCCACCAAATCATACTCGTTCTTATTTGACCTTGGGTATCGTGATCTGGTGTGATACTCCTTATGAAGCATGTCGCCTTAGTATGAACGTTCTGCTGACTTTCGCATACACCTATCGATGCCGCGAGTTATCGTATGCATTCGCCCCCCTTAATAATTCTCGGGCCCAACAATTCCTCGATAATCACTTTCAAATCGAATCCAAGGCCTCTTGATTCCAAATCACTTCAATCTCGTGATTATCCATCAAAAATCTCCTCATTACGAATTCAAAGCTTCATTCATTCCCTCATCCTTTCATTCAATAACCATCTTTCTGAAACCTCCTACCATCGTCCAACCTAATGCTCTCAAAGCACTTGGATCTTTCGCCCGAATAATTGTGCAGGCGGGTAACATTGGATTTGTCGGATCCACATGTGATGCATCTTTTGCTGCTTGTTCAATTGCATCCATTTCCTCTTTACACTCTTGTTCATTCAATGGACATACAGTAATTGGTTGACGATGAGTAATATCACGAGCACCGGAGAGGTGAACCTGTAGATTGTAATAGTTAGTTTAGAGAATTTGAATGAGTAGTTGAGAAAGTTGGACTAGTTAAATATGTGAATGAGAGAAGAAAAAATATATATACCTTTATAACGAGAAAAAATTCAATCTTGTATAAGGTCCCCGTGGTTGTAAACGAATTGACAAAATGCATTGGAAATGCAGCTTTTCCTCTCCTAATGATGCCCTCCGAATCCCTCAAATCTTTCGAAGGGTATATCAGCCCTAAAGTCGTGAAATATCCTGCCTCTGGTAATTTTGCTCCCACCGTCGCCGTCTGCTTAGCTATGCGATTGATTTTCTTCGTTGGTTCATCTCCTTCTGGATTATATGTAATTTCCTCTTCTATGCCAATTGTAATCTTTTGTATGACTACTTTTGTAGCTTTCTTTATGTAAAGGGAGTTTGGAAATAAATGGATATAGACGCTAACTGGATCCGAAGGGCCAAATGACCATCGAGGTATTGTAATTCTCAGAGTAACCAGGTGATCCGTATTCTTCTCTGCAGATTCCGGTCGATTATACATGCCAAATGTTGAAAGAGTATCATATCTCTGCATCGGGACTGGAAACGCGAATTTCTTTTGATCTTGACCTTGTTGAACCGTAACTACCAACTCATAATAAGTTTCCGCCGTGCGACTTGGTAGTTGTAAACTCGCTGGTGGGATCCTTCGATTCGATTCCTCTCCACCCCTTCCAAATGGTATGAATAACACGAAAGGTAGATCCATCAAAACCACACTTTCGCTCTCCTTTCCGGCCGTACATCGAAACAACAATAACTCTTTCCCAACCACATCTACCGTTTCTCTTCGAGGTGTCCCCAAATGTTTCTTAGCTATCGATTCCGCAGATGGATGAACCGTTTCTCTTCGCTGTAAACATATTCGTACCAGCGATATCGCTATCGGCGCAGAAATTCCAGTGAGGGGTCGAATCTCTACTTTACCCTCTATCCTAGGCTAGAAATCCCCGAATTAATACCATCCCCTCCAAGAAATCACAATTGCAAAACCAAACTTTCAACCAAAGAAATAGAGATCACCTACAAGCGTAGCAGAAATACCCGGATAACCAACCAGAAAATTACTGTTTGGTGGTCCGGAGACACGGACAAAGGCAGACATATCGTGCACACCCAAAGATCACTGGCGCCACCGCGCAGGTTTGCGCCAAATGGAAAACAATGTTGTTGAGCAGTGTGGGTTGTGTTGAAAGCTCGAGTCTCATATGTAGGTATGATATGTATGTAAGTATGCGGTAAGTTTGTTTGCGCGAATTGTGGGGTTGCGTGTCGGTGATATAGCTTTCGTCGTCACCATATAAGCAAGGCTCAGCTCTTGTTTTTTGGGGTGGGTAGTTTGTTTTCTTCGTAGGTAAGATTAAGATTACTAAGTAAGTGAAGATTAATTGTGAAGATCGATTCGTATGTGTGAAATCGAGTAAGAGAGACTCGGGATCCCCTCAGTTTGTTGGTGGAGAGTAGAATTGATTTTTGTCTCTTTGAATGGAAGTTGGGAGAAATATCAAGAGATACCTGGTAGATTTAAAAGATCGATTGTGTTGTGTGACGGAAAAGTTTCCTTTTAATGGATGATGAAATGAATGAGTGCGTGAAGGAAGAAATGGTGTGAGAATAAGATAGATAATAAGTTTTGAAAGGAATAGGTGTTTTGTTAATTAAAATTGAGATGCAGTAATAATTGCAAGCGGTTATTCTTCTTTCATGGATGAATGTGGATGTGGATGTAATTGAGATTGTAATATATGAAGGAAGGATAGCTAGGTAGATGGGTAGCTGGGTAGATGAGTAGCTGGGTAGCTGGGTAGCTGGGTAGCTGGGTAGCTGGACAACTGGACAACTAGACAATTGAACAGGAGCTGGGTTGACTTTGGTGTATGTTGTAAGGGTTAACTTAGATAGAGAGAGGGTGGATAAGGAAGAGTGAGAGTGAGAGAGTGAGAGAGTGAGGGTAAAAGTAAGAGTAAGAGTAGGTAAGAAGAGCACGAAGAGTAAGATGGATTGATGCTTTCGTCTGATCCAGACTTCTCTCTAATCAATCAACAAATCAATCAATCAATCATATCAATCATATCAAGAGTAATAAGTGCCCAAGTACCCAAGTATCAAAGCAAATGCGAAACATATGATGAAATCTAGCAACAAGGCGTATCTAGATCCAAAGTATAAAATCAATCACCATATCGGTGTATCATATCATACATACTATCAAACCATACAAAGAGTTTCAATCTATACTATTCTGGTGATAAGTGTATTATTTACTAGGTAGGTGTATTAAGAATGTTTATTGCTAGGTAGGTAGGTAGTATCTCTTGTTGACTGAGGGGTATTTTATATCCATATATAGGCGGTATTTATTTGAAGAAATATTCGAAGAAACAATAACTACTCATCTATCTATATACATCATCTACAAACAAATACAATAAACAAGTCAATAAATAACCCTCACATAAAATCCCAATCCAAATACCATCAATAGATCTCCTTAAATCTCAACTCAAAATAAACAACAACAAGCTTCTGAAGATCCGATCCACAAAACAATGGCCCGCCCTACCATATCCCATATCCCATCCCACCCCGCCAATCCCGCCCTTTCACAAGCAAATAAATCCAATGTTACCTTTCATCCTTTCCTTACTAATTGCACTTCCATTCCCGATAACCAAGAACATTCATTCCTTTATTATTGTATCAGCCTTCTCTCCCCTTCCAGCCTTGTCTATCTACAACCTTACACATCTGACCTCATAAAAAAAAACTACCAATCTTCTCTTCTCTTCTCTCAGCCTTCTTTTTCCATACACCAATCTTCCAAATAAACAACTCAATTATCAGTACATCAATTCCCACCAGCACCCAGAAATAAATAGCAAACACACATATATATCATCATCATCATTATCGCCAATAACCATAAACCAATACATAAAAAAAAGATGTCAGTAACTCTACACACCAGCCTCGGCAATATCAAAATCGAAGTATTTTGCGATAGTGTACCCAAGACCGCAGAGGTAAATTCCCTTGTTTTTCTTTCTCCCAATCTCATTATACTATATTAGAAGCTTTCGTCCAATTGAATTGAAAAAAAGACGCTCCGCTAGGCCACTGCCATGGTGGCTTTTTCGCTGCGCTCCGTATATTTTTGTTTTATCTATTCTCTATTTTACTTTACACTAAACTAACTAACCCCCCTCCCCAGAACTTCCTCGCCCTCTGCGCCTCCCACTACTACGACTCTTCCCCCTTCCACCGTCTAATCCCCACCTTCATGATCCAAACCGGGGCTCCCTCCCCCAGCAATCCCCTTCTCCCCTCTCCTCCTCCCCCAAAAGGCGGCACCTCCATCTGGGACGTTCCCTTCGCCGACGAAATCCGACCGTCCCTGCGCCACCACGCGCGCGGTATCGTATCCATGGCCAACAAAGGTCCTGAAACCAACGGCTCCCAGTTTTTCATCCTCTTTGCCCCGGCGCCACATCTCGATGGCCAGAATACCGTGTTTGGACATGTGATTGGGGAGGAGAGTTTTAGGGTGCTTGGGGAGATGGAGGGACTGGAGGTGGATAGGAAGAATCGACCCAAGGAGAAGGTAGTGATTGAGGGGGTGACGGTTCATGCTAATCCGTTGGCGGGGTAAGATTTGAGGTTTGGGCTTGTCTTTGGATTTGAGATGGAGGATGAGAGGGTGGGAGCATAGTATGATATGACATCATATGAGCTGAGCTGGGAAGAAGGAAAGTTAAGATGGACAAATGGATGGGTAGATGGAGCAGCGAAACTACTCCATCAGACAACGAAGCGAATTAAACGGTCTCGAACACCTCGCGAAAAATAAATACATGCATTTCCTTTCGTTTCGTTTCGTTGCGTTGCGTTCCACATGCACAACACAGAAACGTATCATGCACATCAAGAGGAAACGCGGAGGACTAGCCCAAGAATCTAGTCTAGACTTGACGGACATACCATGTGTCAGATCAGGTCAGCGTAACACAGAGATATAGTGCTGATAGAGGCTAGCCAGCCAGCCAGCCTTATGCAAATTCGAGATTTGGGGGCCATAAGCGACTGATGCGGTTGCAGTAGCATCTAGATCGACACCCTGCACTGCACTGCACTGTACGTGTAACAATAGTCGGGGGCGAAGGAGCTGAAAGGAAAACTACTAGGTAGACAGGAATGATTGAGATTGAGATACCCAAATAGACTATTATAATTGAGATCGCGATAATGAATGTTCGAATTTAGAATCAAGAGAATTTAATCGAAATTGGAAGTTTCAGATACCTTGGTGGATTGCATTCTTATGAAAATCGTAAGTTGAGATTCATGTTTAATAGGGGTAATATATCAAACAAAAAATCACCACTGTAAATTCTTAATTCATACCCAGGCAATATATATGCAATATTTGTCAATATATAACCACCACCTAATTGATATCAAGCAAGCTTTCGATTAAATGTTATTTGACTACCGAAACGCCTCATGAGATATCTAGTACACATCATAAAAATCTATGTATCACCAAACTCCTAGAGTACTTAGATAATATCAATCAGTACTCTCGCCGCATCGCACGAGTGAAAGTGACATCCCAAGCTCAAGACCATAAGATAAGAGCCAATAATATTCATCGCAATACTTTCATACGCCCATACCCAAACCAATAACCTCGAAAATTATCGGATTTCCTTCGACTGCTAGCCAAGCGATACCTAAAGATTTGTCAGCTAGTACTTTGATGACCGTATTCCATATAAACTTACCACTATAAACCACGAGTTTCGTGACTACCTCGACATCATATCTCACACGAGGTTTTTCTAGCCTAGAGAACATTTCCGTTTCATCTAACTCGTTTTCCTGCCCAACAGTAATCTCATCCTCTGCAGCATCATCACCCTCAAGGCCCGGAGTGGATACCCCTGGAGTATACATGACGTGACCTGCTCCCATCATCTGTTCATAAGAGCCGACCCTGGATTGTGCTGGAGTCGGCAAATTCATGCTCCCATGAATCGATGTCATTCCAGATGATATAGCGCCATCCATAATCGGTTGCTTAGAGCTAAAATAATCTTTGGCTTCTTTCGTAGCTGTTTGACGTGGAGTCATACCCTCAAATACGTCAGTAAGACTATCTCTCCGTCTTTTCTCTCGATAAGCAAGAGTTTCGTATGCATCGGCAGCTGATTGGGGTCCAACGGATACAGCCCGGCCCCGTCCAGCATGTCGTATAGATGAGATCAAACTTGGTAGGTCGGATACAGATGGCATAACATTATCTACCTTGAGTCTTGATGGAATATTATTGTATTCTGAAGCAGGCATAAAGAATTTTCGAGGTAAGATCAACCCCGTGTTCTCAAAGGCTCGGAAAATATGTGGGAGTAATTTCAACAGTGTTGGTTTCATGACTTCTCTCCAAGCAAAGATGACCAATACACCAATGAGAACTCGTAATATCACAATTACCCAGCCCATGTGGTGTAGATCGAATGGAACCGTCGCTGGAACTGGGATGTCCCAGGCCCAACCCCCAGAAGCATAATGCCAACCTCCAAGTTCAACCCCTATCATAACCGCCGCGAATGCAACGCTATCGTCAAAACATGGGCAATCATCAGCTGGTTCTGGGTGAACTCTAATCAAAAGAATAATGACTATGGCGATCGTCACAGGAGCCTTCCATGTACTGCTGTGGAGATAGTTATCAATCGCTGATCCGTATACGCACTCGACGACAGAAATGAGTGCACCTATAACACTTCCAACAATTACATCCACAAATCCATGCATGCCGCAATAAAGTCGTCCAAGTACGATAGAGAAGGCATAAGAATAGCTCACAATCTCTAAGGCTAGTTTCGTCGAAGGGAGCAGTTGACATTCTGGAGAATGGAGAGTAAAAAGAGCATATACAGCTACCGAGACAGCATTGGCGGAATGTGTCGAAGGAAATCCATATTCGAGTGCTGCAGAACCCGACATAGTAATGCGATGGAGAGGTGGGGATAGTGGTCGAGGTAGTGAGAACATATCTTTGATGAACCCCGTTATGAAGACTCCCGTTGCCAATATATGAACCATCCTGAATTTCAATCAGCGAATGTCTGCGAGTGCCCGTCAAGAAATTTATTACCCTCTTCCCAAAGATGTATGTCCACACCAGAACAGAATTGGCAGTACAATCATGAAGAAAGTATGCGTTCCAAGGTTTGCAGTGACAGCGAAATAAGTATCGAGTGCTGGACATCGCATCTTATCCTGCATCCAAGCTAAGTATGGAGTCTCCCATCGAACCAAAGGCAATAAAGCCTGTCGCATATTGTATCGCCATGGTGGAAGTTTGCGCTTGTCTGCGGGGTCGTTATCAGTATAACTTCAGTGAGCAATTGTGACGCAAATATACGAAACATTCTCAACGACTCTGGGAGAAATGAGAAGATAAGTGGATGTAGTTTTGTGTCAACCTGGTATTGCTAAAGATATTGGATTGCGCAATAATTGTCTCAATAGCCAGATAACGAATATAGTAAAGGGGGCAATGCGCGCAGAAGTAATTCCATAATCACTATACTCACAGTGATTTAAACTTTTCAAGCCGGCATCAATGATCTCTGTGGGAGGCACAGTAAGTGAAATCGAAGGAGGTTGAGTATTCTTATTCGATTTCTCAAGCTCTAGGCCGTCGCCATTTGGAGTCGGACACATGGATGCATTCGTTGAAGCAGCATCTATATAATGTGCCCGCTTGAGATGTAAAAAGTCTTGTCTTACAGAAAAGTAAGAGATTGAAGTAATTGGTCAGAAGAAGGAATGGAATAGAGGGGGAAATTCCTAATCAAGGAAAGTAAAAAGAAAAAGAAGAAAAAGAAAAATGAGCGACAGAAAAATGTGTTCTCACTCAATAATACCTAGCAATGTCTAGGTACGAGTAAGATGAGAAGAGGATTGTTTTAGGTGAAGTTTACTTTCGAAAATAGTAAACACCTTTCTTTCCCTCGTAGAAGAAAGCGTTAAAAGGTTAATAAGATTATCCTTATCATTTCCATGAAATCTTGGGGTTGAGTGGGATTTGATACACCGTTAAGGATTTGACAATTGCTTGGTTGATTTGAGATGAGATGAGATGATTTGATTTGATTGATCGATTGATCTTCCTTCAACGCCTTGAAACTTTGGTGGATATTGATGAATGAATGTACGGAGTAGGTAGATGTGTATCACTGACTCCCAATTTCTTATCGCTCTCTGATTAATCTTTTATCGCATTGCTCTACGTACTCTATCCATGATATTCATCAATGTGCATCGTCAAAGCCTTCCAAGCTTTTCCACCTGAGACTTTCAGCCTTTCTCAATATGGGATTTCACGAGCCACATGTTGATCAGCCACACATCTCTACCTCTGCTTTCACGAGCCACATTAACGTTAACCACATATCCTTCAGCCATATATCCTTTCAGCCACATATTCTTCAGCCACATACACACCAGCATAATGCCAAACACGTGCCAGAATGCACAGATCTCCAGCCATTTCTCCCATCATGATTTCCAACATTCAAAGTTTATGTCATCATACCTGCCACATACCTGCCACATTTATTTTAGGGTGGAGTGGATGAAGCTTGGAAGTTGCCAGAGTAACCAATTATCCATGCAAATGTAAATAACTCTAACATTCGAGTAACTTCCTATCCAAAAATCCACCCGTACCCGTACCCGTTCCCAAACCCAAAGTTGGTAACTTATCAACACCAGCCTTAAAGGGATCATTTTCAAGACTTTCTCCCATTCTTGAAATTATTACTATTTCATACTATTCATTCCATACACTCAAGCCACAACCATTACCATTCATCCAAACTTTATTCCATCATCAATCATTTCAATTCCGGAGTACAATACCTAGTACTTAATAGTAGTCATACCTAGCTATTAGGATTAGGCTGTCTCAGAAAGAAACGTTCTCGTCATTGGAAAGTCAATCATTGTCTCGACTCGCATTCACTTACTTCACTCGTACACCATCGTCACAAAGCGACGCCTCAATTCTCCTGACCAAACGACCACAAAAGCATGGCTACGCAATATCAATCAAATCAATATTCAAGGCGTGAAAGTGTAACCGAAAAATACGACGCGAGTCCAAGAAAGAAAATTACCCAACGTCGCGAACAAAGTCAAAGATCCAGTGACGGAACGGTTAGCACAATGATGAGCAATGCTTCAACGGGAAGGGAATCGGCAGCTACACATATGACAGAAGGTCCTTCATATTCGAAAAAAATTGTGGTGGTTGGTGATGGTGGATGCGGGAAGACTTGTCTTTTGATAAGTTATAGTCAAGGATATTTTCCAGAAGTATGTTGTGCTTGAAGCTCAACTTTCGTGAGTATATGGCTAATACTTTCTCAGAAATATGTTCCAACTGTATTCGAGAATTATATCACATACCCAACACATCGGCAGACTGGCAAGACACTCGAATTGGCGTTATGGGATACTGCAGGACAAGAGGAATATGATCGTCTCCGTCCATTATCATACCCGGAGACAGATTTGTTGTTTGTTTGTTTCGCGATCGACTGCCCAAATTCCCTCGAGAATGTTATGGATAAGGTGAGATGAGAAAAGGAATTCATGTTGATCTATCCATCATACTAATTGACTCAATAGTGGTATCCCGAAGTATTACACTTTTGCCCATACACACCTCTTATCCTCGTCGGTCTGAAATCCGACTTGAGAACGAAACGTTCTTGTATTGATCTCCTAAAAACCCAAGGTCTCACACCCGTCACCACAGAACAAGGAATGGCAGTTGCAAGAAAGATGGGAGCGCGTTATATGGAGTGCAGTAGTAAAGAAATGACTGGTGTGGAAGAAATTTTTACCGAAGCCATCAACACAGTTGTTGTAAACGATCGAAGCAATCAACAAAATACAACATCATCTACTCCACCCGGTACATCAGGTTCGCAAGGTGTAGTCATCCCGAAAAAGAAGAAGCGCAGTTGTCGATTCTTGTAATAATCCATCCTTCACCAAATCATCACCATTACGCATCCCAACAAAGTACGACATGAGCATGATATTTTGAAACGACATACGAACTGCATAACATAACGAGGAGTGTATAATTGTGAAAATCTGCAACTATTGGGCAGATTTTAGGAAATTGAGCATTGCATCAAGTAGCATTGCGACATGGTCATTAGCCTTTTTATTCTTTTCCTACTTCTTTTTTCATCGCACTCTCATACCGCTGGAGCTGGACTGGACTGGACTTTCTCCGGTAATTTTCTATTTTAGGCTTTTTTGATTTGCGTGGGTTTTTTGACTTTCTTGTGAATCAGTTAGGGAATTGAGGGAACTGTGAACACAACAAACTGATTATGGGCGAGCGTATCGTATCGACTCTTTCTTATGTATAACGAAACATTGTGGGTAGACAATGCATATCATACTCTTAACGTATACATAATTTATTGATTTTTGAGTTTATTTTATTGTAGATGTCGCGAATTCCATCGTTTTGGTGAAATATGTGAAAATCGTGAGAAATCTAGAAGAATGAAACGTAACAAAGGGTATCAATCATACTCCAGTCCAGAACTCCTCTTGCCATGTCATCTTTATCATGATATATATGCGGTCCATAGGCCCGACCCAACTCGGCACATTTAGAGTTTGCCTTTCTTTCTTCCTCTCAAATGGTAAATCTATACCCGTGTATCATCCTCCATGAGCGTTTCCTCTCCCTCGTGCTCTTCGCGTTTACTGCTGCTGCTGTGATGTGGTTGTTGTTGCTGCTGTTGTAAATGTTCTTCGGGTGGGGAGTCGGAAGAGGGATCTTTGGCCATGACGTTTTCGAATTGGGACCAGAGGGCTTCGACGGAGGAGAATTCATTGCCGACCTGTTGGGGTAGGGGGGATTAGTGGGGAAAGGAGAGAGGGGGTGAAGGGGAAGAGGAGAGGGGGGAGTGAAAGAGAGGGGGGAGAGGAGGGGAACATACAGCAATTACACCCTCCAAAGATCGATTCAGTTTGTTGATACTGGAGAGGACGTGTTCGAATGACTGGATGGGGGGAAGGGTCAGTAAGTTGTTTGAATGTTTTGAGTTCTTGGTTGGGGCGAGGGGGGGAAGGGAGGCAAGGGAATTGAGGGGGAGAAGAGAACATACAATAGCTATTTCCCCCAGTAAAATCTCGCGCTGCTGTTCGAAATATGATTTTTCGGGGGGAGTCGAGGAGCGGGGGAAACGGCTGGTTGAGGAGGACATTTTTCGGTGGGTGGAGGTTTGGATTGGATTGAATTGAATTGGGTTGAGGGGGAGAAGTTGTAGTGGGATGGGATTGTAAAATGATATGATATGATATGTATGATAGTTTATCGTTTGCGCGCGGATTAGGTATTTTTGGTGGGGTGCGAGAGGGGTGTGGGAATCAGAGGGCGGTGTGGGGATAGTGAGGTCGATAATTGATGCCCCGGATAAATTAACTTCTTTGATAAATTAACCACACCACAGATTAGATTTGTAGTACTAGGTAGTATTGAACAAATTCTTGGATAATCTTTTTATGATAGATAGATATTATTTATATTTTTCATTGTCGGAAGTGAATTGATATGGAATATCGAATTGGATTGGATTGGATTGTTGAAGCTGGAGGGTTTTGTTGGTGGTTAGTTCTAGTTTGGGATTTCGATTATGAATGAGTACTAGGTAGGTAGGGTGGTTTTTTGGGGGGGGGGGGATGTGTTAACAGGACATTGTGTGTAATGATGGATTGTGATGAAGTATATGAGTAGGTATAGTATTGAATCCTCTTGTAGAATCAAGGAACTCATATTTTGATTAGAGGAGTTACTTTCTATTTCTATTATAGAAGTCTGGATTTGCTAAGAGCATCTCTCTCTCTCTGTTTAAGGATCATTTCACTCGTCAAAAGTTTGACTAGTTTTCATGTTAATCTTGAAAGTTTATACCTCATATGGAGCATAGTTAATGGAAGTCCAGTAGTCAAAATAGATGGAACGTTTCCCTGCGCGCTTTGTGGGAGCTTTTCGGGGAGTGAATTTTATTGTTCATCTATGTTCTAGGTTCTCAAGTCGCTGTGAAGATCAAATTTGTATTTGTTGGACAGAGAGAGGACGGATGAATTTGGTTGCTGTTTTTCGATCTTTTTTGGTGGCGATGGAGTCTGAGATTGTTGTAATTTTGCTTGTATGATGATGATGATGGTGTCGATGCCGGTCGGAGTCCAATAGTCCAAATTGCAGTTCCATAATATAATGTTTAGAATATCTAAAAGCAATCAGAAATCTGAAAATAGTTCAATATTCTGATCAAATTCAATATCTCAAATGATTTGAATGTTCTCTAATTGATTTGGGGATTTGATAATCTTCATGATTAGACTACAGTCTGGATTTTTGAACACTCTGCTTGTGTCTAAACGAGCTTATTGATCTATGGAACTTTGTTATATTTCAGAGTCTGTTATCATGAGTATTGGATTGTTGTATTTGTATTTGATTATTAGTTATGGAAGGGGGTGTATCAGTGATATTTACTCTATGTTTTAGTTGAATTGGATTATGACCAAGTTATCTTTTGACTGTGGCTTGTCTCTTATTAGACATATACCTGGTAGGTCATTATGTGTATTTACATACTTCACCAGAGATGCGATGGTCGCCGCTCGTGAGGAACTATCTGAATAACAATTTATTGCAATCGAAAATATTAGAAACTACATGTTTCCTCTCCATCATCAAGCCCCTGATCCTCCTTCATATCCCTTAACTCAAGCATCCAATTTTTCAACTTTCTCGTAGTAGTTACTAAGATCATTCAACGGGTTGCTCTTTTCTATGACCGATGTACTATACCTCGCTACCTGAATAACATATCCTATATTGACTAGCAGCTCTAATCTCAATTCCTCCGGAAAATTCTTCGAATTCGTTTCGAATAATAAAGGCGGCATTTCCTACGTTAGTAAATCGAGAAGGAATCTGCGTATTAGCATTTCTTTAGTGGTATAATTCCACATGTAGGAAAGCCAGGGTGTCATAATATACCCCGTGGCTTTGGTAAATTTGTAGTACTTGGCGATGCACTGGTTCTTTAGGAGTGGTAGTTTGGTCATGTCGGCAAAGAGATAGAGATCGAGAAGATTGGCCATGTGCGGATAACAGAAGTTTGTTAATGCTACGTTGCTGGTGGTGTTTAGATCACTGCTTGTCGTCTCTAGGTTCTCATCTCTCTGGGAATCGCTAATTCTCTTTACGTCTACCTTTCCCTTGGAAGTTTCCAGATCGATGAGCGGTCCTTCATCAAATTTTTGCTCCTTCTCGCCAGCCTTCACCTTCCTAGCCTTCCATTGCGCAATCTCTTCATCAGCATCGCCCAAATCCAGCTTATAAAGCCAGGTCTTAAACAACTTGAAAACCACATCATTAGTTTGTGGAAAGTTGATAGCGCTATGATCAAGTCCTCGCGAATAATGTTCGCAAGCCCCTTTAAGAAACGGGGCGTGTCGGTACAAAACATCTTTTTCGAGTGTGTATAAGGTTTTATGCTTGCCTACTCTTACTTGGATTTTATTGCGTTCCTTTTCTCTAGGAGTGGGTTAGATAGTGTTCTCATACGCCTTTGATATTGTGCAGTATATGAAAGTTGCATGGGATAGAGGATAATTAGACTTACCTCTGCTTTTCGATTAGAGCTTTGATGGTTGGGGAATTGCGACTTGGAAGAGACATCTTAATTTCTCTCTGTTTATCGGTCTTTAGAATTTGTGAATGTCTGGTTGAATCTTGTATATTGAGTTGTGGAGAAAGGTTGATATTAAGTTGATTTGAAAACACTTAGTGATGCTGTGTTATTCAACTTTTTGTAGATGGGATAGAGTATTTGTATACAAAACTTCCTTATAGAAAAGTTCTTTATACAAGTATGTAAATCTCTCAGTTCATTTAGAAAATAATTTATAAGTATATGAACTTCGCTATAGCCGTACAGAAGCGAGGAGTAAGTACGATTTATTCCAGATTTAAATTCTTGAACCTAGAATCCTGAATGTAGAATATGCGTTGAGACACTAGTTTATTGGATTAAAAAGTGTTTGTACAGCACTTTGCATATAACACATTTATACGATAGAATAGAGAAATTGGATTTTATAACTTTGAGATGTGGAAAATCGGAACAGCGTTCATTCGTTTGTGAATGTTTAATTTTTCTGGATGTAGAACATAGACGTTTTGCATCGTGTCTAATCATTTGGAGTGCAATTGAATATGGAGTTCTCAAGATAGAAAGTTCTGAGAGTACCGTGATTCTTCTCGTTGATTAATTCATTTGATTAGTTTATTTAGCAGGTGAGCTGTTACACACATTACATATGGTGTTCTGACTTTTATGATTATCATACCACATCTAGACCCATTTTTGTATGAAATAAAAGTGCATTCACAATGATTTCAACGTTTATGAGTTTATACTGGTTTGTGGATCTGGAATCTAGATGTGAATCAATCGTATTGATGACTTCTGATACCTAGATAGTTGTTAGCCTTTCGGCTACATAACTTACAAGATTACTCTCAATTCCTCAACTTTAAATCTTGATAAGGAATTGACAAGACGAAGTAGAAAAATAGATGATTGACACAGAACATTTGTCAAACTTGGTTCTAGCCAGGAGGCTTAGACAAAAGTCTTGCTTTTCGACCAGCTCTTCGACCAACTCTTCGACCCTAGCGACCACTCATATTGAAAGACCCCCAACCCAAACCTCACCTACTCCTAGCACACACAACCCTATAAATGCGCACTCCTCCCCAAGCTAATTCCCCCATCTACAACATGTCTCACCATGAAAAGTTCTGGCGCGGCGACGACGACGACAAAAAAGGCAAAAAGCAGGCTCGTCCTCCCGCCAGACAATATAACGAGCGCGGACCCCTGCATCCCGTGAGCCACGCTCTCGGCGTCAATCTTTCTCCTGAACATAAATATTCCATACATGTATATCTTATTTTCCATCGATTCGATAACATGCCGTCTGGAAAGTTCGTCGCGACGATGTCGTTTCGCACGATGTATAATGATTTTAGGGGTACGAAGACAGTGGATTTTTCGCCCGCTACCGAGGATGCGGATCCGCTGTTTGATGAGAATGGGGAGAATTTGAGCGGGGTGATGGTGGCGAAGAGGGAGTTTATGTGTAAGATTGGGTGGGTGAAGAGGTGTGAGGAGAAAGACAGAGTGTATTTGCGGGTTGCAAATTGTTTGCCGTTGCCGATAAGGCCAGAGGAGATGAAGAACGAAGAGTGGGAGGAGGTGAGATACAAGGGGTCGAAATCTAGGACGGAGTGGATTTTAAAGGCTATTACAGCATTGAAGAAAGACACGCTGTGGGAGAGATTACCGATCGAACAGTTTCAAGCGAGGCATAAAGAAGTGAGAAAGGTAGAGTGGAAGAAGAGGGGGGCAATTGGTTTAAGACAGGCGAGTTGCTTAGATGAAATTATGAATGATGTCGGAGTGGTTTTGTATTCTTGACAGGATGAAGAGTCAAAGAAAATCAAAGATGGATATAGAAGGAGGGATTTGGCAGGGTCTTAATGTTGATCTTGTAAGAGATAATATTTTGTAAGCAAGTTGTGTAGAGGCAAAGTTGAGGGTTTTGAGAACCGAGTATGTTTGAGAGGAAAGTAGTGGAGAGGGGAGGAGAGGTAAGTATTAAGTGGACAAAATTTGTAAATGACATGTGGAATAAGTATAGGGCGATAGAAGGAAGTAGGAAGTAAGAAGTATATTTCCGAAAGAGTAGCATTGCATCACTTGCCTTGACACTATGTGGTACTTTGAATGCTCATAAGAATCACAAACATTCAAGTACATGCAAAGATCTTGGATACCAAGCTCTTCAATGTGAGTGTGTGACTGCCAACTATACATTAGCGATTACACTTTTAGCGACATGAAATAGTATTACATATCTAGGTATCTAAAGAACTTCTTCAAACTGCGAACTTTTGTCATCTTTCGATTCAGATTTCAGAAAGAACAACTTTGCTTTAATCCGAAATACAATCATTGAATCCATCGTGTGTAAGAGTGTATCCGTCTCGTCAAAACGATTCAGATGGATAAAACTCGGATAGTTTCTTGATAAAGACGCACCTTGCACGTGAAATGCGAGCTTGCTTTCGATTCTACGAAGAAGTATGTGTGTATGAAATGTTCTCGCAATCGTTCGTTCTGCTCCTAGACTTTTATCATCTATATATATTGTCAGTCAGGGGTTCTCCTCTTACCCCTTCTAGAGTAAATGGTAATCAAAGTTTCCCTTTTGTTGTAGATTTTGAACGTTTCTTCAACAACACTACCTAGGTATCTGGACGGGTCTAGATTTAGCATCTACCCCGTACATTGACGTCGAGAGATTACCGAGGTATTGATGCATAGTACACATCCTCGATGCTCATACATGTTTATTGAATATCAGGAACACTGATTCGATTGTTCCATACTCGTACCTACAGTAACCTACTTTAGTTTTGTACGATGATGAACAGAGTAGTGTCGTGTTTCCCTCGATCATACCGCCCTTTCAAAGTAAAGTATGTATGGTTGTACTACGTAGATGATTTGTTTCCGAGTGAGTACCGGTCACTATGCATGCAGTACATCTGTCTCACCATGAGACTTTGAGGCTTAGAGTCTGCTAACTGATAGCCATTGGGTTGGTAGATCGTTTATGCCTTATGTGATCAACTTTTGGTCATTGGGCCATTGCCCGGACCATTGCCCGGACCATTGGATCTGGTAAATGTTGGTTGAAAAAGGTTGGTTCGTCTTTCGACTTTTCGGGTGGAGACATCAAATGGTAACGCTGCGTTGGTTGTGTACAAACCAGGTACGAAGGTAGTTGTGGTCGCCGGTCTCCAACATTTGAGTCACGTGTCGTATAAATGACGTAGTTGAGGCGTGATTCCCCTTATCTTCCCCCTTGATTTTTGCTTGTTGGTTCTCTTATAAATCTCACTTCATGCAGTCAATATGCACGATGATACAATTTATCACTGCAATCCTCACTCCGGCCTCACTCCCCCCACGCAAACATCGGGATTCCTTTAATTGAGTGCCACGCATACAAAAATTGCAAAGGGAAGGAAAAAAGGGAAAAAAGGAAAATAACCTCATGACCCTCAATTTGTCAGACGATAAAGCTAAGAAGAATTTCCAATATATTGGAGAAGGTTTATCCCTTCACTCTTGTTACTTTTCTTTCGACGTTCGACGTTAGACGTTACTAGGTATATTCATACATTTTCTAGGAAATCCAAAGCTTTTGGATTTTCCTATCGAATCATTTGTTATCATCAAACATCTATTTTATACTACGGTACAAGGTATATATTACTACCAAGTAACCAAGAAGCCAATTACGAATCATCCCGTCTTAAGGGTCACCCCTCCAAGCTCTTCATTTACTTTATTCCGTCCAATACGAATCATCAATTCAACCTTGCATCATAGTTCAATCAAGGAACGAACCTTAACTTTCATCATTACACTACGAATCATACTATAGACCACGCTATACTACGGGCCAACCCGAATCTATCAAAATGGATTACCTTCCCATAGGTCTCCAAGCAACCGATGTTCTCGTCGACAAACATTTCCATAAGATTCCCGATAAAGCATTTAGGAAAGAAACCTATAAACCGCGGATTCCTTCTACATTGAGTAGAAGAAAACGCAGGGAAAAAGAGGAACGAAGAAATTCTCGAGATCAAGGAGAAGATCCAGAGCGACGAAGAGATTCAAGAGATGAGCGAGAGCGAGACGATTGGGAAAGAGGAACGCAAAAAAGACAAGAGGAACCATATAGCAATCCAGAAATCGAAGAAGCAGGTTACGATTCTGAACCCGATTATACATCTAGACAACGCGAAAGAAATATGAGAGATAGGAATTGGGAATCGAAAGGGGAGAGAGATAGAGATTTGAGAGATATCCCAAGACATAGTGGTGCAGGTGCAGGCACGGGTTATGGATATGGGTATCCTTATGAAGAATCAAATCGATCCAATTCTCCACCATCGCAGATATACAGTCAACAACCACCACGTCTTCGTCCTGAATATCTTCCAAAGTACAGTGCTCCTCGACCATTAGATCCTGCTAGTCCAAATCCTTACTATTTCCCTCCTCCACCTATAGCACCATTCCCAGACCCATTCGACAGAGATGAAAAGAGAGGAAACTATGAATCAAATGAAAGATACGAAAGAGAAAGAACGCGCAGACCAAAACCTATTCAAAGAAGTAGTTCCTACGATGATATCCACAGTCAACGCAAATCTTATCCCTCAAATACAGACCAAAGACTTTCCACTCGTAACACCAGTCGCAGACCTCGATCTGATCATAGTGAATCTAAAGATTCGCATACGGGTAGTATGAAGGATCGTGCCGAACGCTATGGACTTAAAGATGAAGTCAAAGGATTATTTACGGATTCACCAAAAGGACTAGCAGTAGGAGCGATTGGAGCACTTGCAGGAGGATGGGCGGCGGAAAAGTTTCAAGAATCACAGACAGGGAAGGATAGAAAGGATATGGGAGATCGGGCAAAGATCTATACGTTACTTGGAGCTGCGGCGGGAGGATTGTTGGCTAATGCTGTGGTTGATAAGTGGCAGGATGGAAAAGAGGAGACGAAGGAGAAACAGAAGAAATGGGATAAAAAATATCCGGATGGGAAGGCGGATGGGAATGGAGAGAGTGGGGACAGGGATGAAGGAAGAAGTGGAAGGGAAAGGAGAGATTCGGTTAGGAGTCGAAGGGATAGAGATAGAGATGATAGTCGGGAAAGACATATAGCGTATGACGAGAAGACTAGGAGAAGTGATGGAAGAGGTTATGAGGGGGTTAATGATGGACATTATTGAATTGGGGCTTGATGATGCTCATGATATGAACGAAGGATACGACTCATCAGCGATTTTAGAGATGTGATTGGAAGGTTACCAGCGAGCGTGGATTTGTTACTTGAACTTGAATGGATGAAACAGTACTGTATTTTATTACGAATTTACGAAATGATGAATTTGGGATTTAGAGAAAAGAAAGAAAGAAAGATGGAAATGGAAATGGAAAGAAGATATAGGATGGGATGGAAGAGATGATTGTATTTGTTTTACTTGGTTTACTTTGCTATTCACTTGTTCATCTGCGCGCACGAATTTATTCAATTGTTTATAATTTTATCAATCAATGAATCTATTGAACAGTTAATTGAGAAATCTACCTCGTAAACTTCTCTTTCCTAGAGATTTATTCCGCTCACCTACTATATGAAGCAGAGCCAGCTACCCCACAGTCTCTTCCCCACACTCTTACAAACCTCTCCCCTAATCCTATCATCCTTCATTCATGAATCGCCACCAACCAATCACAAGTCACCTCATCCAAACCTTTGACCTTGACTCGATAGTTACCATACCTTGACTTTTTTCTTTTCTCGTCAACACTTGGCCGACAATCTGTCAAGTCAACATCAACTCATCTGTTCGAA
This sequence comes from Botrytis paeoniae, assembly GCA_004786145.1. Classification (NCBI taxonomy): domain Eukaryota; kingdom Fungi; phylum Ascomycota; class Leotiomycetes; order Helotiales; family Sclerotiniaceae; genus Botrytis; species Botrytis paeoniae. The sequence continues at coordinate 120,018 of PQXI01000053.1, forward strand.
CAATGCCAGTCAACCTAGTTTTACCTGATGTATGGCCTCCGAAAAGAGTAAATATAAATACACATATTGATGCTATATAGAAAAATGAGAATGATGATATAATAGTTCGCGATTGCAATAAGTAGAAAGAGGCTGGATGGTGATTACTCGAAGATCCAATGAATAATGATTTAAAGTATCGGCTTGGCTGGTTATTCTGTTATTGGTCACTTCGACTGTTTAATCAAGAGTTGAACTTGTCTTGTGTATAGGCTCGAAGAGAATAAAATGGATGCAAGGTAAGGTGTTGAGACTTTGCCGCACAGCAATGATACTTCGGTACCGAAGATCTAGTGATTCTTTGCCATCAGCTGACACCAGAAAGCGAACTTAGCGAAGCCAATTGTGACTTTTTATTTAATTGATCTCGGCAAACCGCGGCTCTTGAGTTCACAATTGCCATCGAGCAATGGATACAAAACACCAGACCACGAAGCAAATGACACGAATTCGAGGCGCATCAAAGCTTCGAGCATACTTAGCTTTTTGGCTTGTTGAGAAGCGGAGGCCTGAGAGTGGCCCAAAATTCTTCAAGAAATTGAGGGTGGATATTGCCAAGGGACTACACTCCGCTGCTACTAAGCTTTGAGCTGGATTTGAGGACCCAAAGACGGTTTTGGAAAAGCAATACCTGATCAATCCTGAGCTGAGGTACTTGCTTGACTTGGAGTCATATCATTCAACATCGCGGGAAATCTCAGAACAACATGAATTGGCCTGGATCTTGGGATGTGTCTACTCCCCGGCTCCTTGGCACCATGTGTGTTATCTATTAAATTAGCTTCTTCATTCACAAGCTTCAAAGCCCGAACCAATGCTTGGAGACAAGAGCAGTCGAACTAACAATGACTCCAATGTGATGGAGGGCGGTAACTGCGCTTTTTGCGAGGGTGATCAATCAACTACACGTGAACAAAAAGAGATTTTTTGGAAATTGTCAGAACTTCTAAAGCATCAATCTGGAATCTTTCACATCCGACCCCCTCAATTGTTGCGAGAGATGAAGCTAAAGCTTGTCGACACACCGATGGAATGTCCCTACCCAAGCTGCCCACGGGGCGACAAACATGTGTGGTCATCTACACGAAAGCTGAAGCAGTATGTGATCGATACTGGGAGATCGCGGGAGAATGATTATCATGCTAGAGTCATTCGCAATGAAGGTTGGGCCAACGACGATTTCAACGAGTCAATGGGGCCAGTCGAGCATCGCAAGCGGGACTCTAATTACAAGAATACTGAGAAGAAGAAAGAGGGAGGAAAAAGAGAGGGAGATTTGAATAAGCTGACCCTGTTTCATTGGAACTACCAGTCGCCAAGGTTTTATACAAAGTGGCGTACCTCTAATACTCTTAGGACCAAACCCTCCACCAGACAACCTTCCACTCGATGGTATCGGAATACCTAGACATTTAACTCATGATGGGGACCTCGATGAACGAATGAAGACGGCGAGAAGCAATCCGCAGATCACTTTCATTAGTAGTGAAGAGGGAATGATTGCAATGAACAATTGGCTCAAAAGTCTGGAGTAGTGCATTCAACCAACAATTTTTGGACAAAAGATAATTGCTTTATGGATGGGAGATAGTTTCCATGATCTCAAGGCTAGGTAGAATTAATAGATGTAGGTTGATAATGGTGAACGTCGCTGAGTGATGGAGTCATTGTGCTCACAAGCTATCAATACACTGTCTTTCTTATTTTGTAAAGTCTAAGTGTCCTCCTGGCTATCCAATCTACTTAGGAGTTAGCTAGTAGTATCTCACATAATGGCAAACTTCAAACAATCAGCATTCTAATTATATACCGAATGCTAACCAGCTTTCTTTCCAATTCCAAGGTAAAAGCAATTGAAACTTTCGTAACAAGAAAACTTAAGCACTGAGATTTCGTTCATTCATGAATCATAAATGGTGGTTTGATTGGGAGTTAGATAGATACGTATACCTTGATAGTAAAGTAGTGCGGCGAATGATCAATACGTTTCCATTTCTTTACTATTATCGCTTACGCAGAGTCTCATTTATCGCATTCATACTCTACTCTACGTAAGCGAAAAAACAGGCGGAATTTAACCTTTTTGAGCCTATCTCAATATCACTTATTCATTAAACTATTAATTCATTTCAAAATAAATATCAAAATTTGAAAAGAGCAAACGAAAATTTGAGCTCTTTTACCTTGGAATCTTAAAAGAATTATCATTCGATATTATACTAAAAAGATATCTGAATTGTTAAAGTTCCTTCAAATGGTAGTCAATTCCCGCCTGTTATTTCGCTGATGGAGAGCTAGAGTCCCCACTGAGCACCCCACACACCTGCCATTTTTAATTTGCCTAGTGCCATTACCCCACCACTTTAACATGTAGTAATATATTTTTTATTAAAAAGGTCTCTTCATAACAACAACAAAAACCAGCGTTTGTGGTTTAGTGGTAAAATCCATCGTTGCCATCAACCTCTTACTTCATCAGAAGAGTGCGAAACAACCTCGATGGGCCCCGGGTTCGATTCCCGGCGAACGCATTTGTTTTGCTTTTGGGAGTGATGGGAGGTTAAGGGGGTATAAGGGGGTATAAGGGGGTACTAAAGGGGGTACTAGCGGAGGGATTGGGGATTGTTTACTTCTGGGGAGGAGGAGTGGTTTTAGATGGATGCATATTTTTTTGTTTGTTTGGGTTTGACAAGAGGAGCGTGAATGTGGGTTGTTAGGATTGGATTGGGTTGGGTTGATAGAGGATAGTGAGGGATGGATGTTGTATCGAGAATTAAAATGATGATGATTTATTATTATCATATTGAGGTAGAAGATTTTTTTTTTTCTGAGTCGAAGAGATTCTATTGGGCTTCTTCTAATGAGATGGTTGTTAGTACGGGTTGACGTAGGTGATGATGGGAAAGAAGTTGGTCTGAATTAAGGTTTGAATTAATGTTTAAATTGAGTTTGATTGAAGTTTGATTAAAGTTTGATTGAAGTTTAATTGAATTTGTAGTTGAGTATAGTAGATAAATCGTTTATTATCTAACAATCATATTGTATAACAAAAGGAATAACTACAAATAATGCACTTACTGAAATTAAAGGGTGACTGGCTCGAAACATGGTCTGATTTTCGATTCAAAACACAAAAATGTTAATATTTATAATTACCCAAACTTAAAATATGAAGAAGAAAAAACGGTTCCGTGAACTGGTTACTGAAGTGTTGTTGTTCCGGTTAGTAATACCTATGATTTGATGTATATAAAGATGGAATGAAAGGCCGTCAGCAGGTGTCAACACACCCGTTTTCTTGCTATGTCCGGAATTTATTTGCTATCAATTGATCACTTCAGCTTCCATCACTTTGACTTCCATGGCTCGGTCTCCCCTCGCTAACATACATCAACGATCTGCAACCTATAATTCCCCAATACAAGCTTTTCTCTATCAACCCTGGCCATCCTCATCCATTAGATCTCCGAATTCCTCCAGATGATAATTTTGGACTCTCAGAGAGGAATTCAGATTGTTCCTTTGCAGCCAAAGAATGGCTTCACTAACAGCTTGATAGTTCAACCAGCAGTTGGTCCAAAAGAAAGTGAACCCCATCCTACAAACTCCAGCCAGAGAACCAACTCTTGAATCACCTGGGCCTATCAAGATCACACACAATCCATTTGCAATTCAAACTACTCGAGAAGGACCAAAAAAGATGATTCCTTCAAGCTCCACGGTAGCAAAATGGCAGACAGTATTTCAATCCTTGAAGCGTCCGCTTCCCTCAAAATTCCCAAAACCTCCGCGCCAAAAGATTACTATCTCGAAAGTGACGGGAAAAGTGATTCCGTCCAAGAGGCGATCAGCAAATGAAGAAAGCACTGGAAAAGTCACAAAGTCCATATCCATGCGATACCGAATTGGTGATAATCAAGCGAACAAACTCCCGGAAACTCGGTAATGTTATAAGTGCTACTTCAGGGCTCGGCAGCCAAGCTTCATTACCTGCAAAACATGATTTAATAAGCTCTTAATAAGTTACTATAATATCATATCCTACAAATCCAATCATACAGTCTTTCCCGAAGAGTATTAGCCACGATCGAGTCGTATGAGACTGTAATGACATCATTAGAAGATAGAGTCCGAGATCTATGAAACGAGGATGTCAGCGAGCCCTTTCAAGTAAGTGTATGCACCTGCACCGCCTCTAGCAAATTACTCAAGTGTAGACCTCACATCACCATCTCACTCAAGAGCCAGAGGACGAATGATCAGGGTACTCCGTGCTCCGGAGTCCGGAGCAATACACTCGATCAAATGAGCTGTCAGTGTTCGAAAGCAGTATAATATTAATAGTGCGCTCAGTATTTCAAAGTATTCAATTTAATTTATGAAACTTCCAATTATCACACTGGTCTGAGCCATTGAGAACCCAGACATGCACTTCACATCATTACCACCTCACCATTCAAGAATCAAATAGCAAATAGCAAACAACTCAATAAAACCACGAATCTTCATTCTCATTACTCAAAAGTCCATGCATACATTCTTAACAAGCATGTACTCTTCACCATCCGTGTTCACTTCACCTCACTTCACATACAAATTCCCATCTAATCCATCTCCCCTTCCAGCCCACCATTCCATACCATACCATCCATCTATCCACCCATACATCCATTCGTCAAACCCTATTAAAAAGTGCACCCAAGAAGAAGAATGATGATACCAGATCCATCCATCCAACCTTCAGTTTCTGCTTATATCTTTGCGAACACTGACAAGATGTAAGAATCGAAGCTAGCAAATAAATGCAAAAGAGCAAAAAAGTAAAGTTGAGTATAAAAAGGTTTTATATTTCGGGTATCGGGCAAAGTATGTCGATTTATTAGACTTTAAAATAAAGTCAAGTCAAGACAAGAAACCACCATGAACTAAGAACGTTTGTAGGTGATGCATTAAAAAGTCGAATTAAACAGTCGAAACATGATGAAAAATATCGGCGACATAGAATGAATAGAAGGCACTGAAGAAACAGTTTGCTGATTAAGAAGTTGACATAAGTTGAGCTGAGACATGATGCGCAAGAAGTGTGGAAAAGGTTGAAATTCCGAAATACGTTGGAAGATTCCGAAATGAAAGGAGGATAATATTATGTCAAGAGCTATTCATTACGAGCTGGCCCAGAGACGTCTGAAATTGATTCTAATGACCTAGCGTGAGCAAAACAATCTATAATCAGCCGAGATTTCACACTTCGCAAATCTCAATACCAATGTAATAGCAATTAAAAAGCAAGCAGCAAATCCCGTGGAAGAGCGGAAGTAATAAAGGGGACGATATGATTTGAATGGCGGGAAAATGGGATCCGATTCGATTGGATGTAGAAAAAAGGGTTTGTGTGAAATGGGAGAATTGGAAAATAACAAGAAAATAACTACCTCATATTATCCTTTTTCAAATCATCATTCATCTTTTCCAATTGTTCAACAGTAACTCTAGCTTTTGCTAACTATTGATTTGAGTAATACGTTAGTCAATGTTTCCTTTCTTGTGTGTATGAGTATTTGAATCAGGCTGGTATGAAAAGGGAAAGACTGAGTGTCTGTGTACAAGTAAGAGAGGAATTGGGGGTGAGGTATGTGCAAATAGAACCAAGGAAAAGGAGAATAGAACTGGGCAACAGAAGCACTAGAAAAAAGGTTCGCCAACCGAAGCTAACGCGGCTGATGAATTATCATGCTCACTTTCAGGTGTAACCACTGCATCTGTGCTTTCACCCGTTCCCTCGGAATCCTTACCATCGGTATCGGCGAATCCCCTAGAAAAAAGTCCTCCGAATGTTGGTGTTTTTGGTGGGGATGTAGTTGAGAGCTTGGTCTTTATTGTTTCACCATATTGAATTAGCTCAAGTACCTAGTACTATTATAACTACATAATCAGAAGGAAAATTGAACTCATACCTTTGCCTCTGCAAGTTCAGCATCCTTGACTTTAAGTTGAGCTTCTGCTTCTTTCAAACGAGCATCAAGAGTTTCACAATCTTTGCTAGTCTCTTCAAGGAGCTCCGTCATAGATTCATGCATTGTCTTGTAGTCATCCTTGCTAGTCTTAACTTTTTGTTCAAGAGCAGCTTTCTCTTTCTCGAGTTCTGCCTTTGCTGTCTCTAACTGTGATTTGCTAGCTGTAAGCTCTTGGGTGGCCATTGCTGCTTCTTGTTGTGCTGATGCAAGAGCAGTCTCATGTTGGTTCTTGAGAGCCTGTAATTCTTGACGTAAGGCATCAAGTTCGGAAGTATCCAACTTCACATTTCTTGCAGCCTCCAAATCAGCCTCAGCATTGACCTTAGCAATCTTTTCGGCAGCCAAAGCTTGCTTGAGGGCTTCCAATTCATCTTGCGCTGTATATAAAGATTGTTTAGACTTGGCGATCTCATCTTGCAATTCGGCCTCAATAGCCTTTTGTTTCTCAAAATCCGACGAGGCAGTGGCGTGACTAGTTTCATGCTGTTCTTTCAAAGCGGCAATTACTTCATCGTGAGTTGATTGAGCATTAGCGTGCTGGGCTTTCAAAGCGGCAATATCCTCAGCATGACTTTCAAGCAATCTCTCCAACTCCTGTTCGTGAGCTTGCTGAGCACCTTTTTGCGTTTCAAGATCTGAGGAAGCATTAGCCAGTTTGGCTTCATGCTCAGCTTTCAAGGCAGCGATTTGCTCATCATGTGTCGATTGGGCATTAGCATGTTGGGCTTTCAGAGCGGCAATATCCTCAGCATGACTTTGAAGCAATCTCTCCAACTCCTGTTCATGAGCTTGTTGAGCACCTTTTTGGCTTTCGATATTTGACGAAGCAGCAGCCAGTTTGGCTTCATGCTCGGCTCTCAAGGCGGCGACTTCTTCATCATGATTTGACTGAGCATTTTCATGTTGAGCCTTCAATGCGGCGATATCTGCAGCATGGTTCTCAATCAACTTCTCCAACTCTTCATCGTGGGCTTTTTGTGCAATCTTTTGACTCTCGACGTCCGACGAGGCGGTAGCAATATTGGCTTCGTGTTCTACCTTCAAGGCTGCAATAGCTTCTTCATGAGTTGTTTGAACTGAAGCATGTTGAGCCTTCAAGGCGGCGATATCTTCAGCGTGGTTAGAAGTCAATTTCTCCAATTCCTGCTGGTGTGCGGCTTGAGCAGCAGAAGTTGCTTGGCTGTGTGCGTCGTCCAATGCCTTTGCATGAGTCTTCTCAAACTCGGATTTCAAATCGGCAATGGCAACGGCATGACTATGTTCGAGCTGTTGCAATTCTGAGGAGTGAGAAGAATGACTAGCAGATATAGCTCTGTCATGTGCCTCATCCAATGCCTTGGCATGGTTTGTCTTCAACTCTTCCAATGCACGTTGATGGGCCTTTTCATTGATATCGAGCTCAACGATGGCTGCAGCGTAATTTTGTTTTGCCTTCTCGAGTTCTTCTTGATGAGCCTCCAAAATCTCCGTATGGGCCTTGGCGAGTTCCTCATGCTTGGTCTTCAACGCATCAAATTCGTCTCTGATGCCAGAGTCTCCTGATAATGCATCAATCTCCTTTTGATAATCATTCGAAATGGTTTCCAGTTCTTTCAAGTGCTTCTCATTGAGCGTTGAAGTTTCCAATGCATGCTTCTCCAAAAGTTCGGAAATCTCCTTGGTTTTCTCATCTAATGACTGAACAGTTGTTGCAAGCTCCTCCTTGATCTTAATGTGTAATTCATCCTTGCTCTTTTCATCAGAACCAAATTGTTCCAAGGTGTTTTGAAGTGCAATGACTTCCTGCTTGGACTTTTCTAATTCTTCTTTAGCTGCGGTGAGTGCGGATTCGGACTCGGTTCCAGTAGATTGCAAGCCATTGAGTTTTGCAGTCAATTCGACAACTTGCTCTTGTGCAGAAGTAAGGTCCTTTCTGACAGCCTCAGCTTCAGCCTTAGCTTCCGAAATTTCCTTTTCTGACAATGCCAATGCTACGGAGCTCTTTTCGAGACTTTCTTTGAGACTTGTGACCTCACTTTCCAGACTTAGAACCTTCTCGGCATGCGCAGATTCCAAAGATCTTTGAGCCTCGAGAACTTCATCAAGTTGTTTTTGAACAGCAGCTAAGCTCACTTCGTGTTTTGTAGTCAATTCAGCAATCTGATTTTCATAAGTAGAGGAAGCATCAGTATTGCCCTTCGCAAGCTCCTCCGAATGAGTGGACTTCAATGCATCAAGAGCAATAGTATGCTCTTCGGTCAAAGTCTTCTTCAATTCTTCCAAAGCGCTTGCATGTTCGCCAGCTTGGGATTCAAGCTGCTTTTGGATGGCGGATAGATTCTCTTCATGTTTATTGGTCAACTCAGAAATTTGTGTTTCATAAGTTGAGGAAGCATCGGTATTTCCTCTTGAAAGTTCTTCCGAATGGGCAGACTTCAATGCCTCCATAGCAGCATTGTGCTCCTCCGCCAAGGTCTTCTTCAACTCTTCCAGAGAGTCTGCATGCTTACTGGCCTTGGACTCGAAGTCTAATTCTAAGGCTTTGACTTTCTCATCATGCTCGGCCTGTAAAGCTTTCAATGATTCAGTTGCAGCCGCACATTCTGCAATAGCTTGCTCGAGCTGAACTTTCAAATCTGTGATTTCAGCCTCTTTCTCGGCAGCTGCAGCGATAGCACTGGCATTTGCTTCTCTAGCGGCAGCTAATTCTGCATTGACTGCATCTAAAGCATTTGCGTGCTCGCTGACATGTGTTTCTTTGGCAGCCGCTAACTCAGCGTTTAATGCTTCCAAGGCAGCACTGTGTTCAGCCTTTAACTTTTCTAAAGCTTCTACATGCTCAGTGGCGCCTCTAGAAGACGCAGCTTCTTTTGCCTCCTCAATAGCCGCTAAAGAAGCTTCCTGAGCTGCTGCCTTGGCATTCTCGGCTTCCACCAATTGGGCCTGCAAATTCTCTAAAATGGCTTTGTGATCAGCATTGAGCTTCTCGACAAGTTCGTTGTGGGTTGCGCGGATGGTTTCCTCGGCATCCGAAATATGTTTCGACTCTTCTTCAGCTGCTTTGCCAAGATCAAGAAGTCTTTCTTGCGATGTGGTAATTTCCTTCTTCAATTCTTCAACCTTGGTTTCGCTCTCCGCCAATTTTGTCTTCAACTCTTCGACTTCTTTTGTGGATGCGGCCGCAGTCGCAGTCGCAGATGGTGTTCCACTGACGGAGCGAGAGGATGACAATACTGACGGCTTTGGTGCTGAGTGGGTCGATGTACCACTTTGAAGAGCATTAAGACGCTTTCTAGCTTCCGAAACTGCACCGCCGCTGCTAAGAGCGCTAATTGAAGGCTTGGAAGAGTGTGTTGGGCGAGTGGTAGTAGTGCTATCTAATTATCAGTACTGGACACGCCCATATTCACAAAATTAAACTATGATAGGACTTACGTAGAAGAACTCGTTGGCTTTGGGGCAGTTGTACTAGCAGTTTTCACAGCCTTTGGACTGGTTTGACCAGTTGCTGTCGCCGATGCAACAGGTTTTCTTGCGGTTGTTGCTGCTGCTGTGGTTGTAGTGGTAGTAGCATGCATAGAGACAGGTCTGGCCCGGGCTTCAGCCGCTGTACCAGGCGTCTTCGAAGTATTGGTATGGCTTGGTGCAAGAGAAACTCGTCGTGTGGAGGTAGTGGCAGGTTTTTTCTCGTCTGCATGAGTTCCAGCAGCAGATGGAGCTCTATGACTAGCACTGGAAGATGTAGCTCCTGTTGCACTGCCTGTAGGCTTTCGCACAACAGATCCAGTTGCTGGGCGCGTTGGGGGTTTGCTCAAACCTCCTGTAGTTTTGGTTGCGGATGAAGATGTGGGTTTGATCCCAGAAGAGGCCGTGGGTCTTGTTGCGCTTCCTGAAATTGGACGTCTTGGTGCCGCAGATGAGCCAGCTCTTTTGGGAAGTACATTTTCCTTCTTCACACCACTTATAGCTCCTGTTGCGGTCTTGCCTCCATCGTTGCTCTTGACAGATTCCTTCTCTGTCTCAGTATCTACTTCCGATCCTGCTCCGGTAGTTTCCTCTGGTACAGCATCTGCGGTGCCCTCAATGGGAGCTTCAACAGGGGTGATAGGAGTGACAGGAGTATCATCTAATGTATCCAGAGGTGATTCTTCTGGCTTGAAAGTCTCTTGGGGAATAACTGGGCTCTCAACGTCCGCCATATTGACAATAATCGAGGAAGAAGGAGATTGTAAAACGAAGGACTAATATTTGCGACTATAGTTGTAAAGATCAAAATCAGTCAGCGATATTCATTTATGATTCATCAATGACCATTTCCCCAACCCAATGTTCCTAGCCTCACATGTGCATATGTACTCCACCAAACAGCGCGACATGTAACATATCATTGATCAATGGAATGTCCCAAATCTCACTTGGTAGCGCAAAAGGTTGAATCTGCCAAACAGATAGATACACCAAAACCCTCAATGTGACTCGAGACTTACGACGTGTTCAATCGCAGCTCAATATGAAGCACGCCTATCTTGCAACAGTGTTCTCCAATTGCGCAAATTCCAGTGCTCCAATGGATGAATGTGAGATTTGGGCTTCTATTCGGGATTGGATTGGCTATCAAAAATAACTGACCTGGATCTTTATCTTTCCCTATCTCTCTCTCTCCCAATTTCTCTTGGGTATCTCAAACACTTAATAGATTGATTTATGAAGTTTGAGTAAAGGAAAGTAAGTATCAGAAAATGATGTGCAATGCTAAAATAAGAATTGATCAATGCAAGTTGGTGAGAATTCAGGGACCAGAGAGGGAAATTGAAGGCATTGAGCTTGTTGACTTCTAGAAGAGAGCAGTTAAATTTTAGAGGGGACTTGCCCCTGCGGCCGATTTACATGGACCCACCATATTTAATCACGTATCTAACGAAATTAACCCGTATTGGACAGACAACGTTATGAAAAGAAAAAAAGTATACCTACTTAACTTATTGGAATTCACTGAGTAGATATGAGAATTTATTTGATCGTCATTATAAAGGAAAAGGAAATCAAAGACATATAAGTACATTTCTGACATGTGTTAGGTTTGATAACCGTATCGCTTGTTGCTAAAGAACCAGATCAACGCCAACCGTTTGAGATCATGTCGTGAAACATTACTGCCATCGAGTCATCTGCATTATCTCTTTTATGTCACTGCAAAAAGAAATTGTTCAAATGAAATAAATACTCAGTAGATAGGGGGTGTCTTGGAAAGCCTCACATCAAAGCTTTTTCCATCTTCACCGACATCAGTTTGGATATTATTGGCAGAGTGCTTGAGCCCCTGAGAGATTGAGCAAAATAATAATTTGTATTTACAGATAAGTTCCCCTTTTCCCATATGTTCGTTGTTCGGTACCAGAAAACTGCTTCGGACATCGAAGTCATACTAGCTTTTCGCACCTAAAAATATATATGCCAGTATGTATTTCATTCATTTGGTCCATTGTAGCTCCACGTCTTGCAAGCTCCAGCAAATGCAAAGCTCCTTCAAAAATAGTTACTGTTTGATAAATAGCGATATTTGTTACCCATTCCTTCCATATGTTAGCTGGCCACATAATAGTCGTAAAGTCGTAAATTGAAAAGTCATAATGACCCTCCAATGAGAATTAATAATTTTGTCGTTAGAGATGACCGAAGAGGTTCGTTTGAGTTAGTCGGTGAAGATGTCAAAAAGTCACACAAACCTTCCGATTCTACTTCATCTCGCTCAAGTGGATTCCATTACTTGAATTGGTATCATTGTGCAATGTAGTAGAAGCCTTGAAGATAATTTGTGCTTCCTCTTGTAGTACTTTGTCTCGTGCCAGCTGTGTTAATGCTCTTGGTCTTTGCATTCGTGGAATCCAGTGTTCGATTTGGCGTAATTGTATCGTGGTTTCTGCTATTGCCCAACCTATTCCTATCAGTATCGTTTTGTATAAAGTTGGAAGGTAAAAACAAACCTACAACGAAGAGACCCAGGTTGCGAAACAAAGATGGCGGAAGACCATGACTACCAAAGAAGAGAGTAACCGGGGGCAAGAGTATTCGAAGAGCATTATTAACAAATGGCTCATCCATACTCATGATACCGTTCCATGAATTCGCGGCCTCAGCCGCTTTCCCAAGACTTTCTCGAATACCAGTTGCTGTAAAGCTGGCCTGTTCAAGACTTTCCGAGTGATCCTGGATCAAGGTGGTCATATTCACGACAACATTACTCAGTGTATCGAACCTCTGTAAACGTCAGTGCTATTTTGTGTATCATGGAACAAAGGAGTATTACCTGGTCCAAAGTGTCTTGTCTATCACTCATGGATGTGATCACAGGAATCAAGAGATCCTACATATAATCAGTCATGTCACCTGAATGTTCCGTGTAACTTACAATTGCGTAAGTCAGTCTCTCGAAAGATGATTCGGCGTTTTCTGCCAATGCGTTGATGTTTTCCAATCTTGATTTTGCAGTTCCAGATGTGGCCACAAGAGCCTGTTCTTGTGCAGCGGCCATCTCGGCATTGCTTTGAAGAACAGTATCGACGGCATTCTCCATCACTCGTTGAATATCACCAGTACTGCCAAGTATTGATCGAAGCGCACTTGCAACATCCTACATAGATGAGTCAGTTTTGCAGCACATAATCCAGATTAGTAGTGAACTCACCAATGCCTCTAATGAAATGACCTCGAATGCTCCTTCAACCTTGGTTTTGAGTGCCTCAGCCTGCGTCATGACTCCTTCAAAATAAGAATCTGCAGTACTAGCATGATCTGCCATATTTTTCTTGAGATCATGGAGGTCGTTCTCGAGGTCTGCCGCAAATTGACTCATGATCTCCACAAGCTTTTTTTGCAGAAGAATAGATTGATCTGAAGATAATTAGGCAGGTTCTTGTGGACTGACTGACGACATACCTTTGTCAATATCAGATCGAGCAGCTTGACAGATCAAAAGACAGTTATCCCGATAACTAGTCCAACTCAGCCAATGAGAAGGGTCTTTACCAAGTCCCTTCAAGCAGGCTCCAACCTCATTCTGTGATACTTTTAATTTTCCTTCTGCTTCTTGCGAAGCGCGTAATAAAGATGGAAGTCGGAAAAGCTCGCAAGCATCAGGAACGACCATACTACTACGTTCCATATCACAAATGGCGAGGCTTGCAGCAAGGCTCTCCACATAGTGCCTCTGAACACGCCCACTATATAAATCGTATTCTTTTTGATTAATGTCTTCCAAACCTTCACAATTGCTCATTAAAAGCTGTGCAGCTACTCGATGGCAAATCGGTTCTTCCTCTAGTCTCTTTAACTCAAGCATTGCACTGGAGTATAATTCATCGTTGCGAGATCGGGCATTTACCAGCTCCGACTTAGTATTCTGGTGTTGCTTTCTTCCAATTTGTCGTTGGCCAGGAGTGGAATCGTCGACAACTTTGGACTTCCATCCGAAGGCAGATACTGATACTAACCATGTTCCAAGGAGAAGGAGTTTGAGAAGTAGCATCTTGAAACTTTGATGGTGCTTTGGGGGTCTTCGAGTTTTCAAAGTTATGGACCAGCAGTAAATTTGAGTCGAGTCTCAGAAGCAAGGTAAAGATCAGAAAACGATAGATCGGAGAACTTTCTCAAGGTTTGCACGTCGTGAATTAAGGAAGCTGGAGATAATTCAATAAGAAACAGATAATGGAGATAGAATAGGTTGAAGTCTTCGAGAAAGAAGAAAGTCACTGGCGTTGGAAAGGGTTATTATTATTAAAGATTTGAAGATAGAAGAGTTGAAGAGAAAGGGCGAGGACAGAAGAGATCGAGAAAACTGAATTAGAAGACGCTATCTTCTTCGTCGGGGCAGAAACAGAACATGAACAGATCTGGAGGGAGTGAATTATATGAAATTGGAAAGAGGGTGAATTGAGGAGGGGATTTGTCTTCCTTCCTAAAGTGACATGTAATTGTGATGCATTTGAAGACGTTCGATTACCTCGATACTTTTCACCTTTGGACTTTTAAAGAAAATTTCTGGTACACGAATTAAGAGTTATAACTTTAAGAGCCCATTCATTCTATTCGATCGAATTTGGAAATTTGGACCATTTTTCACCACCCCAATATCTACGCGTTTTCATCTGGTGTTCAAGACATGAGAACATAACTCAAGTCCACGAGATCACGTGATATATTAAATACCCGCTAACCACATTTAATCCAACCTCAAATTCTATCGACGGCGACCCTAGCAACAAAACAGCAGCAATCCACCCACCATGTTGTCGACCGCTCGATCTAAAGGCATAAGCCAAGTCCTCACATCCACTCCCTCCGTATCAATCCCTTCATTTCTCCTCCCCGCATTCCCAATCGCCTCGCGATCCTTTTCCGCATCAACATGTCGAAACTCTCACATTGGAAGTGCAGTATTATCTATTCCTCCAGAAGTAACCTTTAAAGTTATACCACCACCTCCGCCGGCGAGAGGCTCTGCGGTCGCTGGAAGACCGGTGGTCAAAATTGAGGGGCCATTGGGAAAAATGTCCATGTCAATCGAGCCATTTATTAAAATCGAACATGATGAGAATACACGGAAAGCAACTGTCAGAGTGGAGGATAGAGAAGTAAAAAACCAAAGAGCTATGTGGGGTAAGCATTTCCCCTCTGTGTCCAATCTATATTTTGTCTCGCAGTTTGCTAACAAGTCCCCGTAGGAACCACCCGCGCCTACCTCCAAAATCATATACTCGGCGTCTCTGAAGGCCACAATGCTATTCTCCGCCTTGTCGGTGTTGGATACCGTGCCACAGTCGAACCCGCCTCCAATGTGACAACCAAAACTCCCGAATTCGAAGGCCAGCAATTTGTCGTCTTAAAAGTAGGATATTCTCATCCCATTGAATTACCCGTTCCAAGGTTCGTGAAAGCAAGTACACCACAACCTACACGTATATTGTTAGAAGGACCAGAGAAGGAAGTTGTATTGCTCTTTGCGGCGCAAATTAGAAAGTGGAGAGTTCCAGAACCATATAAAGGAAAGGGAATCTTTGTTAATGGGGAAGAGATTAAGTTGAAGAATAAGAAGATTAAGTAGGGGTTGAATATCAAGATCATTGGTAGGGAGATAATGTCACTTCTAGATCTCGCAGATATATCTGTGACAATGATGTACAAGCGTGTAGAAAGTATCATCGCTGACATTCATGATGAATATAAAAATATATGTACAATTTATTTCTTGGCCTCCAAAACTTCCTTAACTACTTCTAGAACATGACCGTGAATGGCCGCTGGAGCTGCAACAACACCTTTGTTTTCGGCCAAAGTTCTTCCTTTACTGAAATCCAATCTACGTCCAACCGAATCAGTAACTTGTCCGCCTGCCTCTCTCACGATAAGGTCTCCAGCAGCATGATCCCAGATCTTTTCTTGGTAAGTCGCGCTAACTGGAAGTCTGAGGTAGATATCTCCAGCGCCTCTAGCAATTGAACCATATTTGGCTTGGGAATCCATACGAACACTGGCTTTGGTGACACCCAATTTGGTAGCAATAGCATGTTGATCGCCATGAGAAGAGTGACCGGCTTCAACACTCTCACAGAAAGTAGCTTGGGTCAAGTCCGTAACTGGCTTCATCTGAATAGATTGGCCTTTGGCTAATGCTCCAGTACCCAACGGTCGACTTGTAGCACCTTGTCCCAATACGGCTGAGAATAAAACACCCTTTCCTTCATCATCTGATGCATCCTTACCAGCATCAGCTGATAATGGAGCGGAATCATCGACTGGAAGGTTAGGACATCCAAGAACACCGACCTTGACATCTCCATCAACCATCAATGCTAAACAAACGGCATATTGACCACCTCTCAAAAACCCCTTTGTTCCATCGATAGGATCCAAAGCCCAAATTCTTCCTTTAGCTCCACCGGCACTGTTTCCGGCATCGATAGCATCCAACATAGCATCCACACTTTCCACTGGACCACCTAAAACCTTCTCAGCCTCAGGGTCCGAAAGTTTAGAAGCTTCGACCAATTCCCAAATCTGATCTCTCAATTTAGAATTTTCTCTCAAATCACTAGCTTCCTCTTCTCCTACAACCTCATCATTAGGGAAGTTCTTCTTGATAGCTTGGATAATCAAAGCTTGAGCTCCAAAATCTCCAATTGTGACAGGTGATTTGTCGTCTTTGGATAATGTTCCTTTTGATTTTTCATGGAAGACCTTTTTGGTCAAGATAGCTGCTCTTTGAACGGCCAATTGAGCCACTTCTAATTCTTTGCTGTAGTTAGACATTTTGGAAGTCGAAGCTGTAGAGAGTGGTTTGATATGTGTAGGAGAGAAGTGATGAGATATGAGAGTAACCCGGGGCCAAAATTTATTTGTAATGAAAGCCAGTATGACAAGCAGAATAGATGTGAATAGAATTCTTTTTGGTGAAAAGTAATTGAAAGAGGGATTATTCTTGATTGAAGTCTTTGACATGAATTTATTGATTGTAGGTAGATATGTGAAAGGAAATCTGGAGCGAATCGAGGGGTATTTCAATCTCTTTATTGTCGTCCCAATTTTCTTGGTGGGGTTTTTCCAAAGACTAGGTACACTCGGTACACCAGTACGTGCCAGGTACTACGCAAGCTCGAGGCAAGCAATCAAGCAGGAAGTAAGACTGAAGCTACTGCGGGCGGCACGGGCCTTGGGTCTTCCTATCATACCTAGGTCGGAGTGAGTGGTAGGGTAGGTAAAGCATAAACTTGATTCATTATTGCAGGGGGGTTTGCTTCACAGCTCATCTAGTCATTTATTATTACTTTTTGTAGTGAACAGCAACCAAATAACCGCCGTAACGTAAATAAATAAATAAAAGGGAAGGAAACCTTCAATTTGTTATTATTTATCACATTCCTCATCAACATCAACATCAATCTGAAATTACGGCACCAAGAGAGTGTCACTCAGTGTCACTATCTCAGCCGCCAAAATGAATACAACCAAAAGAAAATTCAACGCCCTCCTTAATGGCTTGGGAAGCAAAAAGTCGGATTCCTCCTTATCAGCACACGAAGTAAACAAGACACCCGAAAAACCTCAAAATGATACCGATTCCAATATGAAGAAGCCACGAATTTCATATTCATCTTCAAACGCGACTCGATTATCTTCTTTAACTCGCGCATCATCTGCGACCCCATCCGAATTTGATAGCGCCCGTCAAAGATTGGCACCCGTTCATAAACTCTCTGCCACTCCCGTCTCGCCGGCAGAACCGCCCAAATGGACCCCATATGATCGCGGGGAATTTCTCAAAAGATTAAAATCTTTCTCGAATCTAACGGATTGGACGCCAAAACCAGCAAAGGTTAATGAAGTGGAATGGGCGAAGAGAGGATGGGTTTGCCAGAAGAAGGAGAGAGTTCGATGTTGTTTCTGCAATGTGGAGATTTTGGTTAAGCTAAATAAGAAAGAAGAAGACGGGAAAGAGAAGGAAGTTTATATCGCGGAAAACATTGGTAGGGGGTTTCTTTCTATCGCAGATTCTCGGAGATTTAGCGCTAACTAATTCAGTAGAAAATGCGCTGGTCGATAAATATGTTGAACTTATTGTCGCGTCTCATGATGAGAGTTGTCCATGGAGACAGAGAGGATGCGATGGTACGTTAAAAGTCCCCCTTTCTCGCGCTCAGTACTAATTCTACCCTAGATGTTATATTCAAGCTACCCCTCAATAAACCTGCAGTTACCATACAAACCCTTCGCGAACGTTACGATGAACTCCAACAAAGAATCGATCACCTACCATACCTCTCTAATATGTCACCTCCTGAAGGCCTTGATATTGATCGTGTTACAAGCTATTTTCCCCAAGAATTTCTCCAATCATCTCCTGGATCGGGGCAAATAAACTCTCCGGACAATATCAATAAAGTGGCTTTAATGATGTCTCTTTGTGGCTGGCAAGGTCACAAGCATGATCGTCTTGGTCAACAACTCGAATCCGTCTCATGTCAAACATGTTACCGAATTCTTGGCCTCTGGATGTTCAAAAGTAGATCTATGTCTGCTACAGGTGTAGAAACCGAGCCAGCTATTGTTCCTGGTCTCGATCCTATCGCCCAACATCGCGAATATTGTCCTTGGCGCAACCCGGTATCACAAAATGGACTTGCTGCTATGCAAAATCAGAAACTAAGAGCGCTTGCGGGATGGGAAGTTGTGCTACGAGTGTTGAAGAGTGAGCATGGGTTGAGAGTTGGTAGAGAAAAGAATGAAAAGGGTTCAAGGAAAAGTTATATCGCACCTGCAACGACCGAGAGTATCGATGAGAATGGTAATGATTTAGCGCCTGATTTCGCAGATGAAGAGGATGCGAAGAGTATTAGGGATGCAAAGGATAAGGATTTAATGACGAGATTGAGAAGGGTGAAGACATTTATTGCATTGAAGAAGCGACCCAGTGGAGACGTCAAAACCAAGAGGTTTAGTGCTACTTGATCGCAGGCATAGGAGGTATTTTGCTAAAGGCAAAAAGTGGAGAAGTGAATTAACGATATACGATCACGAGTAGGAGAGCTTATGGGTATTATTTTCATTGCGTTGGCGTTGTAGTGGAGTTCATTTCCTTCATGCTTGCATCTAGCTCAGGTCAACAGGTGTAAGGGGGTACTGGTATGGCTGCACACGCTCATTTATTGAAAGATTGACAATCGTCCTCTGTCGAAAGTGCAGCGGTATGGTATATTTTCATTATTGGATTTTGGGCGGAAGGATTGTAATATATCGGAATATTTGCTTTAACAATGAGATAGGGTAACCTTATTTGGGACATGTGCAGTATAATATAATATTTGCAAGATTGGGCGTCGGGTTGCCTCTTAATGTGATGTGAGATTATAATGTTTGTGCTGTGTATTCTGAGCTTGATAGATACCCTCTCTGGTTTCGTAATGTGTCTCGCCTCCTTCGTTAAGGTTCATTCTTACCCCTATCCTACCCCCCGCGCACGAAAAAAATCATAGTCGCCTACTCAGTGTCCCGTCCGTCCATACACCCACTGGTGGGCTCTTCTAGTAGCCTATTTATAAATGCACCTCGAAAGCCACTAGAGACTTGGTCGTTCGTAAAGTTTTCCGGTCATGTCTTATCCGGAAATGTACCCCGTGAAAAATGCCTAGTACATCGATTCCATTAACACCGCAAATTTTCTAGTATCCAGTATTGAAAAGCGATTTGCTGTCGGTCGATCGTGGATATGGAGATATCGGTATTTTGGCCCTGGTTTTGCTATTGCGGGGATTAGAAACCTCCGTCGCGGACTTGTCTTGTAGCGTAGGACTGTTTTATATATCATGTCATTCATACTAGTTATTGGAGTTCTTCACTTACTTCCATTTCACATATCATATTCAACTTTACAAATACTCTAATCTTGTCTTTTGAATTGATTTATCGGATTCTGGAATGGGTCTATGACATCACTATTTATATAGGTGTAACACGGCTTATATTTCATATCTCGATACAACATCGTCGTGAATTCGCTATTGATCGCATATTCAAGTGCTTAGGGGGGAGCGATTATATATCAATCATTGTTATAGACTTCGAATAACACACAACACGACCACGTACCTGCTATATCATCTTACAGTGTAATCAGTGTACACTCAACTTAGATTCCTCAGGCCTAATCCTAGTACCGCACTACCCACTTATAAACAACCCCTTCTCCACCCTCTCCTCCGAAAATGTCCACCAAACCCACCACCTCAGCCGGAAAACCCCACATCCTTATTTCGGGCGCCAGCATCGCCGGTCCAGTTCTCGCCTACTGGCTCAACCGCGCCTCAATAACCACCACCATTATCGAACGATCTCCTTCTCTTCGTTCCGCCGGTCAAGGAATTGATATTCGAGGCCCCGCTCGTACAGTCATATCACGAATGGGTCTCGAATCCACTATTCGCTCCAAAGTAACCCATGAAGTTGGTCTTCAATTTGTTGACAAAAACGGTACTCCCAAAGCTACTTTTCCTGTGGAGGAAAATGGAAATTCCTTCACGAGTGATATTGAGATAGTTCGAGGAGATTTGGCCGAGATTTTTTATAACAGTACAAAGGAAACGTGTGAGTATATTTGGGATGATCATGTTACGAAACTTGAAGAGGTAAATGAGGGAGTCCTTGTTACTTTTGCAAAAGGTGAACAGAGAATCTTTGATTTGGTTGTGGGAGCAGATGGAATGCGTTCGAAGACTAGACGCCTAGTTATTCCCCTTCCAAACGATGGGTTGAAATCATTGTATCAATACTCGTCATATTTCACCATTCCCAAAGAATCTCATGATGATGCATGGGGTAAGTGGTATAATTCTTCTCGTGGACGTTTGATATTAATGCGTCCGGATAATATACATGAGAGTACTACTACACGGGCATATCTCAGTATTACCGATCCCAACAAAACATGCAAGTTAGTCAAATATCTGGAAATGACACCCGAAGAACAAAAACGTGCTTGGAGAGAAGAAATGGCTGATATGGGATGGGAGATTGAGAGAGTTTTGGATGGAATGGATAAAGCACCAGATTACTACATGCAAGAAATCGCCCAAGTAAATCCGCCTCAATTTTACAAAGGGAAAGTTGCCCTGGTGGGAGATGCAGGATATTGTCCCTCGCCTATCTCGGGAATGGGCACCAGTTCGGCTATTCTAGGTGCGTATTATCTTGCGGGAGAACTAGGAGCTTGCAAGGGAAATTGGGAAGAAGGATTGCGAAGATATGAAGAGAAGATGAGGCCGTTTGTGGAAGGGGTACAGAAACTTCCTCCAGGAGCTCCCGGGATATTGAATCCACAGACGGAGTGGGGGATTACGATTTTGTATAGGGTTTTGGGTTTGGTGTCTTGGACGGGGGTGGCGGGGTGGTTGGGAGGTATTTTTTCGAAGGGAGATGAAAGTTTGGTAGAGTATGAGTGGAGTGATGGTGGAGGGGAAATTTTTTAGGCATGGGTTGTTTATGTTTGTTGTATGCATAAGTGGAGATTATTACAGGCGCGGAATCAATTGGATATGTTGCATTATAGCGAAAATGGGAAATCTCTGCTCTTTATGTTATCATTTCCAAACACATACTGACTTTCAGTTTCTTATTGTATTATATGCTTGAAATCATCACCAACACCTATCCTCTCATTTTTTGTTTCATTATGACATCTTCCTTTCCGCTCAAATATTATAAGAAAATTCAATATTCCTTCTAGTTTTAAGAACATATTCAAATGAGATCTCATCCCCAATCCAAATCATATACTCAAACCAAGGCATACATCAATCAAGCTTAATCTATCTACAATTAGTGAATTATTCAAATTTACAAGAATCCTGAATTCTACAAACCTCTAATTACTCCCTTCTATACCCGTATCGAAAATCTACTTTTAGGAATAAGTATAAAATCATATAGTTGATTGTCGGAGAGAAAGAGAGATAGAGATTCGCTTGTGTGAAATACTTATACACTAGGTAGCTGGTATGATTTCAATTATAACAGTAAGTAGTCTTCACTAGGTGCTCACTAACTTGAATTTGGAAACAAAGAGTCATTTTTAGATAAGTAAGTGAGTGGGCGGTGTTTCTTATGTTTTCGTTTTAGGGAATGATTTCTGTTATTGGTGTAGTGGAGAGTAATGATGTTTATTCATAGGTAAGTGATGTACAGATGTTTGGAAATTTGAATAGAATAGATTTCTCTATGTTTAGCTGTTACTAGGCAGTGTTGATAATAGGTTGAGGTAGGTTGTATGCGAACATTAAATGTAAAGATAGATGTCCTTGGTGATGATAGAGTGGTATGTTGAATCGAGGTTGGAGGGCGAAAGCGAGGGTTAGTTAGAGAGGCAGAGGTGAACCGTATAGATGATATTGATTGACAAGTTTTCGTCGAGTATATACCTCGGTAGGGATGACTATTGGGGTTAAGAAAAGAAGGGGATGGAAGATAATGAACACTCTGATGGAAATATCTTCGATAGTAAATCACACAATCAATATCTTTTAAGTCATCTCAAGTTTCAATCTATATTAGATACGTTACTTATTTGAATCCTAAAGGAATTCTATGCTTCTTAAGTTATGGACTTGCGTTTAATTTTCAATAAATCTTGATGTTTACTTACGAATCTAATCACCCTAGTCTGGACTGAATCGAAATGAAACTCTCTTTCGTCATTTCCAACTCGCTTCGAAAACAGATAGCCCTAGACAAAGTATCTAATGGTCCGAATTGTAGGCCAACAAGTAAGAACCATGAAATGTTCAAGTCTGTTTATACATTTAAATCGCTCTAGAGATTGAATCATTTTCAGTGATCAAAGAGATTTGAAACAATAAACATTTGAAATCGATAGTAGTATTTTCAGAATCTTAAGAGTCGATAGATAGAGTCTTAAATTAAATTATAGTCTCGAGAGGTATTACTTTAGAGCACTTGTATCTGAGAGTGAGAGTAAGAATATAGAGATAGAATGAAAGTCTTATATGAACTTCTCTTTTACTTGTCTTTTTAACTCTATGATTGTCTGAATTGATATGAGTATCTTGATTCATGTTGATATTCTAGTTGATATGATTGTCTCAATTCATGTCATTGTCTCAGTTAATATAAATGTCCCAAATAATATAATTGTTCCAAGTAATATCATTACTTCAGTTGATATGAATATCTCAATTGCTATGATTGTTTCAGTTGATGTGATTGATCTAGTTAACATGAGTATTCTAATTTTCATGATTATTCTAGACTATTAACAGCTCAATTAATATTAGTATCTCAATTCATAGTATGTAATCACGTTCGTATTGAGAGATGCTATGCTGTAAATAGCCAAAATATTTCCGCAAAAACCTCGATACAATGAGTTTATCGCTTGCCTCTGAAACATTGAAAGGGTGTCGTCTAACTGTGAGTCGAAGAAGTAGTACTTAATTAATATCACGGTATACGATATCTCACTCCTTCAAGATGACAGTTGATGTATAATTATTAGACTATCAAGACATGATTCTACCCATACAAGCCATTTTCAAGTTCAGATACGAAAGTGGGAGTATAATGAACGCTGAACAATGCCTTGCTTCAAAGACTAATAATAAGTCAACTACCCCACTTTCTGACCACCCCTCTTGTTGGCCACCTTGAAAATTTTCATTTCTACAAGCAACCTATCCTCTTATATCTTTAATAATTCTATAACACCTAATTCAATTGATTGAAAATTTGAATATATTATTATCTATACTATGTCGAAGGGTTATACTGAAAATGACATTAATTCGGCTTTACGTGTAGTTGTAAATGGTAATTCAGTTCGAAAAGCTGCTTTGGATTTCGGGATTCCAAGAGCTACTCTTGGAAGTCGTATAAATGGCCACCTATCTTATAAAAAAGGGTTTCAACATATACAAAAGATTGCCCCGATTCAAGAGAAACGATTAGCAGATTAAATATTAGTACAAGAGTCTTTGGGTACTAGTCCTACACATTATCAAATTCGTGAAATTGGGGAGTACCTTCTCGATATTAGAGGAAGTGATTTTACACTTGGAAAGCGATGAGTACAAAACTTTTTCAAAAGGAATCTAGAGATCAAGACTAAAAGACAATTTAAAATCGATTCTGCACGTGTTTCAGGTGCAACAATTGATATTATTAGTCAATGGTTCCCAAAGTTGGATTTACCAGCAATCAAGCATATTAAGCCCGAATATAGGTACAATATGGATGAAGCAGGTATAATGGAAGGTCAAGGTCTAAATGGACTAGTCTTAGGGAGTGCTGAGCGTTGTTTTATTCAGAAAAAGGAACCTGGTTCTAGAAATTGGATATCATTCATTGAATGCATTTCGGCTATTGGAAAAGCACTTGATCCCCTCCTTATTTATAAGGGAAAATCAGTACAACAACAATGGTTTCCAGTAGATTTGGATTCCTATAAGGGTTGGCATTTTACTGCTACAGATAATAGATGGACTACCAATGCTACTTGCCTAGAATGGCTTAAAAAGGTCTTTATTCCTCAAACTACTCCTTCTCAGCCAGATGAGCCAAGACTTCTTATATTGGATGGACACGGAAGCCATGAAACCACTGAATTTATGATTGAATGCTTCAAGCATAATATACACCTCTTATTTTTACCACCACATACATCACATATCCTACAACCTCTTGATTTATCTGTTTTCTCACCTCTCAAAAGATCTTATAGATACTACCTCAATAAATTGAATTCTTTATCAGAATCTGGTATAGTTGGGAAGCAAAACTTTCTTTTATGCTATGAAAAAGCAAGAAAGGATAGTTTAACAATTCCTAATATACTAGCTGGATGGAAAGCATCAGGTTTATGGCCTCAAAATCGCACTAAGCCTATTATGTCCAGATTGTTGCTTGAGAACAGCAATAAAGGGGTTTTGGATCGGAATCTATTCTTTGATGATAATCTTGAATATCAATGGAATAAAGGGACATCACTTGTTGATCTAAAAACTCCTCAAAAAGCTAGTGATTTATGGGAATATGCATATATATTAACCCAAGAAAAAGAAATTGATCTTCCAACTCGTCGTCAACTTTTTCGAAAGATTACTAAAGCTTTTGATGCTAAAGATTATCAAATTATGCAAGCAGAATATCGAATAAAGCAATTGGAATATAAATTAGATCAAACTATACCTAGAAAAAGGCGTATGGTCAAGACTAGTCCAAATTCGAAGTTTTCAGAGATCAAAGCTATCAAGACTACGCAAATCGAAGCTGGAGATCGTGAAATTGATATAGAGGACTCTAATAGTGTTTATAAAAGTGATACTACAGGGGATTGTATTGAAATTGTATAGTTGTTGAGTTATTTAACTTTAAATATCAATATAAATATTTTTTTAAGGTGGCCAACAAGAGGGGTGGCCAGAAAGTGGGGTAGTTGACTTACGATTAGATATAATGACCGGACCCAAACTCTTAATATAAAGTAATAAAGATATATATAGGTATTAAACGGATTGACTGATATAGAAAATTGACGATTTATTCTTAAATGAATCTCCGAAACACTCTGTCTGAGATGACATGTTTGAAGTAGATGCATTTTAGGCTCGAGTCGAGTGAGATGTTAATTTTTCTTGAGGGCGAAACCCTCAAGAAAAATTCAAGCGCTGTGTTTTAGTTAGGTATTTCGAGAGAAGATCAAAATCGGACCATAGTTCGAATCGAGCGTGGGAAGAATCGCCTCGGCATTTCATCATTCTTTTGGGGAGGGGAGGGGGAAGATCTAGTTTCGTTTCCCTCTGATTTCTGCAACGCTAAAAGCAGCAGAAGCAAAAACCCCCTTTCAGCTCGCTTCTCTGTTGGTTTCCCCAACCCCACCAAATCGAAACATCAAAAATTTCAACTGATCGATTCTCAGCCATTTCTCAATGAAATCGCATGATTCTGGAAGCAAAAGAAATGCAAAAGAATGTTGAGGACCGTGGGATTCGAACCCACGCTCTTTCGAATTGCGGTCCGATTTTGATCTTCTCTCGAAGTACCTAAACACAACGCCTTAACCACTCGGCCAGATCCCCTTGATTCGATGTCAGAGGTACAATAATTGGTATTATAATGCTCGCAAAACACAGATTAGCTGTAACCAGAATGATATCCTATCAATCGAAGTTTTAATCTAATTTTCAATATTTTATGGATCCAGTCGGTCACCAGATTTTGTGCATGGACCACTGGTCGGGATTTTGTCGGAACCGATTAAGCCTTTCTGCAAGGCTGAAAATAAAATTTACCTACAGCTATCCCATCCCACCAGCTCCTCAAACAGCGAACCACTGCAAGAGCAAACCATAACAAGAACAAACTTCACTCGACAAAATGGCAGATATGGATGAGGATGCGCCCATTAATTCCCTTCACAATCAACCAAACGATGATAACGAAGAAGGTGACGAGACCCAAGATTTCAGACTTCTCGCATCCCTCAGCTCAAAGACAGGCTCACTTCCTAAACGTGGAGAGAAAGATTTCGAACCTCACGGCACACAACAACAAGATGGTGTATTAGCTGCATCGAGGCAGGCAATGCATGATGCATTGGATTATACAAGATTTCATCTGCCAAAAGCGCATGTGAGGGCTTTTTACTACGGGGAGGGAGTGGGAAAGGAACTGGAGAGAGATGAACTTGTGGGAGAGGAATGGAGGAAAGGCTTAGGACCAGATCATGTTGTGGTAGTGGAAGGACCTAGAGGGCCACATTTCAGAACAATTGGCAGGGCAAACGAAGGGAAACATAAGAGCAGTTTGTGGTTATTACCTGAGGAAGCATTGTATTTGGTTGAGCGGGGAAATTTGGATTTGTGGTGGCCGAACAAATCTTCTTACAATGGAGTTGAAGACGGAGAAAGTGAGAAGACAGGACAATCGGAAAATGAAGATGACGGCGCACCAATGAGTTTACAAGCTGCGTATGCTATGCTTATTGGTCTGGATGGCGAGAGAGGAAAAATCAGTTTGGAAAGATACAATGTCTATGCCAATCTGAAAAGAAATGGATATGTCGTCATGAGAGGTCCAGATTGGGACCCAAATGTTCCCACCAAACCCTTTGAGCAAGGACCCATACCTGGAGAGTCAAAGGGCATGTTCACTTGGCTTTACGATCTTTTTGCCAAAGACATCACACATTCCCCATATGGTCCATTAGTCAAACCAGGCTTATATAGATCTTACGACTCTATCTATCGCCAAATGGCCGTAATACCCCGCTACAAACCTTCTCCACTACCAGATATATCGTCACAGCCTCCATCTCACCTATTCCGTGTTTGTTTCCACATCTGGAAACCCAGTAGTATTCCTACATTCGCGAAAACCAACCCAGGCCTTCCAGATTTCCGCATAGCTATCGTGGACGCAAGAGAAACTTTCGTCCCTACATTACCGGAGGTGGTGTCATTATTCGAAAGCTCACCCTGGGATCCACCAGGAAAAACTATGGAGGGCCCAAATAAAATGTATCATAGGATCAGACATGGGTACAGGAATGTTATCTTGGCAGTCAATGATCAAGGAATAATCAGCTACCTGAGGATGGGAGATTGCGCATTTGGGGAAGAAAAGCTGTACGAAAGGTTTGATGAGGGTAATTCACGAGGCAACAAGAGGGGTGGAAGACGTGGTAGAGGCGGCGGGAGAGGTAGGGGTAGAGGTAGGGGTGGAAAATAATTATTCTAGAAGGAGATGATGTTTCCCTCACTAGAACTTGATGTATGATTAATGACGATTTCATGACAACATGAAACTTGATCCTAACAAACATGTTGACCTTCAATCATCGCCTAAACCAGAAATTCTCCTTGGATTTTGGGCGGACTCAAACCAAGTGAATACCAAAGACAAACACGCAGTATTTGGTACTATTGTCGTCAAAAGCAATCATAAATTCAGATTCATGATTCGAAAATCTACTCGTGATGGACGGTTTGTGTTGGGTAATTCTCTGGTAGGCGCTGGGAATTATTAGGTCCAATACGAAAAGATTGTGCTCGAGGAGTATTTGTCTCAGCTGAAGCGCTCGGAAGTTGAACAGTATATTCTAATTCGTCAAAGAGAAATACTGGAAGGTAGCGATCTTGACTCACGCAGCCAGCAACTCAACGCAGTCAAATTGGCCAAGGCCGCTGTAGCATCGCAATATCCGTCAGATCCGAATACATCTGGCCACGATGTTTCCAATCCCGATCCCGAGATTGAACAATCTCTCAGACGCAAAGAGTTATCGAGAGGAAAGATAGCAGATGAAAAGCAGCCGCCGCATCTGCAAGGATCAAATGATGATTCTGCCAATGACACTCTGAGAGACCAACCTGCTCCCCATAGGAAATTGTCGGCCGAGCGACAACTTGCAAAGTCGATGAACAAATTGAACAAAACATGGGAAGCTCAGCAGGAAGCTCAGGCTCAACAGCCAGTCACCTCTCCACGTCCAGAGGCTGCTGCAAGTGGCAGCTCTTTGACCAACGATAATGTCAAGATACACGGTGGCATCAAATACACGAGAAGACAGAATGGTATATTTGAGGGGAAACATGTTGGGCCCCCACAGCTTTTGAATATAGATGGAGAAGATTACGTCGAGTATCGGGTGCTGACAAAAGCGACTACTTTTTGAAACAAAGTTAGTAACTAACAACTACTTCTCTATACATGATGAGGGGCTGAAGGATCTCGAAATTGTCATTTCTTATATACTCTGGATTACTGCTTTCCTTAAAGTCATTCTTATTCGATTGAATTTTCTTTCCGTATACGATCTCCTCAATTAATACAACTTCCAAAAAATATTTCCTTCTTATACTAGCGCGTTTCTATTCTCGGATTTCTTTGGGCATAAAAGGGGCTGTTTTAATTGTTTCTATTTCTTATAACGTTGTTATCAAAGTATTGATATCGGGATCAGAATAATCAAATGAATTTTGATCAAACTCAACTCTCGAAATAACAGAATATATGAGAAACATATATCGTAATACAAAAATCTTCCTTTGATCTGAGACGCTGTTGCTAGAATACATATGATACAAGAAGTGATAACACCATTACATTATTTTTCCTTCGCTTCGATGTATTCTAAACGCGTGGGGACGGTGACTGCGCTTATGTCATTTCCAGCTTCAATGGCATCGAATTGTATGGGGTTGAGATAGCAAAGTTGCGTGCGATGACTTGATAGAAGTAGATGAAGCAGGCATAACAAAATTTGTCATCTTTACCGAAAATTGATTTGAACAAGAATAGCCGGGTTCTGACACCTACAAAGGCAAGGAAATTTGTTCAGAAAACGACTTATTCGAAATAAAAAACTTCTACAAAGCAAAATTCATGTAAGAGCTCAATTGATTAATCTTTATAATATACCTCGAAAGTCTAAACAATTAGACTATGAAACACTTAAAGTAGAAGTTAGATTAGACATGAATCGTTATTACAAGTAAGTACGCCGATCTGAATCAATTAATCGAGAGATCTATTAATATAGACTAATCAATTTTTAATCATGAAAGAGAACGTCGATACTATGATTATACTATAAGTATAATTGTCGCGAATGTCTGAAGAACAAAGATAGACCTCGAGGAGATAGATAATCTTATAGGGGTCCTATACAGCTTTATCTGTATCTGTACTACTAGAGCATACTGATGACGTCATACGATAGATTGTTTCAGAAAGTAACGAGAACTAAAGCGACTTAATAGTAACGATACCTGACCATCGAAACCCCGAGCGACAGGAATTGTAACAATGCGTTGAGTGCTTAAGATATAATCAAATAAGACAAGTAATGTAATCCGTATGTAAGTCAGAGAATATGATCAGAAGATTCACTTGTTCCTGTAGCGATAGTATATATATATTATAGAAAGTTCAGAAAGTTCCCAGCTGCCACGCGATACTTGTATATTGATTATGTTGATTGTATGAGTGCCGTACTTAAGCTCTATTTGAACAAGCATTTGTCAATTTCAGGTAGGTATCCCCGAGGTTCCTTCTCATTTTTCCATCTTAATTTATCAATTCCTCGCGCGCCTTCCTTTTTTATCGAACTTCACTCAATGATGTTCAAAGCCTATTTCTTTTACATTTACTACAATAAGTAATCGTGAAACTATAACAAACTTTACTCATATCAACAAATGTGAAGACATCGAAGGATCATTGTTATAGAAGGTATTTTTTTCACACACAAGGAAGTAAGTTCACCTGACCTCTGTACATCATTCAACAAAAATCATACAATACTGAATCATTCAACAAGCGTATGAACTTAATCAAACCGTACGAGAGTGAATATGAAGATGTTGGTGCATTTTGTTATACAAAACTTGACTCAATGATCGTACTATCGTCCGATAATCCCTAGAGAGATTGACTTAGTTCGGTCATCCTTCTTATATATTAATGACTATATTAAGCTATTTGTTAGTTCAAAAGACTTGACAAGTTTTCACTCTATTCTAACTCTGATATTAACAACCCAAATTTGCAACCAGATTCTCGCGACTAATTCATCCAATATTGAACAAATATTCTTCAAGTTTATCAAATTCCAGCAAATATGAATAGTGTAAGTTCATCCCCTTTGTCTTTAACAAGTACTAAAACTGATAATTTTGAAGGATGCTGTTGCGGCCGAACGAAATGGCGTTCTCGAATTCCGAACTGCCACGAACGATGGAAGTCTAGAGAACTTTGTCCTTCTCACAAAATTTCAGCAAGTAGTTCGAAAGGGACTGTCAAAAATGAACACAGCGTATATTGCGAAAACAGTTCTTGACGCAAACCACAAAACTCTGGTCATGATACAGAAATCGCAAAAGCCAATCAATGGAAAATCGAAAGGGGGCATTGGTCACATTTTTGAACAATTGGAGACTGTCATTGGTGGAGTTTGTTACCGTGTTTTTGAAAACCGTGGATTTGTTGAGATGGTTTACGTTGTGGTTAGTGCGAACAAACAGGGAGGGGGGTATGGGGCGCACATGATGAACCATTTCAAAGACGAGATCAAATACTCTTACAAGGAAACAGTGATGGAAATTCTCGGATATGCCGACCTTACTGCCCTTGGTTTCTTCCAGAGACAAGGCTTTACGAAAGAAATTGAGCTGGAAGAACGCAAATGGGTTGGCGTCATAAAGGACTATATCGAATCGGATCTTATGCAATGCACCTTGCTCCCAAAAATGCGCTATGTCGAAGCCGCTCGAATGCTTCGTAAGCAGAAGGAATATTTGCTCGCCACAATGGTTGCCAACAACAAAAGCAAGGTTCAACATCACCCTCCCGCGCAATGGGCTCGAGGAATTGTTGGCCCAATCGACCCTTACTCTATTCCCGGCATTCGACACTCTGGCTGGTCACCAGAAATGGACGAATTATCTCGCGAGAAAGAATCGACACCCCTCCTCAATCCACTCCAGGACTTCTTAAATCATTTGAAGCAGGGGAAGCATGCCCAGCCTTTCCTCAAACCTGTTGATGAGAAGGAGGTTGAAGACTATTATACAGCAATCAAGCATCCGATGGATCTGCAGACCATGCAGCAAAAGCTAGATCAGGGTCTGTACGATACACCAAAAGCTTTCGTGGAAGATGTCAAATTGATCATCAAAAACTGCAGACAGTACAATAAGCCAAACACAATCTTTTGTAGACATGTGGCTAAGCTAGAGAGGAAAATGAAGGCTTTCATAAGGGGTGTGCCAGAATGGAAAAAATCTATTAATATACTTAGATAAGTTGAATCGAATTCATCTTCTATTATCGAGCGACTGCTTTTCATACACTTGCAGGAATCGAAAGATGTCACTTGATGGAAGTTCCTTTGAACACCTCCCAAGTGTCCAAAAGGCGCCAGAGCACCTGCGTTAATAGCGGAAAATCAAGTCAATTAAAGGGTAAACGAGTTGTCGTTGGTGTCGCGAGGAATATGGGCATCTCTCTTCCATAGTAAACACATACAGGAGCAAGTTTTAAGAGCGAATGCATAAATACAATGGCCTTCCAAAACACTACAATGATAAGATTCTCATTCATCTTGTGAGAGACGAAGCTGGGTTGGAGGTTGAGCCCTTGAGTTATATCTTTTCAGATGTGTTTAGTTTCCTTTTTTTTGGCTTCCTCAATCCCGTCAGGCCTAGCAAATATAATCTAGTTTCTCAATCTTCTCATTGTTGCCGTGCATATTCTAATCTGCTCCATTGCATCTCGAGTTTCCGTCTCAGGATTCCTACAGGAATCAGGAGAGGAAAGTGTAGCCTTCTCTCCAAGTATATTAGTGACTCCCAAAAAATACGTAGATATAAAAACAGATATCTGATTCACTTACAGTACAAGTGCTTGCTACCCTTTTGACAAGATTCTCAACCTTAACATGTAGTGTTCTCTTGGGCTTGTAGAAGAAAACGATGCTGTTACGAATTTTTTACTCGTGGTGGAACTCGAAAGGCGGAGGAAAACAGGAAGAAACAGCCTGAGCTGATCATACGTTTCCCTCCACAGATTCTGGAATCTGAGATGAGATTAAAGGGCCACTGAGCCATTTAGCGGCAAGCCACCTTTGCAAGCCACTACCTCTCGCTGCTTTAATCACAGGGCGTTGCATCGAATATCTACTTGTCAGGCAGTGAAAGAATCGCATACACATACTAGGTATTCATTTTATTATTCTTTGAATGTTCCCTAAAAATTCCTAATGATATCTTATTTATGATCCTGGAGATTGCGCCGATTATTATTTAGAATCCCCTCTCCAAGCTCGCCACAACTCCAAGTCCAGCTTTAGTTACCAGCTTGATACCGCTACTCTGCAAAAGAACATACAACTACTTAATCCTCACTGCTTACTTACAATCGTTCATTCACGAGGTCTGAGATGGTGGAACCACATCAGCATCCTCATCAGCCCTATCGTCGTGATCCTTTGGTCTGTTCCAAGTGCGAATATGTCCTAGTCCATTATTAGCTCAGCGATACTACAAAGTATGGTCATCTGAAGATAAGCGAGGGAAGAAAAGACATACCAATTTTATCGCTGGTAATAATATGCTCCTCCGTAAATGCCAAAGAACACAGTGGATCGTCAGCAACAATTTTCGTGCAAACGGCAGGTA
The DNA here is from genome assembly GCA_004786145.1 of Botrytis paeoniae. NCBI lineage: Eukaryota > Fungi > Ascomycota > Leotiomycetes > Helotiales > Sclerotiniaceae > Botrytis > Botrytis paeoniae. Next base: position 152,785 of record PQXI01000053.1, read on the forward strand.
AAATAGAAATCTTTGCTCTTGGTTCTACTGGATGATCTACTGTAGTCTCTGATCGTCCCTCGGCATAGGAAAGATTTGAGTTTGAGCGAAATCGACCGGCAGTCGCTGTTGTGCCCTGAGTTTCAACCCTTGAAAGAGAGCTTGGCATTCGGGAAGATATACTACCTCTTTGACGAACAGAGGCCTAATTTTTGCGTTAGTTGGCATGTGCTACATGAGCCACTGAAAATATGAAAGAGTGGGGGCTTACGGCTTTAGGGCGATGCAACATTCCAACACTGAAATCCCATAACAAGAGTTTGCCATCTTCGCCCACACTACCAAACCGATAATTTCGGTCGTCGCAACGCCATGGATCAAAGGCTACGTCTGTTACCCAGGATGTATGACCAGTGCAGCGAGCTATAATGGCAGAATCTGCCATTGACCATATAGAGACGAGATCATCCTGACCACCAGAAAGAACATATTTGCCATCAGGTGACCAGCAAACACAAGTCAAGCCACCAAAATAGCTGTTGTAAATATCGAGTAATCTAAGCGGATTAGAATTAAACGTGTGATGAAATGGGAGTTGCTTACTGCTCTTTCAAATAGTCAATCATTCGCAAAGTTCCATTTTCCGACACGACAGCCAAATGCCTGTTGTCAGGCGAGAAAGCGAAACTATTGATGGGCTGGTTGGAAAGTTTCCAAAACGAAACTGGATTGAACTTTTGATTCTTTGAATGCACTGATTTATCGATCTGAAGTTTGGCTTTTGGCATGGAAGTTGGGTCCAGATTTTCTTCACTTGGTACACTACCGTTGCCATTGGGTCCGACCTCTTCTGGTACGAAAGCTGCATCATCTTTCTCCTTGTCGTAAGCAATCAAAGATCCGTCCATATGAGATGCTAGAAATAGATTCTCGGAACCAGGAATCCACCTGATTTGTGTGACAGGCGTTGAATTTATAACACACTAACGTTTTTAGAATTTCGTATAGACTCCCTTAGAAAATATTGCTTACGTTCTTATTCAACCGTGAATATTTCTGGGTGAAAGGCTCAAACCAAATAATTTCGCCAGTGGAAAACCCCATTATAATATCTATATGATTTGGACTTTTGGTGACCTGATTGACATCGTGACAGAGGCAATGTGCTTTAGTGAACAAAATTTTGAGTAATTGATCTTGCTGTTGTAACAATGAGCGTTTAATAGTCCAGGATATCGAATGATCGCGACAGAACTTACTTTGTTTGGAGAAGACAAATCAAGCCACTGAAAAGCTCTATTTATGTTGGCGAATCCAAAGTACCCGTCGATTGGACGATCTTGTAGCCTCTTAACCAAATTTTCATTGACAATACATCGTGAAATAAACGAAGAATTACTCTTCAAAATGCCACTCTTTGGTTTGCGACGTTTTCCAGTATCTTTAGTCGTCAACGATAACAATGAGTTTCCCTCCCCAAACGCCGGTGCAGACCCTATGGATGTCGCAGCTCTCGCGCTGCCATTGACCGAAGTTCCTCCACCATCACTACTTCCAGGTACTTCCGAAGAATTGCGATTCTCGTATGGGTGTTCTTGTATACTGGATTGAGCCAATCCCGTCCGGGAACTTTTGTTGGTATCGAGCCTGTACAAAGGAGACGCGTAAGGCTTCGTGCTAAATGATAGGAGAGAAAGTTTGGTTCCAGCAGTTGCAGCTTGCGGAGTTGTAGATAATGGATTTGGGTTCATGACTGGTATCTCGGATGGATGATGAGGGGGTGTCGCAAGATGCAGATCATCCTGCAGCAGGTATGTTCCTATAAAGATTATCTCAGCATTGAGTGCCTAGGCTCCCGCAAATGGAACCTCACCTTCACCAGCAAGCAATTGGAGCCCTTCGGGATGCTTAAGCAGATTATTCGTCTCTACCATTGGCATAGCCATTCCATTTTGAACAGCGAGATTGTACGCAGCCTGCGATGGATATCGCGGCGGTGGTGGTAACACACTATGTTCATCGTTAGCTATGCGACACAATGCGACACCCATCGGTAATTTTGGCACGAGTTCATTTGCTGTACTCTGGATAAATTCGAATGCGACACTCACAACATGACGGCTATAGTATTTTGCGAGCGAAAATCAATGGGCTGGAATCAAATTAATCTAAGGCTAAAGACTTTGATGACGAGCTTGTAAGTCGAATGGGAAAGGAAGGTGTCAAGAGTTGAGTCTCCTCACGAACAACAACTTATATGTTTGAAGCTATTATTGGGGGCTGCAGGAACGAAAGTGTGGGGTAAGATGCTTGTATTATAACCCTGAAGATCTGCTTAATGAAGGGATCGTGAATATGTGAATGATTGTACAAAAAGATCGGATGATTGTGTATATAAAACAGGTAGATGGTAGTCAAGGAAGGTCCAATTCAATCCGTTGGAAATGTGGTAGAAATGGAATGGTGTAAGAGATTGGAAAGGCATTCCAAGCTTTATCTAAAGAGAACTTTATCCATTATCCTATGCCTATTATTACCTATTCATCAAGCATGGCACGGAGCATGTCAACGTCGCCATAAAACTCAATATTAAACGTGGAGAAAGTATTCATCTCCTGGGATAGAAGTAGTGCTGATAATCCGAAAAACAGGCTCGCGGATCTGATTGTCCGGGTACCTTAGTAGTCTTTGAACAATCAATCACATACGCTCGTATAAGTACACATTAATCCGATATCAATCAACACTTATTGACCCACGAGTTCTATACCACCATCAAAGAAAATACAATAAGCTCAAGTGCTGTACCTACATCTTATAGTGCTTGCCAACTTGAGTATAGACCGACGGCGTGAAACAAGGATGAAAGTGTAACAGCCTCGTCATACAAGGCTACATATAAATATGGCTACAGGTTAGCTACTATACCTTCCTCTAGAAGCTTTCTATATTCTTCGATCTATACTGACTGGTATGGATACACTAGTACGGATATGTGTCTGCGGGGACGACGGGACGGGAAAATCGAGTCTCATCACATCACTAGTTAAGGATGTATTTGTTACGAATAAAATCCAATCAGTTCTTCCTCAAATCACCATTCCTCCAAGCATTGGAACTCCCGAGAATGTTACCACAACGATTGTCGATACCTCTGCAGAACCCCAAGAACGCAATACATTACGGAAAGAAATAAGAAAATCAAATGTTATCCTCTTGGTATACTCGGATCATTACAGCTATGAGAGAGTGGCTCTATTTTGGATGCCATACTTTCGCTCGTTGGGTGTGAATGTGCCTGTGGTACTATGCGCCAATAAATCGGACTCGACTACGAATGGAAACACAGCACAAGTGGTAGAAGATGAGATGTTACCAGTCATGGCAGAGTTTAAGGAGATAGATTCATGCATACGGACGAGTGCTAGGGAACATCACAATGTCAATGAAGTGTTCTTTCTTTGTCAAAAAGCTGTTACACATCCAATTGCACCACTTTTTGATTCCAAGGAAGGCATTTTGAAACCTGCGTGTGTTGCAGCTCTAAATAGGATATTTTATTTGAACGACAAAGATCAGGATGGTTATTTGAATGACCAAGAAATGCAAGACTTTCAAGCCAAGTGTTTTGAGAAACCATTGGCTCCAACCGATCTCGAAAATATAAAGATCTCAATTGGTAGAGCTTCTCCGAATTCTAATATGGAGAGGGGAATTGATCAAACGGGGTTCATACATCTCAACAAGATATTTGCGGAGAAGGGTAGACATGAGACTATATGGATCATTTTACGGAAGTATCATTACACTGATAGTCTAAGCTTGAAAGATAGTTTCCTTCATCCTAAACTAGATATACCAGAGTTTGCTTCTGCGGAACTCAGTCCCGCTGGTTATCGATTCTTTGTCGATCTCTTTCTGTTATTCGACAAAGATAACGATGGAGGTCTAAATGACAACGAATTGAATGCCCTATTCGCACCTACCCCTGGCCTGCCATCACACTGGCTCGAGTCAAACTTTCCGGCTTCTACAGTCCGCAATGAAGCTGGCCACATAACCCTTCAAGGTTGGCTTGCACAATGGTCGATGACCACATTTGTCAGCCCCGCCACTACTCTCTCATACATAGCCTATCTTGGGTTTGAACCAACGCCTGGGAAACCTTCTACAACCACCGCTCTGAAGATAACCAAACCTCGCAAAAGACGTCGCCGACCCGTTCGTACTGAGCGCAACGTAGTTCTTTGCTATGTTCTCGGTGCCTCCTCTTCAGGCAAATCTTCCATTCTCGATGCCTTCCTCAATCGCCCCTTCGATCACCTCTATCGCCCCACTATCAAACCCCGTGTCGCCGTCAACAGCGTCGAACTACCCGGTGGTAAGCAATGTTATCTCATTCTCGAAGAACTCGGCGAACTCGAACTGGCCATTCTCGAAAACCAAGCCAAACTCGACGCCTGCGATCTCCTCTGCTACGCCTATGATTCCTCCGACCCAGACTCTTTCTCCCACATCATCAATCTTCATAAAAAATACCCCGCCCTCTCGTCTCTCCCCTCAATCTGCACAGCCCTCAAAGCAGACCTCGATAAAACAACTCAGAGATGCGAAAAACAACCAGATGAATATGCACATCTCATGAATATGAATGCGCCAGTACATGTAAGTGTCACGTGGCATAGTATCAGCGAGCTCTTCGTTACATTAGCAGAAGCCGCAACGGACCCATCGAAAGCGTTTCCGAAGAGTGAGGAGGAAGCACCAGATAGAACGGGAGTATGGATTGCTCTCGGAGCTACAGCTTGTGCGCTTGTGGCAGCTGGTATGATTTGGAAGAGGACGTGGTATGTTGGATAGAGAGATGGGGATCGGGATGGTGGGACCTTGAAGGCTGAGATGTGAAAAAACCTCTTCTTTGAATGGTACCTCTAGAATGAGAATCTTGGAAGGACAAAAATAATAGGTGCGATATATGGCGGGGAAAATGTGTTAAAGTTAGTTATATGTAGCAAGCTCGCGAGAATAAATGATACCCAATCCAGTCCATTTCAACCGAATCAAAGGCGTGAAAAGATTTTGGGGGGAGGGGGTCACCAAGGATTCTTTAATTAAAATACCTATCCTTCGCCGTGCCAGTCACGCCCCTCCCCAATGTTGAAAGGAAAGCAAGCAGTTGCCTTACATTGACATCACTCTAGTAGAAATTTCAAAACACCATGACAGTTATTCACACCAGTCACCCTCACATTCCCATTCATAATTCATTCTATGCCATTGTATGATTATCTTCATCTTACAAAAATGTATGTATTATGCATGCATGCAAGTTCATCTCTGGTATCTCTTCGGTCTTCTCCTTTTCACCCCCATCTTTGCCCACTTTAACCGGAGCTTTCAAACTCTTAAGCTCTCTCACTCCCCCTTAATCTAACCGCCTGTCCATATTTCTGCAATTTGGTAATCAGCTGATCACCTTGCTTAACAACATCATTGTATTGTTTATTCTTGTCGTCGGGTCTGTTTGTTTCGATGATACCCTTGCCAGTGACGCGGTCAATGGTACATGGGATACGGTCTGCAGCGATGAATTTTGCCAAGTCACTATTGGAGGGTTGTGATGTTAGTTGATGTCCATTCACAAAGTCAAGTGAGACTGGCAAGGGAAAGTGAGGGGGGGATGATGTAGTAAGAGCAGGATTAAAAACATACCGATCAAGAAAATCGACTGAAACACCGAAATCATTGGCCATGCTCTCGAGACCTACAACTCGGTAACTTTGAAGGAGTTGTTGGTAGGCTCTCAAACGCATTTCCCTGACAAACCAACCACGGTGCTCATAGAGATAACGGTCTTGAGTAAGGAAGTTGACTTCGACAGCAGCGAGGGCTCCGAAGAATGAACGGTAGCTACCAGTGTATAGACTTGAAACAAGTTGAGTCAGAGGGGAGAAATCGAGTGCTGCCTCTGCTTCTTGAACATCTGTGCCTGTGCCAAGGGTGGTGAGGTTTACTGCGGTTTTAGTAGCTGTAGGAGTTGCTGATGTAATATCTTGCATCTCTTCATCAGCACCAGGACCGGCGGAGATAGCTCCTGACAATGCTAGAAGTTTATCTTCTCCATCTCCGAGAATGGCTTTAATTTCTGGGGCATCGACGACTTTAGATTTGAAGTCAACACGTTTGAGTGAGACTGAACCGGCGAGAACGGAGTATACGACGAGGGATGAGTATGAGCAGAGTTCGTAACTGGTGAAAGTGGAGAGACTGTCTAAGAGGAGTGGTGCGGCAAGATTGTATGACCTGACAGTCAAAAGGTAGAGTCCGGTGTATGCCTTTAATCTGTTTCGACGATCCCAGTCTCCACCACTCTCTACCAAAGCCTTTGCGCGGTCAACGTGCTTCTTAACTAATAACTTGTCGCCGTAAAATAGTCCCATGCGAATAATTGCGAGGACAAGATCAATCTTGGTTCCCAAAACACCAGTCTTTTCGAATACTTCTTCGTACGCAGCGATTGCACGGTCCTATGAAATCTTTGCATTAATACCAATACGCAACCTCACAATAGATTTACATACCTTGTCTCCAACTCTAGCCCAAAACTCTGCCCGCTTTCCTCTTGCAGCCTGTACTTCAGTATCTCCAGCCTTTTCGGCTGCCTCTTCCTCTTCCTTCTTGAACCCCTCCAACTCCTCTTCATTTTCCTTTGTTAATTTTTGATACAAAGCTTCATCCCACGGTAAATCGACCTTTGGTATTGAGTTTTTGCTCGCCACCAATCCAGCCGCACTTGGCTTTCTACCAACACTGCTCGTTGTATTTGAGGAAGTAACTCCGGCATCATTCAAAATACCTTCCTGTGGGTGTGCCAAGTATCTGTAAAGAGGTGCCATCTTATGTTCGGCAATTGCATCTTGGAGGCTTTTCAAAGATGTTTGTTGGGTTGCTTTGGCAGCGGATGGGTTTGTAATGGTGAAGATGTGTTGGGCGATTGGGAGGAAAGGATACTTTGCGTATTGAGGATCGGAACCCATCTTGACAGATATATTATGATATGAGATGAAGAACGAGTATAAAAGGGGGGGATCGAGTTTGTGATTTGGATACGTTTTGGAAGAAGTAAAAGGTTTAGTTGTTGCTATGCGATTTGTATAATACCTATGAAGCTCTGAGCTACTTTTGGTATTCCAGGCACTAGTGTGACGCGAGGCCGGCAAGGCTAAATTCTGGCCGCCGTCATTTTTGGGGTTTACCTTTAAGCTTACCTATAATCTTTGTTCTCGACCTTTCTTTCTTCAATAAAACACAAATTTCGAACACGAGAGTACAACAATTTAAAAATAATCATTCTTAGTTTCAAGTCGAAACATCTTTCACACAATCTATAATAACTTAACTTTTCTTAAAGTTGCTATTCAAGATGACTGGTGATGACAGTGGCCCTGAGGAACAACCTCAGCCTTTCAATGCTACAAAACTCGAAGCCGCAAAGAAACGCAAAAGATCGAGTTCACCTATGAAAGGCGCAAAGCGTGTCGCAAGATCACCATCTCCTTCTGATGTCTACAAGAGTCGTAGGTCACCATCGCCTGTCCGAAAACAAAAGCGTCCTGGTCAACGAGCACGAATTGGTGATTCCGAGCGCGAAGCAATCCGACAAAAACAAATTGAACGTGAAAGAGAAATAGAATCAGCCGTAGCTGCTCAAGGAATTCACAATGCGGTTAGAGAACATTATAATGCGGTTCCACAACGAGGCAGAGAATGGCGTAAGACAGATAGCAAAATTAAAGGCTTGAGAAGCTTCAACAATTGGGTCAAGAGCACGATCATCCAGAAATTCTCACCAAATGAAGATTATACCCCAGGAGCGCAAGAACGTGGATCGCGTGGAGATTACCAATTTGCCGAAGGACCAGATCCAAGTCAAGAAAAGGGTCTGTTGGTTCTTGACATCGGTTGTGGTAAAGGTGGTGATTTAGGAAAATGGCAACAAGCACCTCAAAAAGTGGAATTATATGTTGGATTGGATCCGGCGGATATCTCAATTGATCAAGCCAAGGAACGATATCGTGAAATGAAAAGTCGCGGTGGGGGACGAGGTGGCAGAGGTCGAGGTGGATACAATAGACAACCAGCTCGAATTTTCCACGGAGAATTCTTCACTCAAGATTGCTTTGGAGAATCAATTGAACGGATTCCTATCATTCGAGATGTCGGTTTTGATAGTTCCGGAGGACCTGGAAGATTTGGTGGTGGTGGGTTCGACGTGGTTAGCATGATGTTTTGCTTACATTACGCATTCGAGAGCGAGGCAAAGGCGAGAACCATGTTGAAGAATGTCTCGGGCGCATTAAAGAAAGGTGGTAGGCTAATTGGATGCATCCCTAACTCCCACGTCATATCGGATAAAATTGAGAAGTTTCACACTGGAGTTGCTGCAAAAGCAAAAGCGTTAGAGAATGGCGATGGTGAGAAGGCCGAGGAGAAGGTTGAAGACAACGCTGAGGATGGAGAGATCGAAGAGGGCGAAGCTGAAGATACAGCTCATTGGGGAAATGAGGTTTATCAGGTCCGATTTCCAGGCAAGACCCCTACCGATGGTGTCTTTAAACCACCCTTTGGATGGAAGTACAACTTCTTTCTTCACGAGGCAGTCGAGGAAGTTCCGGAATATGTTGTACCATGGGAGGCTTTCCGTGCGATTGCGGAAGATTACAACCTTGAATTGCAGTATCAAAAGCCATTCAATCAAATATGGGACACCGAAAAGGACGATGATGTCTTAGGTCCTCTTAGTGAGCGTATGAATGTCAGGGAAAGAGGCCATGGAAAGCTTCTTGTTAGTGACGAGGAAATGGAAGCTGCTAGTTTCTATGTGGGCTTTTGTTTCTATAAGGTTTAAGCTTCTGTACCTCGAAGGTTTCAGGTCTCGCGTTAGATTATTACAGATGCATCAGCGTGGAGTCAGTTGAACACCCCTTGGATTGACAGCATTGGGGTTTTGGAGCATCATTGGGATTTCGTGGGGACTTATTTTATTCATTTAGTTGTGCTCATGTGCGTGGGATTTGGAGCGAAAGAAGTTTTCAAACATGGGACTGGCCCGATAGTAAATATCATGCAATGGTTTGCCAATGATAGACACATATTCAATGAAGTTTTACGGGACTCTTCTCCAAAATATCTGGGGTTACATCCGTGTACCATTCTGGAAATATAGAAAACATAAAGCCGCCCCCAACATTTCAACATCTTGACTACTGATTTGCATGACAGTAGCAGATATTTAACAACTTCTTCCACATCGTGTGATAGTACAGAACATAATCGGCCTAAGCTGACACTTCGGACGTTGTTGCTTCTTCCGAAAGGGTTTTCATTCGATAAAAAGGAAGACTTGCATAATCTACCTGTATTGTTAGCTACGTGAGATGCACATTTATATCTTGTATTTCGACTTTCCGACATCTAGAATCGAGACTCAAAGCTGGACCGACGGCTAGAAGTGCTTTCAATACCTACCTAATCTTATCACAACATTTACTAGATATTCCTAACAAGCAGCAGGTGTGGAGCACGGGTAGATTAATTATCATTCATTATCATTCATACTTATCAAAGCTCTTATCAGGGTCTTTTTTTGAAACTCAACCTATTTTTTCCAACCCCGTGTTTTCTTCAACACTTATCGGTAGTTATTGCATTCTCTCAAGTCCTCAAAGTCGTTCACTCTTACCTACCCCTTCATTACTGATCGCTTCTTTCCGATCGGGTGATCATATATCAATCTTTACTATCAGCTAAAGAAAGGCACGCCGTTTTAGCATATCACCACTATATCGCCTTCTATATCTGGACGTCTAGCCTATTGTTGACTTCGATTATCTCGCCCACGTTCATTGTTACTTTGGAAGTTTGAGTTCCCCAATTGGCTACACTTACCTCAAATATCTTGTACGAATAAGAATAATACCTACAGTACACTACACTACGCTGCACTACACAACACAATGGCTTCTTTCAACGCGTCATTGAGTACTGGTGCGAGGAGATGTATCGGCAGTAGACAATATATATCTACACGCATATCTCAACGACAATATGGGACACATACATCTCGATTGTCAAGATCCATTGCTGCTGCAGGTACGTTGTTTGTATATTTACATTGAGTACTCTTCGTCGTTCATATATATTTCTTTTTGAGTCAGAGAAAAAAAGTTTCAGGACAGGGATGATTCCGAAAATCGGCTTTGATTTGATATTGGAGCTCTGACTTATCCTTACCCGGACGGCGTCATCCCCATCGTCCCTTCCTCCGGGATTATGTGGGATGACTTTATCCAACCATACAGAAATTGTGGGGGCAATTATCGTCCGTACCCCATTTTCCCCTCCCTATCTTGGTATCATCTGGAGGGAGGGGAGAAGAGGAAGAGGAAGGGGAAGGGGAAGGGGAAGAGGACGAATGGATACCGTCCGACTATTATCATTGATCATGCGATGATTTTGATCTGATATGCTACGCCTCATCACACAACACTTTTACTTTTCTTGTTCTTTTCTTTCTTCATGATCTGTTGATTTCCTTTTCACGATTAATCCATTGCCTCGAAAGAGCTTGTACAAGTGAATGTACATAAAATAAACCAGTTCTCTAATCATCATCTACCTCATAATAGATTCTCTCCATTCCCGCTCACTACTACAATCCCGAACTAGAACCATGTCCACTACTACCACTCTGCGCAGTTTGAACGTCAACAACATCAACCCACACGTCAAAGAAGCCAAGTATGCTGTTCGTGGAGCCCTCGCTGTTAAATCAGAAGAATACAGAGCCAAGCTTGCAAAGGGCGATAAGGATCTTCCATTCGATACAGTCATAAGTGCCAATATTGGAAACCCGCAACAATTGGATCAACAACCTATCACTTTCTTCAGACAAGTCTTGAGTTTACTTGAATACCCACCGTTATTGGAGAAGGAAGATGTATTGTTAAATGGGTTGGGCTACAAGAAGGATGTCATAGAGAGAGCGAGGTGGTTATTGAAGGAAGTTGGAAGCGTGGGCGCCTATAGTGCCAGTGCTGGTGCGACGGGAATCAAAGACAGTGTGGCTAGATTTATTGAGAGTATGTTCTCTACTGTTTTCTGGTATTCGCATGGCTGGCATGGCTAACCTCTTTCCAGATCGAGATGGATTCCCCGCAGATCCAAAGGATATCTACCTTTCCGCCGGTGCCTCCGCTGGAGTTAACACCCTCCTCCACATAATCTGTGCCGGTCCCAACACAGGTGTTCTAGTACCTATCCCACAATATCCTTTATATACCGCCTCCCTCTCCGTTCTCAATGCAAAATGCGTCCCCTACTACCTCGACGAAGCCCGCAACTGGGGTACAGACCTCCAGGCCATAAAGGATGCATATGCCGCCGCTGTCAAAGAAGGAACCGACGTCCGCGCCATCGTTATTATCAATCCTGGTAACCCCACCGGTGCAAGTCTTCCACCCCAAGATATCGAAGCAGTCATCAAATTCGCCGCCGAGAAAAAATTGGTTGTGATGGCGGATGAAGTCTACCAAACCAACGTTTTCAAAGGAAAATTCCACTCTTTCAAACAAATTCTCCGCGATCTCCAATCCAAAACTCCAGAGAAATACGACAATGTTGAACTCGCTTCTCTGCATAGTATTTCGAAAGGCATGGTTGGCGAGTGCGGACATCGAGGTGGATATTTCGAACTGTGTGGTTTCGATCCAGACGTCGTAGAACAGATATACAAATTCGTCAGCATCAGTTTATGCGCACCGGTCATCGGACAATGTCTCGTCGAACTCATGGTAAACCCTCCAAAGCAAGGCGAACCGTCCTACGAACTGTACAAACAAGAATATGATGGCATCTTTTCCGGTCTTCAAAAACGCGCAACGGCTCTTTACGAAGCATTCAAGCAAATGGAAGGTGTAGAGTGTCCAGAACCTCAAGGAAGTATGTATTTGTTCCCAACAATCCATATTCCAGAAAAGGCGGTAGAGGCCGCGAAGAAAGAGGGTATGGGCCCAGATGAATATTACTGTCATAAATTACTTGAGGCCACGGGTGTTTGCGTAGTACCTGGAAGTGGTTTCGGTCAACGAGAAAATACGTTACATTTCAGAACAACATTCTTGGCTCCAGGTACAGAATGGGTGGGCAGAATTACAAAGTTCCACGAGGGATTTATGGGAGAGTTCAGATAGAGGGTTATTGCTAGAGTGGAGTGTGTAGAGTATGGAGTATGTAATGCAATTGCAAAGATCGGAAAAGGGAGAACTTACTCCACTAAATCAACAGATGAGTATCCAGCTGTAAAAGAGCTTTTCTTTTGAACAGAGTCTGAGATTACTGGGGGCAAAACATTGTCAGGAAAAAGAAAAGGGGAAAAGGATGAAAATGACAGGGAAAAGAAGAAAAGAAACGAAATTATGAAATTAGATATCTCTGGTAAATAAAGATATAAAGATATGAAATATACAACAGCGTGCATCATATGGCGTAGCATAGCATAGCATAGCATAGCATAGCAAAGTTTATGAAATATTACATCTGATCAAATCTTTATAGAATATATCTCTTATATTCACTTGCCTACATACCCACATACCTCCCTACCGAATAAAATCTACAATACTACATATCCTACTCGCACGTTCATCCATTTATCCGCAGTTCCACGCACATCTACTCACTGGGTACTCAGTATCAACATATATGTATCTACATATCCGGTTATCCTCCAGCTATCTTTATTTTCAATACCTGTCTACTTGAGAGGAGATACCCATCTACCTTCTACTCATTCTTACTGTCACAGTTGCAGTTGTAGTTACCTATATACCTCATAGACGGGGAGGGAGATACCGTGTATACATTGCATTATATTGCATAACACACAATCACTAAATCACTACCAACTACACCACCTAACCATAGGTAGGTAGAGTATAACTAGGGAGAGGAATATACATCTTCTATTCTATTCGCTTTCTATCCTGCATCATTGGTTCACTTTTAGGTACGTATGTATGTACAATCGATCCACTATCCACACATCCACCAACCAACATTAATCATTCATTCTACTCAAGTATTTTATCTTATTTTTGAAAAGAACTCCCCATCCAGTCTAAGATTTATTATCCAAGCCCTTAACACCCTCTAGCAAACCATCTGCCCAAGCGGGCGTTGCGACTCCCGAGCCCTTTGCATTTTTCGTCAAGCCATTTCGAATCTTGAGGACGCTATCTACAATTACTGCGTCGATGCCTTCGTTTACTTGTTCCTATTTTCTCCGTTAGTATGTATATTCAGATAATAAGACGCAAGTAACACATACCTGAACCTTCACCGGATCATTATTCAACACCCCATAACTGACACAAACCAATCCACTATCCTTAACCACCTTCACCAATCTAGGGCTATTACACAATGGTTCCGCCGCACTAACCACACCTAACAAGTTCCAGCGACTGGCAAATCGGATTGCCTCTTGCAAACTACTAGCTCTGATATCTCCTACTGGACTTGTACCCGCATCTGTGAGGAAAAGAATTGGAATACTTGGTTGCTTAAACGACAACAATAGACAAATATCTGGATTGAATGAACTGAAGATGACCTTGCGCTTTTGCTTCATGTCGTAAACTTTTGCGAGAACAGTATCACAGAAACTATTGAGTTCCACAGCATAAGTATCCATTTCTTGTTCTTCCGTTTCGTGAAGCATAGGATATTTCATCTCGACATTGAATCCGACATTTTGGGGAAGTTCTCGGAACATCTCCTCGAGGGTTGTAAATGGTGCTTGAATAAAGTTTCCACGGGTATTGCCTTTGTAACCCTTCTCTTTGAAATCGCGAGTGTGTTTCATTCTTTCTGCCATGTCATTCTCAAACTCTCCTTGGCCTAGTGATAACGATCTTTGACGATCCATACCTCTCTTGATGGCATGAACTCGTGGGGAATCTTTTGGAGGAGATGGAGGACGCGTTGAGCGAGATGTGGTCTCATTTACATGAAGAAATTGTTCCAATGTTAGAGTATGAACTGGTGCATCAATACCAGTTTCGGAAACAAGAAAATCATGGTAAATGACTGGAACGTGATCCTTTGTAAGCTGAACATCAAATTCGACATAGTTGGCACCAAGATTAGCAGCTGCGATGAAAGACTGTAGAGTATTTTCACCGAGTTGGAGTGACTTATTTGCAGAAGTATTCTTGCCGAGACCTCTATGACCAATGACCATTGTTGAAGACAACTCCTTCCAATATGTTTGTTGCGCGGTGATTCCCATTTCTGGATGAGAAAATGGCGTAATGATAAGGAAGTTAAAGTTAACTGTTCCAATATCCTCCAAAGTGTCTTTGGAAATTATTGGTACAGTGACATCTCCTTGAAGATTCATGCGCTTCAATCCAATCGTTGGCCTAATACTAGACAGAATTGCCATTCCTCTTCCAATCTTATGCTTTTCGCTACCAGCATATGTTGGTACGATATCGAAGTATAACTTAACATTGGAGGCGTCGAGAGTTGTGAATACAATAGGGTCGGTAGAAATATTATCATGAATAGGAAGATCGATGATCGTAGGTTCGCCTGTGGCCCCTTTTGCCGAAACCACAATTGATAGAGCAGTGTCGAGTTGAGTAGAGTGAGCTTCCGAAATAGGAATGTTCTCCAACTTCACTGCAGGAATATTCTTTCTCATATCCATTGAACCTAGGCTGACAAGAACCATACTTTCATTTGTAAGATATCGATGTCCAAAAGTTTTGACGGGCTCAGTAACTCGAGGAGAGTTTGTACTCTGTGATCGGAATGTTTCGATTGAAGAATGATTGGGTGGGGATGAACTTCCACTGTCTGCAGACTTTTCACTCCCAGAATTACCTTTCTCCAATTCAACTTCTGCCAATCTCTCTGCAATATCCATATGACCCCTCAAAGCTGCATGCTCTCTAGCTGTCCATCCTCCGGCATCAGCTTTAGATAGATCAGCACCAGCTGATATCAATAGCTCCACGATACCAAGGTGACCATCAACACAAGCAACATGTAATGGTGTCCACGAGTAGACCTTCTCAGTAAGTTCAAAATCGGCCTTTTGATCTACTGTTCCTTGGATAAGAATGTCTGCACACTCCTCATGACCGGTTCGTGCTGCGATATGCAAGGCAGTCTCGTCATTCGAGTTTGCATCTTTCCAATTGATATCAACTCCGGCATCTACAAGTAGTCTAACAATTTTCTTGAAGTTAGATTTTGTAGCCAAAGCAAGGACTGCACTTGACTTTGCAATATCACGTCTCATGGCAGCTTTCTTGTCACTGGTACCCTCCCAATTTTCACCATCAAGAAGAGCTTTGGTTGTCAAAGCATGGCCACCAATCACACTAAGATGAAGGGGTGCCAAGCCATCATTATCTTGCCATTCCGGTGCATCGATTCCGTTTTCGACATTGAATTGGCCCCAAGTTTGCATAAACTTCATAACTAATTGGCAAATGACAACAAAGCCGAATTCCGCAGCATAATGTAGCGGAAGACGACCGTAAGAATCCTTGCCACTTAGTGCTGATCTCTGATGGGGTTCCAAGTTACTCAACACAAAAGACAGAAGTTTGACGGACTCGTCTTCTAGACTCAAGAGGGTTGATTCTTGAAGTTTCTTCGAGTTTGGCCCTGGAATAGGCGAGAGGGCCGGTGTGATGAATCTGACGCGATCCGTATCTATAAAAGAAAGACTCTCAGGTTCCTTCTCTTGTGACTTTGCGGCAATTTTTGAACGGCTGATGGAAATGACAAGACGATGGATACAATTGCGCGCATTGATATCATCTGGTTCATCTAAAGAGTTTACCATCTTCAAAAAATAAAGAATTGCGTTCTTGGACTTGCAAGATATGGATCGTTGCAATAAGTTCAAAAACAGCTTTTGCATCGATCGATCACTGGCGTCGAAACCAGCCTCCGCAATGGCTTTCTTCAATGTTGGAACATCATCAGTTCTAATTGCTTGATCAACCGTATCAACCAATCCGCTGGGTAAATTGAGAATTGTTCTCGATGACACTCTCTTGATTGAGTGAGCGGAATGAACCGAAAGGTCGTCATCACTGATATTCTTCTCCCCCAGAACCGCAATCCAATCATTAGTCGTTTTCATAGCTTTGGATAAGGCAAAGTTTGCAGCAAAAGGCTTCAAATCGACCTTCGAAGCCATGTATCTCGCTTGGGTGCAAACATTTGCGACCTTCTTATCCAATTTCTTGGTAATTTTGAGGAAACCTTTACGATTTACCTCACCAAACCATTGTAACTTTCTCAATTGAGATCTGAGCTCGAGAAGAGCACCCAATAATTCTTCGACTTCATTGCGATCTAGCCCTTGTGTGGTATAAACTTTTGCATCGCTATATCGTTGTTGGAGGAGATTGAGTCTGCGGGAAGCATCATAGAATTTTTTGTTATAAAACGCGTCAACATCTTCGAGGTTTCGATCGAGTGAGAAAAAGAATTCTGGGATCGGAATCAGTTAAGAAGTGTAAAATGTATTGCGAATGACGTAGTAGACCTACCTGCTAAATCAACACTTTTTCCATCTTTCGCGGCGTTCGCAGCAGCTTTAATAAGCTTCTTCAAGCCTTTATAGTTGATGTATGAAGATGACCATTCCGGGACCTGAGAGGCAGGTAGACTAGAAGCATATGAGTACTGTGAATAACTTCATGTCAAGAGGAGGAAAGACTTACGTGCGTCCGAACTTCATGGTGTGAGAGTTCGAATTGGACAGAATATGTATGTAGTTTTGTATAGATTTGCGCGAAATTTGTAGCACAAGCAGAAATAAAGGTAATGATTTAAGAAATCAAACCACCTGGGTTATCTCATAGAAATTGAAATGCAGCTCCGTTGGTCAAACAATAGCTGCTCTATGTGATCCATTCAGTCGCTTTCTCGATTCCTTTATGAATGCTCGGCGGACGAGGATCCGTAATAGAATTTAGCCGTAATGATGACCAAAACCGAGGGATATTCTGAGTTGATTCTCCTTTTCCGTAATAATCAATTTCTTCGATTGTAAAAATGTTCACTGTGGTTAAGATTCAATGAATATATCCACGTTTTGTGAAATAGTTTCGGATTCGTCAGAATTCTGCCTTTTGATAGTGGGGCGGTGTGGATAGCTTGAGTGGCGTTATCAAAAACGGTGTGTAGGAATAAGCTCGGATATTAATAGACTACCAGAAGTCTCTCCCCCTTTATTAATCTTTAATGACCGCCTGGACAAAAGATCTTGTGTTCTTTTCCTCCTCGGACTCGAGTAAAGAAAAAGGGTTTCACACAAATAAATTCTAGAAAAGAGAACAATTCAATCAAAGATTCAAGCCCTCAAGGGTTTTCTTTCATGTTTTAAACATTTTACATCGCCAGGATGCTCACGGCACATTAGTCCCACCTACGCATGCGGACTTCAATGAAAATCATCATTGGTTTATCGACCGGACTTTTAATTTATATACGGTAAGGTACTTTTCCCCATAATCCAGGATAATGCCAAGGTAGCCAAGGGCTTGACCCTGCAGCAGACCATCTAGAGGGTTACAATGCTTTCTTTCCCGGTTGTGCATATGCATTTCTCTTCCTTTGGTGGCCTTCTGGGGCTAGATATGTTGTAGAACGGAGGACATCAAGACCATATGATTTATATAGAGATGTGTGTTGGCTACCGGGCTTACCGAAATCGTTGCTCGTTGTTTAGTAATTCGGAATGCATGAAGTTATCTTCAATTCAAGATTAAATCCTGGTCTGAATCATTGAAAGTTTTTTCATGAGACTTACTCAAAAACTGGAGTAGGGGGAGTACTTGACTCGAATATCATTATTAACATTTTATTCCGTGTACACCGCATCTATTTATAAACGCCACATGACAGCGGAAAGGTGGATCAAGGGACCAAAGTTTGTGGATCTAACAGATCTTTGTGAAACTTCTACTCATTAATCATTTACCAGTCCCATGGAATTGGTCGTGAAGATCTGGTCGAGAAAAATACTTAACGACTTGTGATCAACGCATAGACCGAATAAGATTCGAAAACGTCTAATTTGGAGTAAAGTCCATTTTAGGGGTCTTACCCCGGACTATTTGAGAATGATAATGAAACATTTAGGACTTACACCGACTAATTGAGTAGTACTGGCATAGGCTAGCTATGTCGGTCTCTTTTCCAATGCATGATCTGATATAGACCCGAGTGGTCTACTGCACATATTGAACACGAGATACCGAGAAGTCGCCACATAATGCTCGACATCTGTAACGCATTGCATCAACATCACATAAAACGGCAATGCACACTGTACCTCAAGCAATGATTGCTGTAAGACTGCGATTCGCGAGCGCTGAAAGCAAGTGGGGTATCTTATCATGGAAAACTTCTGTAGCAACGAATTAATGCCAACCACCTCTTCCTCTGCCCCTACCACCCCCTCTACCACCCCCTCGATGTCCACGTCCGCCTCCGAACCCTCTTCCGCCACCTCTTCCACCTCGACCTCTTCCTCCTCTGCCGCCAAATCCTCCATCTCTTCGTTCTTCCACTGGTAGTGGTCCATTTTGCATTCTGATTTGCTTTTCCTCGTCGGAAGCGTAAAATTTATTTTCCATTCCAAGGAGATCGCAATATTCTTGCATTTGAGGGTTATTGTATTCTATTGGGCCTTCGTTTACAATTTCTGGCATGCCCTCAAAGAAAGGCGATGCTGTGATTATGAAGTTTTCGGGAATCTCTAGTTTATTTTGCTGAACAATGTGCTCATCGACCCATGCTTGCTCTTTTTCAATCAGAGTTCTATAATGATCCTCTCCCTTATCTTCGGGAAACTTGCTTGCTTTATCCCCTAGGACAAGACCGGTGTTAAATGCCCGTGTAATAGCTAACCATTCCGGATCATATTCAAACTTTGGTTTGGCTCGTGGAGTAGATGTCGAAGTCTTTTCTGAGCTGTCATAGGGCTGTACCTCTAGGAGCTGTAGAAATTTACGACCTGGTAAACACTTGTCTAGAGCAAGAAAACGAACTGCTTTGTTTGTGATTTCGGGTGGTGTTGGCTGTCCTGGCTGTACCCTAGGCTCTCGATGAGCTGAGGGTGCTGGTTTTGAGAAAGCAGCCGGCAATTGGGCTCGGATATCAGATGGAACTGATGATGGGATATATTCTTCTGTGGCGGCTGGGGTTTGCTTGCTTTCAGTATCATCCGTTATGGTATCAACATGCTTTGGTGCGTCCGTAGCTGGTGGGCTATCATCATCATCTATATCAAGGTCAAGGTCAATCTCATCATCGTTATGTGGTACTATAGGCTGTTGCTCGACAGTTGCATCATTGATTTCGACTGGGGGTGCGGCTTCGGTAGTTTTGACATCTTCCTTTGGCTCCTCCACAGAGTTTGACTTTTGAGCGTCCTCGTAAGTTTTCACCGCAGAAAATTTGCAGTGTAAATGCGCGGCAAACCAATAAGGTGGCCTTAGACGATCCATAACATAACTCGCGGCCAGATTCCCCAGCGAACCGTCATTAGATTCTCTCTCAAAATCTGGTTTCATATTCCACAACCTCTTCATATCTCCATGCTTCTCAACAGCCCTCGGCCAATCATGACTGATCCCAATATCAACCTGCGTTCCTACTTGTAGTAGCTTTCTGATGTCATATTCGCGAACATGGTATATCGACTTGATATCATCCTGGTTGTATGGCAATCGTTCATAATGACTTTTGTTGTAATTGTAACCCTTCCAAATTCCACTCATACCAGCGATTCGCACTCCGCCTAATCGTACCACATTTGCAGCGCCCATATAGTAGATGTTCGGTGCAACCCATCCCCCATAATAAAGCTCCCATGAATGACTGCTAGCTTCGTGATTGCCGCCAACGAAAATGGTGAGGTATGGGGCTTTCTTGAGTCCGCTATAATATGCATGAAAATCGCCGATTTCTCGATATTTGACTGGGCATGACATTACTGTAAGATCATTTGCGTTTCTCACTGCCTGGGAGAGTCAGCAAAAGAATTTGTTCGTGAATGATAAGGGATTTTGTCGTACCTGGAAGTCCCCTCCAATTATGAGGAGATCAACGCCATCCCAACTTCGAGCTTCGCAAGCTTTCTCTATTGAAGAATATATTGCATTGAGAGTGCCATGGCCCTATCGGAAGATTTAGCAGAATGGCAAAGTAGATTGATCGAAATGCCTTAGAACTTACGCATCCCTCTACAGCGACGCGCAAACCATTTACTTCTTGAATGGAGGCAGCCATTTTGGGCAGTCCCTTAGATGACTTATTGCTGGAATAATTACGAGTAATTATGTAGCTGTAGCTTCTCCCATTGCACAGACAAGGCGATTTTCGTATTCGTACAATGTTTCGCAGATGATTACTGTTGAGAAATAAATTCATTTCATGTTCGTCAGTTCGCTTGCTTGCTTTGGTCTAAGGTTATCTCTCAAGCGCAAATCGAAAATCATAATTTATCATAATTTCTCTTCACACAACACGTCATAATTTCAAGCTCCCGACTCTCCATAACACCTCATAATAACTATGGTAGATTTAGAATTAGCGGCGCGTCTACGATATATGAATGAGTCGGCACATTTCCTTGCAACATCAGCACCTACGACATCAAAATATCTAGTGTCGCAATGCAATTCTCTAATGTTTGATCACGAAATTGAACAACCGGATTTGTCAAAACGAGGATCATGCAGTGCTTGCGGGGCTATTATGATATTGGGATCCGAAGGAAAATTGGAAGTCAAATCGCAAAGCATTAAAAAGAAGCCAATTCGAAAAAGAGCAAAAGGAGCCTCTAGTGTGAATAAGGCGATGATATATACATGTGGTTCTTGCAACAAGATGACCAGACATCGTTTGGATCCAGCTCCTGTGGCATCTAGGTCTAAGAATGGTGCAGTTCAGCATGGAGCTGTCTCTAAAACCGACCCCTTACCAACGCAGAACTTGACAACCGCGAATACCATAGGTACACCTTCTACGAATGCAAGTAGCAAGAAAAGGGCCAAGAATCGCAAGCTCGGTGGGCTTGGAGCACTGCTAGCAAAGCAAAAAGCATCGCAGACAAGCTCATCTGGGTTCGGCCTTGATTTGATGGATTTGATGAAGAAGAGTTGAACATTCCAAGGTGTCTCCTGTGTTTCTCGAGATTGTGATCAAGATTTAATATGCATCAATTAGATATGGGCGGAGAAATCGTCACTGTGGGATACCCGTACTGTATACCCAACGCCATGGTATTGTCAACATGGACATTTCGATCTTTGGAGCCAGATATTCATTGCAGTATTGAGTCTTGGTCATACAAACATGATTCGAATATATGCGGCATTGTATATACTTATCCAGGGAACCATTAAGCTCTATCCGTCAGGGCAAATTTTTGGATTAGCCATATGCTACGACAATGTGTGGCTCCCTATGATGGACGTCAAGTTCTTGATTCAGTCGCAAAAATCCGATATATCAACAATGCGACGATAAAGCATAAAACACGGAATTCCCATCACGATATAATGGTTTTTCCTGGACCCCTTCATCAATGACAAACCAGACCTTCCACTGCTTTCTCGGACTTTCAGCCTGACGCCTGATGAGGTAACGCGCCCCGCTAAACTTTTATATAACCAGGGTCGAATCTTATCAGACAAATCGAAAAATATAATTTCTCGACCCCTCATAAACAATTGCCCCTCCAATTTTTTACAATCATTATTGTGCGTCATATTAAATTTACACAAAATAAATCAACAACAGAAATTCAGATATTATGGCCGATACAAACCAAACCGAAAC
The DNA here is from genome assembly GCA_004786145.1 of Botrytis paeoniae. Classification (NCBI taxonomy): domain Eukaryota; kingdom Fungi; phylum Ascomycota; class Leotiomycetes; order Helotiales; family Sclerotiniaceae; genus Botrytis; species Botrytis paeoniae. The sequence goes on from PQXI01000053.1 coordinate 174,706, forward strand.
AAAGCCAGACGGTGCTGTCTTCGACGATTATTTTGAGAGTTTGGGTAAAAAGGCACAAAACCTTTCAGCTAACGACCAAAAAGATGGTGTCGCAACCAACAGCACATTGGAGTCAGATGAGGAACAGAGAGTAGTGGATGAAATCGAGTCATTATGTATGAACTGCCATGAAAATGTACGTTTTGCAGCCACCTCCATCAATAATATCTACTAATCTTCCACGCTTAGGGAATCACCCGATTACTCCTCACACGAATTCCTTACTTCCGCGAAATTATCCTCATGTCCTTTTTCTGTCCCCATTGCAACTTCAAAAATTCCGAGATCCAATCTGCTGGAGAGATTCAACAAAGAGGATCAAGATTCGAATTGCGCCTCACTACTCTCGATGACTTCGCCAGACAAGTAGTAAAATCTGATACTTGTACTGTAAAATTCATTGAGTTGGATCTTGAAGTCCCAGAAGGGCGAGGGCAGTTGACCAATGTAGAAGGCCTTTTGAGCATGATTCTTGACGATCTTGCTCTCAAACAACCAGAAAGAAAGGAGCAAATCCCAGAAGTTTATGAAAAGATCGAAGATGTTATTACCAGAGGCCGAAAGATGCTCGCTGGCGAGGCCTTCCCTTTCAGATTATCTCTTGATGATCCAGCAGGAAATTCATGGATTGAACCAGACCAAAAGGATGGTGTAGGAAAGCTCGCCAAGGTTCAATACCCAAGAACCCCAGAACAAAATGAAGCTCTTGGTCTCAGTGGTGAACAAGCTACTGAAGCCGCAACCGCAGGACAACCTACCGCTGCAAGTTTCGAAGACGATGATATTATCCCCAATGAAGTTTATTCTTTCCCAGCCACCTGTCCTGGATGCACAAGGCATTGTGTCACACATATGAAGATGGTTGAAATCCCACATTTCAAACAAGTCGTCATTATGAGTACCGTATGTGAACATTGCGGATATCGTTCGAACGAGGTCAAGACTGGAGGTGAAGTTCCAGAGAAGGGTAAATGCATAACTCTTAAGGTAGAAAGTCCCGTAGATCTAGCCAGAGATATCCTCAAGTCAGAGTCATGTGCATTGGAATGCCCTGAACTCAAACTCTCGGTTAACCCTGGAACTCTGGGAGGAAGATTTACCACCGTTGAAGGTTTACTTACACAGGTACGAGACGATTTACATCAACAAATTTTCGATGTTGGTGATGCCGGAGAAGGTGGAGATGGCATGGAATCAGAATCTAAGAAGAACTGGAAAATATTCTTTGATGGTATTGACGAGGCCATCAAGGGCGAAAGAAAATTTACCATCATCCTCAGAGATCCGCTGGCTAGTAGTTACGTACAGAATTTGTATCTGCCAGATGACGATCCATCGATCAAGACTGAAGAATATGAGAGAACAGCGGAGGAGGAGGAAGATCTAGGTCTCTCTGACATGAAGACCGAAGGCTATGTAGATGAGGTTGGTGACGAGAAGAGGAGAGTGGAGGCCGAGAAAGCTGCGGCGGAAGAGAAAAAGGAATAAACATCTTAAGATGCTTATTCAAAACAAAAAACATCTGATCTTTAGAATAATGATATCCACCAATCACAAAGCTTGGCTTACACTACATTTCTGTTTTCTCACCTGCGCGTATGGCAAGTGCCCTAAAATTTCAAACATTTGCATGCTTATGGTGGTTGGTATTTGATGTCATATTGTTTAAATCTATGCATTGGAGACGAGTACGTAACACAATTCTGTATCATAGTCTATTCTACACTCTGCTGGAGACCCGCTTAAATCAGGTCTACCAATCAAGAAGTAGTGGAATGTCACTGGTACCATGGAAAGCTTGGGCCAAGTCCAGACGAAATCCCCTACAAAGTCTGAGATATCTTTCCATGTACACCTACTTCTCAGTTCCTCCTACCACTCAATAGAATAACTCTTTTCATATGAATCTTTCTTTCTATAGTCGCAAATTTCTACGGAAAACGATTTCTGGAAGATCAACAATTCAAATGAGTCTTCTTACTCCTATCGCCCGGGAGTTTCGAACGTTAGCACAATGTCCGCAACTTGCCATTGCTGAAGCACAGGATGATATCGATATCAGAACTAAATATCGTCCTTTCTTACTGGATCCTGAAACTGAAGCTACAGATTGGATCTCTCAGTTGGAGTTAGACTCTGTAGTTACCCAAGTGGAAGAAAACTTAGCGAAGACTAGCTCCAGACTAAAAGTCTTAGTTCTCTATGGGAGTTTACGGCAACGGTATGCTTCCACTTGCTCTGCTTCTTGTACAAAATATTTCTAACGAGATATCAAGATCCTATTCAAAGTTAATGGCTTTCGAAGCTTCCCGAATTCTCCATCGTCTCGGCTGCGATGTTCGAGTGTTCAACCCAAAAGATCTTCCCATTCGCGACTCAGTCGATGCCTCTCACCCCTCAGTCCAAGAACTCCGAGAGCTATCCCTCTGGTCTGATGGCCATATCTGGTGTTCCCCCGAGCAACATGGAAATCTAACTGCTGTTTTCAAGAACCAAATTGACTGGATCCCACTTGCCACTGGCTCGGTTCGTCCAACTCAAGGTCGCACGTTATCGGTGATCCAAGTCAATGGCGGCTCTCAAAGTTTTAACGCAGTTAATAGTCTTAGGATTCTGGGGAGATGGATGAGAATGTTTACATGTCCTAATCAGAGTAGTTTGCCGATGGCGTGGAAACAATTTGAAGACGAGGGGGGCGATGGGAGTGGGAAGGCGAGATTACTGCCAAGTGGAAACAGAGAGAGGTTGGTCGATTGTATGGAGGAGTTTGTTAGGTATACGATCATTATGAGGCCGCATTTTGAGATTTTTGGTGATAGGTTTAGTGAGAGGAAGGAGAGAGTAGAGAAGGAGAGGAAGAAAAATGAAGTTCCCGTAGACAAGATTTGAGATTTAGATTTCCCTTCGGTTGAGTAGCTTTAGTACAGCAATAAGACAATGGGCTTTGAATTTTTTGTTGTGTCATTTTTTCTTATCGTTCCGAGTCCATGGCCCTACCTTAGCTTACCACTCCCCATATCAATCTTGAACCCCTCCCTCGTTATTACTCTGTCGTAATACCCACACACTAAGACCTCTCGATACCTTGAATAACACGTCATTCTCAACTCTATAATCATCAGACTCCCTATTGCCTCATAAATCTATCTCATATACGAATGGTGGGCTCCAAAATGGAGAATCAATAACGAATACACGGATTCGTGAGACGATGAAGAAGTTGGATTTGGGGATAGATTTTGAAGTATTGTCTCAGCATTTTGAGATTTAATATAAGTATTTGATTCATATCAAATATTGGATTGACGGACTTAACATAGAATATTCAACGATTAATCATATTGAGTTAATAGACTCCTTTAGATTCACTCTTTGTACAGTAGTTTGTTATTCTCTAGTATCGATAATTGATTCATACTATCATGACGTGAACCTGTTATCGTCACAAAGACCGAAGAAGGTGAGAGTAAAAATTGTATGGTTTAAGTTGGTATCCCTTAGAATTATACAGAATGTAGTTAGATCAGGTTGGTATTTTTTTAGTTATAAAAAAGTATTGTAGAAGCAAAAAAGAGGATTGTATGTTGATTTATAGTATAAATTGAAAAGTCGAATATCGTATTATTGAAAGGAAAAAAGAGATTCGAAAAAAATGGTTGAAAAGGGTTCGAAAGAGGTTTTAAAAGGATTCGAAAAATTATATGATTTGGAGATTGAAATGGAGATTGAAAACAAAGAGAAAGTGGAAATCGAAAGGTTGAGTTGTATTGAAAGCTTTCGAAAAAAGAATAAAAGGCTCTACGACTTCGTAATCTAGGACAGAGTAATTGGAAATAGAATTTCAAAGTGTATTGCAAATGCGAACCATCATTTAAGACGTCATATAAGTCGCAAAATGGAATTGTAGTAAAGAATGAAGCTAATCCACACTGCTGCGACACTGCTTTCCATCAATAAACCTATGAAATTTGAAAGGAATCAAAAGAGAGGTTGGAAACTATATCCATTTTGTTGTTGCATAGGTCACCAAAAAAAGGACTAAAAGCATATTGAAGGAGAGATAAACTTGATTCTATTCCTAATAAAATGGAAGCTATTTAAGATACTAGGATTCGCTTGATTTGACGCTAGAGTGCACTGTAGTATTCACTGTGCTATCTGGTAGGTTGTGATGGAGGGTATTGCGATGAAGGGTATTTCGATAGCGGGTATTGTGTTGGTGAATATTATATTGTTGTGGGCTGCTCTATACTACTGTATTCTTCATATTGTGATAAAGGGTATTCCGATAGCGGGTATTGTGTTGATGGATATTGTATTGATGCGGGCTGCCCTGTACCACTGTATTCTCCATATTGCCCGAAACTGCTGGAGCCAATATTGTAACCCGTTCCTCCATAATTTGGTGTTAATAGAGATATGATATTACTATAGTCTAAGGCAGCAGGTTAGTTCGACGCGGTTTTAATGCTAGGGATATTTGAAGAAGTACCTGACATAGTGTAGGGTGAAGGGCTATAAACTAGGTTGCTCGCAGGGTAGGAGCTTGGTGCAAGTGCTTGAGTTGATTGACTCAACAGTGGATGGGCTTGATCGAAAGATTCCGTCACCGCCCGCTGGGAATCTGGATCGATCCTACCGATGAACCAGACCTTAACATTGTAGTCTATAGTATAAACCTTGTGGTAGTTAATTCGTGATGCGGCTTCAATTTTATGCTTGTTTGAGTCTGGTATCATCTTGACTGGATGATATTTAATTTTAGTTTCGTCCTCATTCTCAATCAATATTGGCTGTGGAGTTGTATAAATGATGGCATGCTCGTCAGCATGCACACCTGGCTTGCTTGTCGCCCTGCCTTCATAGGTCATAATTGGCCTGACTCTACAATTAGTAACATTACATGCACGAGGAAAGAGATGAAAACAAGAAGCTTACAAGCAAATACAATGATCTCTCCTAGGATTTACGATCACAAACCTCCGTACTTTTGCATGTATCGCTTCTCCGTGCTTTTGTCTAACTGACAGTATGGTTCCCCCACGTGCGTTGCCCGTTGGTTCAGACCAAAGAACTTCAAAGACCTAGCAGATTTAATTATGTATCTATGAAATGAAAATACGATCCAAGACTCACCCTCCCAAATACAAATTCGTGGGCTATGTGTACTTTATAATCTACCAGAACTTAGTGGGTGGATATATTTCTAGTGATGGAAGTACTCACTTGGATCAAAGTTCCTATGCTCAGTAGAAGTGTTGTTCGGCTTAAGATTGGCTGCGATAGGTGGATCTGTATCAGCTACTGGAACCAAACTCGTAGTGGTTAGCGAGTCAGTAAGTGCTTTGAAATTCTTGTTATCTCTTGTATAGTTTTGGTCAACCGAATATTGAGTTTTATCTTCAAATACTGTGTTCAGCTGTAAAGTATCGTCGAATCTGGCGATATTTGCAGCGACAGATGAGGTCGAAGTTAATTGGTCGTCATCAAATCTCCATTCGGTTTCGCCCCTGGAATTGGTGCGATAAGCTTGCCATTTCTTTCTATCCCCACTCCATTCCCAAGCACTCCATGAAGTCGGTGCATCAGTTCCCATCATTGGGAACGTAGGCTCAAATGCACCAACTCCATATCCATACAGACCTCCGCCTAGTATTTCAGCGCCTATAGGACCCTATGTATTCACTGCTATGTATGAATCCCCATCTGACTTTTGATTACCACCATTAAGACTTACACGGAACGGAATGACTTCCTCGGCTGGTGAGAATTTAGAAACTGGACCTTCCATCGAAGCGAGAATTCGTTTAGCCTCATTCAATACGCCACTGTCGTCTTTCTGGGAGTAATGAGCGACGAGGTTCTCCAGCAATAGCCTTGGATTGGGCAAACATAAATCTTTCGCGCCAAAAGCGGAGCTGATTTGGTGAAATGTGTTTTGCAGAGGAACTACATAAGCCTCACCAAGCGGACTCGATGCAACTACATGGCCATAGACTTCCAGCGTCTCCTGGTCCACGATCAATGAACCACAGTCACCATCAATGACACCTGGACAGATATCGTCAGCTAAACTTTCGCCCAAAAAGTTCTCAACTTACGGCTAGAATCAGATAAAATTACGTTCCACGCCTGACAGAGATCTTCACTAGGTTTACCTCCAATGTAGGAGTTGCTATTAAGCATTACACCCTTTCTTGTTCCGCTCACGCCAGAGATCATGAACACTTTGACTTCACTAGTTTTTGGTGCTGCCGAAAGTATCCCAAAAAACTTGGGATTTGCGAGGTCCTCCTCGGAAAAGAATGCGTTAGGTCGCTCATAGTATCCATCATCAAACTCAATCAAGGCCCAGTCGAGGTATGCCGTTGTCGTATCTGTTGTGGACATGAAATCTGCCTTGTGGCCATTTATAGATTCACCATAATCTTCATTCGGCCTGTGATCCATGGTTATTTTGGCATGTGATCCTCCGGATGACACTGATTCAGTGTCCGAAACACATTCGGCATTCTCTAAGTCTTCGTATTTCACATCATCAATCCATGACCACTCTGGTTCACTATCTTCGGAGTCGTCCTCATCATGCAGAACTTCTGCTTCGTTTGCAATTGTTGGTTGTTCTTCGCCCTGCTGATTCTTGAACAAATGATCCACAGTCAAACCATATAGCTTAGAGTCCATACTAATAAGTAGCCCTAGAGTCGAGGTACGATCGCCATACTTTACCAATGATCCACACATTGTGAGAAACGAATGGTTCCTGGTAACCACTTGCTCCATTGCAGACTTTCGTTGGGTAGGTGTGTTTGCTTCCCTCCAGTAGACGACATTGAAAGGTACTACAATAGGAGCAGATACTTGTGGATGAGGCTTGCTAGGCGCCAATTGAAATCTGTCCCGAAAGGAAGAATTCATCAGCTGATATTGTCGACGGATGTGCTTGCTGCCTAATAATGATCTTAGGCATTTGAAAAGAGCTTCAGCGCAGAAGATGATGACCGAGGCAACTGCATTTGCTGGAGTGCTTCCACACAAACGTAGTTCATAGTTGATCTTTGAAGTATGATATTTTAGAAACTTGTGAGTATCCACAGCCTGCTTAAAAAAATCGACGAGTTGTGAATATCGCTCTTGAAATTCCGATTTGATTGGTGCACGAGGGTAGATATTCTGATCTGTACCAGGTACCCTTCTTGGGTCGGCATAAGCTGGAGAGGCCGCTTGGGTGTGCTGCACAATGGGTATTGTAGTATTAGTGTGAACAGGGTTCTGCGAGGTACTTGGGCTATTTTCCGGCGAGGATTTGCTCTGCACAATAGAAGATGCAGTAACAGCCTGAAGAGGGCTCTGCGAGGCACCTGGGCGGTTTTCTGGTAGGGGGCTCTGCACGATAGGACTCTTAGGGAATCTAACAACAGCCTGAAGAGGATTTTGCAAATTATCATGACGGCTTTCCTGTGGCGGGGAGCAAGGATGGCCCTCTCTTGATTCACCACCTTCGGGTTGGCGATGGATTGTAGGTACTTTTGGTGGGAAGTTTTGTGATTCAAAGACTTTTGGGTTGACAGCCTTGCTGCCGGCAAATGACCTTCGCCATGCGTTGTTGATATTGTTCAACGGCTGGTTCGTGTTTAAGATTTCTAATGGGCCGCGCTCAACGAGAGTCTCAGAATTCATTTTTCCGAAAGAATTAAAGTGTATGAAATATCAACTTTGACTCGATATTGCCATCTTAGCGGCGCAAGAGCTGTTTAAAGACAAAAAGTCTTCGAGAATTGTGGAGAGGTCGAATCGTGAGGTTACATTGAGGCAGTGTTAAGAGGTAAGCTGAACGATATCCCCCGCATTTGTGGCTTGGGCTGTGCCGAAGGATTTTCCAATCAAGATAGTAGAACCAATAAATTAAGGCTGATCACATTTCATCGAATTGCTCTTGCGACTGTCGGACTATATACTTCAAGCTTTCATCTCAAACTACATTCTTGCATCTCGGAAAATATATATTCTACAATGCGACCTGCCACAACAAACGAAAGAAAGCTAATTGCGAAAGACCTTTTCAGCGCCGAAGAAAAGCTTCACTCATCCAGTACATACTTCCAAATCTACGACCGTTTGACGAGTCCCCAATATGCAACGGTCCAAGTACATCCTTCTACCTTGAATTCTCATGATGATATTCGAAGATTAGCTCTTGAATTGAGGGCAAATCCACAAAGTACACGCGAAGAATTTAGAGCTAAAGTATTTCCAAATATTTCGACAGATCCAGAGGTTGTAATTGACCAGGAGCGTGCTATTAATGTCGCTGTGCAGATTACGTTGATGATTGATTGCTCTGATAAAGATCGTCATTATGAAGGCTACGAGATCGGCGGCTTCCGGCCAGTCAGTTGGGATAGCTCAGAGCAGCTCGCCGATTTTGTTAAGAAAGTCTTTCCAATGGACGTTCACAATCAAGAGAAAGTTCGAACGGCACTGAAAGAGAAAAATGCGCTGAAATGTTGGAAATTGAGGAAGCGAGCACATATCAAATTCCTTCCAACAGACAACATAGCAGAGCACCTTCTATATGACCCCAGAGACAACGTTGTTCGTCTCTTCCGTCAAACGGCATTTCTAAAAGCTCATCTCCGACTTTCTGCCAGCCAACATATAGAGCTTGGAATCACTGAAAGTCTCAAAGTGTGAGATTTATGTTCAATTAATCTCAAAATACCTATGTTGATCAGCTTTTTCTAACTTGCGTTTCTAGAGGGACACTACCACCGCAACTGCTCCTAGAGACATTGCATTCCTTGCAATGTATACTGTTCCCTCCAGCTGATGAAAAATCGTCTCGATTTTTGGAGAAAATTATTCAAGATGCAGAATCGAGTTTTGACCCCGATTGCATGCTTTATGAGGGATACAATAGACCGGTACCGGAAAACTTTGAATACCATTACTGGGGTGATCGGCTTGCTAAGTTGAATCATCTTGTGACACATCCGAGGTCGAGTCATCGTATTGGTCAGTGGATACAAAGAAATGCTTCGGAGAGGAATGCCTTGTTTGTAGCAATTCTGTCCCTTGTTCTGTCGGCATTCTTTGGTTTCTTGAGCGTTATTTTGGGAATATTTCAGGCATGGGTGGCATATATGTCTTGGAAAGCGCAGGTGAATGCTCCGCATATAAAGCAATCCTACAAATCTTCTTCAATCTATTTAGTAAACTAATCAATCTTGAATACCATCCACAATGCTGGATACAAGCCACTAGAGCCATTTTAAAGAAAGCCTCAAAATCTGATTATTCAGCCCCGAAAGCATATAGGGTTATTACACTTTTAAACTACCTTGGAAAGATTAGCGAAAGGATACTAGCTCAACGCTTAGACTACCTAGTAGAAACTACTAATCTCTTATACAAAAGTCAAATTGAAGGTCAACAAAAGAAATCAGCTATTGATGCAGCTCTTCTATTAATTATAGAAATCGAAAAAAACAAACAAATCTATAAAAAGACTTCAATTCTATTTATAGATATAAAGGAAGCCTTTGATCACATTTCAAGAAATCGATTATTGAATATTTGTAAGAAGCTAAGATTACTAATGAATCTTATTTCCTGGATAACCTCTTTCCTACAACAAAGACAATTAAAACTATCTTTCAATAATCAAACCGAATCCTTCAAGTCTATTTCGACTGGAATACTACAGGGCAGCCTAATCTCCCCAATTCTCTTTCTAATATATATCAGAGATTTATTCCTTTCAAAATCAATAAAATTCCTCTTCTATATCGACGATATCGCTCTAATTATTAATTCATTTTCTTAGAAAAAGAATATTAGATCCCTTGAGAAAGCTATAAAGCAAATCTACAAACTTAGTTTGAAGAATGCTATTCAATTCGATCTAGTTAAAACGGAATTAATATATTTCTCATTATCTAAGTTTATTAAGAACTATTCAATCACACTATTTAATTCGAATATTATTAGATCTCAATCTTTAATCAGATGGTTAGGTATATAATTTAATTCAAATCTTAAATTCAATTAATATATTAATATTCGAATTATACAAGTAAAAGGAGTCTTTTATCGAATGATTAGACTAGCAAATATTAAAAAAGGCTTGAGTCCTAAAGCTCTTCGATAGCTATATATAGCTTGTATGACTAATATAGCGGATTATAGATCAGTGATTTGATGGAGAGAATAAGCCCATTTCAAGAACAAAATACAAGCCCTTCAAAACCTAGTTTTTCGAAAGATATTAGAAGTTTTCAAAACCGCTCCAATTCTTTTAATAGAAATCGAAATGAGATTAAAGTCAGTAAATATCTGATTAAACTCAAATATCAAATAATACACTTTTTGATTAATAAAACTCTTATTTAACTATCCAATCAATATCGAAAAAGCTATTCTAGTAAATCAATACACTAATCGAAAAGCAATTAATACTCCTCAAAGAAAGCTATATAAGCTAATCCAACTCAATAGAATCAGAGAGTCAATTAATAAAGAATTCGATTTATTCTCTCTCAAAAAGATTATACATTTCCACTTCCTTTTATAGAAAAAGGAAATCCCTTTCAAAGTTAATATTAGTCAGGCATCAAAAGAAAATGTAGTAATGTTGGAAATATACGATATGTACCACGTGCCATATCACATGTAATATAACATATACATATATATATATATCTTCCACTTTGTAGTCTAGATTCTAGGTCTTATAAGTCAATCTACATAGTCAATAATACATACAACCACTGTTCTACCACCCTT